>BSBM01000379.1:1177500-1490000 GCA_027924585.1 Larix kaempferi
TCCATCTCAAAAACCTACATACAAATAAATTGCTAGACCCTGTCATATGATTTGGAGCATAGCTACGTAGGATTAGAGCATTATGGATCCCTGATAGAGGAGAGCTAAAATAAATTATCACACAACTATAGTGGCTAACCTTGTTCTCAACTCTTGGTTTAGTAGACATAGAGTGGCTAGATTTGCATCTAGAGGTGTAGAAAGATAGGCCTTCTAGCCCAATGATGTGTATGCAATGGTGTACCTGCAATATCATTAACCTCCCCAAACCATAATCACATACATTCACACAATATTTTCCATCTTTCATTAAGATATTCTTCAAAAATACATGCACACAACATACCACTAGTACAAGTACAAATTATTTACTAATGTCATTTGCATAGAAAAACCTTGTAACTATTAGTGATTTTTTCTAATACCCTCACCTTTATTTTATGGATATGAATGGTAATATTTGGGTGTTGCACATTTACATGATTTCCTATGGCTAGATAGTGCTTGGTACCATTGTATATTAAATATATATTTTATTTTTTGAATATATATTTTAATATTAAATATTAAAACAAAATATTAATTAAAACAAAATGAAAAAACTAAAAAACAAAACACACATACGCCCTCATTCTCCCGCCGAGATCTCGCATCCTCTATGAACTCTGAACCCTTCCTCGACCCATCGCATCCTCCACGAACTATGCCTCTTGCCTCATCCATGGACTCTGCCTCCCATCGTCTAGAAACTATGAACCCTACCTCGACCCATCACATCCTCCACGAACTCTGCCTCTCGCCTCATCCACGGACTCTGCCTCCCATCGTCTGGAACTAGAGCTACATACCAACAAGGAGCCAGAGGTGGATACTGCACCAGGAAACAAAGGGGGATAACACACCAGGCACCAGGAACACGCGGATGACTCTACCACTGGCCAGAATGTCTCATAGATCGGTGAGTCTCTTATACCCAAATAGAAATTCCCACAATTGTATGTTGCTTGGGTTCTAGTTCCTGCAATTTTGGGTTTTCCACCTATAAATATGTGCACTTTTGATTCCTGGAAATGGTATGAACCTAGGGAAGGCTTTCCCTACACGAGTTAAGTGATTTGTCTCAGCCCCTCATCAAGATTTGTAAATCCACATAAGACCTTAGGGTTTGTGTCTAAAATTTCACTACCACAGTTCTAGTGCCTACGTTAAACCTACGCTACTTCTCAAACAACCAGCCCATGTGCCCATAAACACAATGAGTGATCACGCCTCATTGTACAGGTTCTAATATTCTAGGGGTGGCGATATTCAATAAGGTATCATGGGCTCAGGAACCCCTCCCTAGTAATGAGACTCCTCGAGTTATCAAGACATTAATTCAATGTGAAGAATGTGGATGCAATACACCCTGTAGTGAATGGTAATGCATTTCCTTCCAGTTTTCAATGGGTATCCCTCAATATCGACTACAAGAGTGGATTAACTCCTTGAATCTTTCAACGTTTGTCACAATAGACCCATTCCACTCACATCTTGAGTATCTTTCTGCGTTTGAAGCCCTAGTTTGATTATTGGTTCCTATGAGAGCTTCCCTGTGCCTGTCACTAAGAAAACATCAATTCCTTTGACATATCGATCACAGAGCTATATTATGAGAGAATTTCGGGTTCAACATTTCCTATTGGAGTTTCTCAAGCATTCGCATGTATAATGGCTAGGGCTAAGTCTATCTCTGCTGAAATGAAATCCTGATGTAACTGAAACTCGTAGGAAAACCTCGATGGCAAATAATTAAAATGCCTCCATGTGTACTAGGGATATGTCTACCATGAATTCAAGTAATGAAGGAAGAAAATAAAGAAATTGTCCATCATTTCTCAAATTATTCACACAAATACCTGACCTCTCTCAATTTTCAGAGTTCATTCTTTTATTCATTGACAGGCTATTATCGATTTCTGCCCTAGCGAGTTACTGGTTGTTTCTTAGTTTTTTTCTTTTTGACAGCAAAAAAAACTCTTCAATTTCAGCCCTAACCTGGAGTTACAAATTTTGCCTAGAACTGCCATTTGCAAGATTCCACTTGTCCAAACTTAAGATTTTCTTTCTAATTTTAGGTGACTATTTCCTAAATCTTGTAATAGCGTATCTAGTTTGCTTAGGAGACAAGCCTTCGATCTCTTAAAGCAATTAAGTCATATCTCGACCAAAAGATATTTTGCAATCAATATGAATTTGTTAGAGGCACCAAACAGTCCCACATGTGAGATCAAGGGCATGCAAAAGAGTAGATTATGAGGTTGTCACGTAGCATGAATTTTTTATAGTGTTGTGAACTGTACTCTATTGTCGATTGGTTACACTACTCAAAGGTGGGTTGTGCACAATTATTTAATCAAGATGTCTTAGTTTCCAAAGTAGTAATCAAGCAATATGCTCCACAAGTATTGCGAATAATGAAGCAAATGAAGACCTATTACAACAGTAACCAAATGGTAACAAAGGGCAATAAAATCACTGTGAATCAAACTCAGATTTATCTCAAAATATCTTAGCATCTCTCCTTAGTGAATTATGTTCTTTGCATAGATTAGGATCTGTAAAATCAAGCCTCAGTCATAGGTTTAGAACAGCCAATCAACAGTGGGTACAAATACACTAAGTGCCAATCCAATTCCACTATTACTTACTCAATGAATATGTCCACAAGGGATGTGATTTGATTGGGTGCCTCAATACTTGTTACAAGATCCAATTTGATATGCAAAGATCATAATTGTATCAGCAGTAAGGAGGTCATTAATATGTTTACTAATGGCGTTAGGATATTGTGTCAATGCTACCTTTGAGTCCTTCAAACATAATAAGTCATTCCAAGTTCCAACAATTATATTTGCAACCACTAACTAGAAGAGAGATGCAATTTGGTTGTAACTTATTCTTGGAATTAGAAGCTAATGAAAAGACTGATACTCAATCAGAACAGTGGAAATAGTGATTCTCTAGTCCACAAAATGATCATTAAAGTGATCTCAATATGGTTCCAATGAAGGAGTGAACCACAAATAGAGGTCTGCTCTCTGTAAGAGAGTATGAAAAACAGTGAGACAAATTCCAAGTGTGATGGTAATAGTAGTGATCAGGTAACCAAGATATGCTTAAGATATTTCTCAAACACTAACTTAGGAACAATATGACAGTGATCCAAGGAATCATAAACTAGCAAATTAGCATTTAATTTACCCAGCGAATGTGATGAAAGATGGGTCCAAAAATTCGGCTAAGTATATCAAACCTGCATATTTATAATTTGTAAACCAATTTCCAAATAAAAATGCCTTGGGATACTTAGTAATACGGTATTGCGATGCCTTTAATTGTAGAGGTTTAGAAATTGCCCTGTATGGATGTAAACCAAATCATTGCCCTGTCCATAAATTAGATTGCCATGATATGTGAAGGATTAGGTTGATAACTATCCTACGGCTAAAAATTGCCCTATCTATAAATTAAATTGCCCTGTCTATAAATTAAATTGCCCTGCCTATAAATTGACATATCCTTCCATGTAGATTATAAAAATTGCAATTAGGTCAATTTCTCCTTACATGGTTTGGATAAAAATGAAAGCTCCAATTTTCAGACAATTAGAAAATTTTGGGCAATGTAGAATGTGAGGAATGAGAAAGATTCTAGACTATCACCATCTCTCCTACTAGCAGAATTTGTTTATCTTGCTATCAATCCCCTGTATTGTGTCCATATGTACAATATGTATCAATCCTTGCCACCATATGAGTTTTTGACAGTAAGATTAATTGGCCCCATCCCATTATGAAGTAGAACCATGTGAGATAGATCCTATAACACCATTAGCATCATGAAATTCCCCTATTGTATCATGATAAAAATAAATATATTTGTATTTATAAATATATTTTCTTTGTTCAACTTGGACCTCTATTGTTTTTATCCCAAAACCATAAGTGATTTAACTCTGTGTACCCACTCCTTCCATCTGAGGAGTGTTGCCAGCGGTCTTGAGTTTCAGATTGGAAACAAGCCTCGGCCGGCGGGCGTGGGTACACAAAGTCTAGAGTTTCTTCCAAGCACGGGATATCAAACAAGAGGAATTGAGCTTAGTTGATAGTAGTTTGTCTTCAATCAAACTTTGAGCTTAGTTGATAGTACTATGTCTGCAATAAAATTTAGAGGAACTAAGGAAAATGAACATGACCATAAGCTGATTGATGGGAGTTCTAGTATAAGGTAATTTTTTGCCAATTTAATTATTTGATATTTGAAATTGAGGAAAGGGGAAATGATTAGTATTGCTCATGATGTAAAAGTAAAGGATGTATTGCTCATGATTAGGATGCTCTTGTATTTATAGTCATAAAAAAAAAGTTGTGGTATAGCTTCCCCAGTTGTGGTATAGCTTCTCCAGTTGTGGTTACTATTTTTTTATTAAGCTCATGAACATTTATATGCAGTTTATTGTTTCTACTATCACTGTGTTTTTGTGATGAATGATTGAAGAATGTTATAATTGTGCCTAAAGAATTATGAACATGGATATATACAATTCCTTATATTTATTATCACTTTGTTTTATGTGATGAATTCATTTGCATGACTTGAGTATATCTGAAGCTCTCCTTGGGGTCCCATGAATGAACTTGAACACTTGATGCATTCATTTAATTTGAAATAGCTATAGTTTGAAAGAATTCTCTCCTTACCTTAGCTAGCATTCATTGAAAGGAAAGGATTATTTTATTCATATGCATTTGCATGGTTTGAGTCAGTCATCACACCATGAGTTTCACTTCCATCACCCGACTGAGTAATACAACCATTAAAATCTAACTCGCTAACTCAACACACTTTAACCTCGCTTGAGGATAAAAAGAATTTGGTATTTAGGTAGGACACCGGGGATAGGCATCCAAATAATTCCCCCTTTTCATTTTCATCTGAAACATAGTTGTTGTCCTCTAGGGTACTAAAATCCTCTAGTATTTATTGACGCGGTCATCGACCAGTTTGTGGAGGGGCCTCCCATTTTTTCGGGGGTTAAGCCGCGAGGATTGATTCTGGATGGAATTTTTGGAATTCCACACTCCACTTAGCCCCTAAGACATATCGATCCATTGTCTTCCTTGTACTCTACCGTGATGGTGATACAGGGGCGATAAGACAAAAGTGCCGAAAACCTTTTCTGACGTGTCATGAACGAGGTAGCTTAGTGACTTTTATTCTAGGGCTCTTTTACCCAGGATCCCTTTCGGTAGATGGATATCCTTCCATTATTGGTCTCTCATTTCGTATTGTTCGACTTGGATTTCATCACCTTGCGAAGGATACAATTTGTCGAGGTCTCCAGCTCCTAGTAAGGAATTTTTCTTGCTATCTCACCTTTTTAGAGGGTCTTTTTCTTTTTAGTGTTGCTTGTTGGCATTCTTGCCACTTTTGTTTCAACTCGCTTACTATGACACCGGTCCCAGTACAGTTTTTTGAGATTGATTTTTTGGCCTGCGATGATGTGTGATGTCCTCTTCTCCTAGGTCTTCTAGATGGTTCAGTTATATGGTCTTCTCAAGGGACTAAACACGCCTTGATGGAACCACTAACGCTTGACCTTAGGAGTAGTCTAGAGGACCACGTGATCACATCATCCGTGTGGACTTTTCCGTTTACTGTGATGATGGTCTTTCAGGTTATATGGAACAATGGTACATTTGAGAGAGAGATGATTGGTTGTACCCCACCTTGGTTCATTGTCTTATGGTCCTTCCATTTTGTCGATAATATTTGTGTGGTACCTTGCCTTTTACCATTTGGGTCTTTTACTCATCTTGGTATATCTTTTGATTTGTACCATCTTTTATGTTTTTGGTCTTGTGGGTACTACAATAGTTTGTCCACATTTGAGGTACACCCCCTTTGTCCAAGTTGTTATGATTCTTTATACACACTTCGTACCACCCTACAGACCTTAGTTAGGAAGGTTGCTTGCTATCATACCTTTTGGTGGTCCTATTTGAGTTACAAGAGGTAGTTACAAGGAGTTATTGCATATATTTGACATTATTTGACCTTCCATCTCTTTGGCATGTCAAATAATAGGTAGTTACAAGGATTTATTGCAATATATATTAGACCTTATTTGTACCTTCCCCACAATGTTTGATTTACT
The DNA here is from genome assembly GCA_027924585.1 of Larix kaempferi. Taxonomy (NCBI): domain Eukaryota; kingdom Viridiplantae; phylum Streptophyta; class Pinopsida; order Pinales; family Pinaceae; genus Larix; species Larix kaempferi. The sequence goes on from BSBM01000379.1 coordinate 1,183,700, forward strand.
TTTGGTCCTTACACCCTATTGTTTATTGGTCTTGTGGTAGCTTGTCCTTTAATTTTGTTCCTTTCATTTGTTTGTGGTACCTTTCCTCTCAGCTTTTGAGTCTTTTACTAATCTTGAGATATATTTTGATTTGTACCTTGCCTTTTACCTTTTGGGTCTTTTACTCATCTTGGTATATCTTTTGATTTGTACCACCTTTTATGTTTTTGGTCTTGTGGGTATTACGGTAATTTGTCCACATTTGAGGTACACCCCCTTTGTCCAAGTTGTTATGAGTCTTTATACCCACTTCGTACCACCCTCCAAACCTTAGTTAGGAAGGTTTCTTGCTATCGTACCTTTTGGTGGTCCTATTTGAGTTACAAGAGGTAGTTACAAGGAGCTATTCCATATAAGAGGTAGTTACAAGGAGCTATTGCATATATTTGACATTATTTGACCTTCAATCTCTTTGGCATGTCAAATAATAGGTAGTTACAAGGAGCTATTGCAATATATATTTGACCTTATTTGTACCTTCCCCACAATGGTTGATTTACTTTTGGTCCTGAGGGTTATGACTCTAATTTATACCCACTCTTTTCTTTTTTACTTGTACCTTACTGGTTGGTTTTTTTACCCTTTGGTTGGTCCTTGTACCTTACTGGGGGGCGTGAGTCTCTTTGGCCTCAGTCTACTGGCTGTTAGCTCATCTTTATTGTGATTATACTGACCCTTTTGACTGTCATTGAATTTCTTTGATTGACTGTACCATAGCCATGTCATCTCTCTCTCTCTAGTTTTTACTAACCCTATAACAGGGTCACTTGGTTCCTAGAGTTGACTGGACTCTAAGAGGCACAGTCATTTCTGAAAGTAACTCTTCTGAGTATATTACAGGAAACATCTACACCCAGGTAATCAAATATATGTTGGTTATAAGACTTAAGTAATCAAATTGTTGGTAATCAAATACGTGTTAAATAATTTGAATTAAGTAGTTAAGACTTGTCATGTCAGACAAAATTGTTGGTAATCAAATTATATTTGTTGGTAAATAATTTTAAGAGTGGTGGAACTCGGCCTCAATTGAACTTGTGAGGAAAATTATCTTGTAGGAGAATAAGTGTCCTGACAGAAAACTGAGTAGAACTATGACTTTATTTGTTGAACCATGACCTTATCATGACTAGAACAGATTGCTCCAGTCTTCCATTTGTGCTAAACAACACAATAGAATTTGCAACAGCAAAAGGAAAGTTTGCAAGATGGAAAGCATTGTTTTGATGTTATAACTGTACTGTTCATGAGCACATTTCTAGGAAAGCAAAAAGCATTCCTGACTTTTTAACAAGAGAATATTTGACATAGAAGTATGTTGTTAATTTTTAACAAGCGAGATTGAAGCAAGCTATCCTGAAACAAGCAAGCCTGGTGCAAGCTAGCATAGAAGGTCAAAGCGGAATCCAGTGGGCCCATAACCCACAAGTAAACATGGAAATCTATGCTTGGACCGATGGAAAACATCATATCTATAAAATTGATGATAATATGATGTGGTTGGATTATATGCAAGACTGGAAACCTAGGTGGGAGTTGAGACATACTGAAGTATTAGATGCTAACTTACAGGGATCTGATGCTTTTATTAGACTAGTGCCAGAACTCAAAAGAATGCCTATGGGATCCAGTATTGTACCATAGATGATTTACAACAACTCCCTGAGAAAAGCAGCCGATGCAAGAAATTGGTTAACAAACCTCTACCATGATCTTACCTTAATCTCGACAGAGGTCTCTACACGTCACCCCAGGCTACAACTAGACTAACAATACTCTTGTATTAACCGGATATGTTCTTTGGAAGCATGGCCACATCAAGATGCTAGTCTCTGGTTTCCAAGTACCACACACACTTATGAAAAATATAAAAAGTTATGGTGGAAATTCTTGAGAAAAGAAAATACAGATAGAACATATTATACCATGCTAAAGTTTGGACTTCAAATTCCACAAATCTATGAGGATCTTGCATTCTACGTCCTTGATTGGATGAGAGACTGGTGGTAGTAATTCGGCATCAACCTGACAACATTAGAACTAGCTGTTAGCTATAATCTAAAATAGGAAGTTGGAGAATCTCTCGAACAGGTCAAAGATATTTTGCAGACAAAGATTACTGAGGATCAAATCCTTGGGTACTACATTAAATACAAAGAACAATGGCTTGTCAAAACCCGCATAGACGTCCACATGCATCATAATAGACGCGTGGTTCGGAGGTCTATTTATTCAAAGGCATGGTGCACTGAATCCAACGTAGTTTGAGAAATATATGGCCCCCCATACTCCAATGATTTGTAAATATCTCAAAAGTATTTGGCTATGAGTGGGGCCTGTCCATTCAGATTGTCATGAAGATTGAAAATAAAGTCTTTGTAACTATGTCATGATAATATAAAGAAAGCCCTACTTTTCTCTGTGTCAATATGATTGAAAATCTATGTTATGAATTAAATACCCTAAGTCAATATTACAAATAATTGTCCAAAGGAAGCATTAGTTGGGAGTATCACTGAAAGCTACCATTTTTCAAAACAACTTACATGTTTACGGTTCCGTTTTTTCTTGATTCAATTACTTTCAGTCATCGAAGAAGACCATGCTTGAATAAGATTATACAAGTTCCACAACATTATATAAAATATTGTTTTTGAATATTTGTGAACACTTATTAACCACCTAAAAGATCTTACTTTTGAAAGTCATAAAAACTTTTAGAAGTTTTCCATAATGGTTAGTGATTTTTATTTTATATTATTATTGTTGAATATAAATATCTTACTAAATGTGACTGGACTTCAATTACCGAGTTGATGAATCCAAACTGATGGGATGAGAGAGACTTTAGGGCCATGACGACAAAGTTGATAGTTGGATGGTTTGATATGGGAGTCAAGACCCAAAGTAGCAATAAAAGAAAGCTCATAATTGCATGGATTTGTACTCATAAGAAAGATAAAGTGATCGTCTTCCTCATCGCTTGAATGCCTACATGTTGAGAAAGGGAATGAGGATCAAGTAACATTATAAAAGGCGCTACACGTCACCTTTTAAGAGGCGCTATGCCTTGCGGTCGTATCTAAACTTTTTTCCCATGGTGCAGGTAGAACCAAACAGGTATTTGTTAGATCTGTCTTCCTCGAGGGAGGGGAGTTTAGGAAGGCTAGAGGAAAGTGAGACATCCAGTAGATCTAGAAGAGTTGTATCAACTAGATGTCAAAAAACCAAAAGAAAATTCGATAAACGCAATGAATTTTTTCACGGTCGAGGGGGGTCATGTTCCTATGGTGATGAGACAAAAGACGACCTCGAGGTGCCCTTGAGGTACAGACATTTAGTGAAACAATGGGTACCCAAGGAACTTCCTCAATCGAACATAGATTTTTGTGTGAACGAGAGGATATATCGAATAGCACCGTCGTCAATACATGGTTTCGGGTTGTTGAGCATGGATGGCATAAGGGTCCCTTACAACACATGTACATAATTGAAGGAGTATGTTGGACCCTGTTACAGCTACATAGATTGGATGCGCCTGGTCCAATTTACAAAAAGTATGCGTAGCTATGGATTGTCAACAAACTATTTATAGTTGAAAGACAAAAATCAAAATAAAGGAGCAACGTTGTACATGGACGGAAGGCCAAAGGCCACAGGGAATATTGCGGGGTTTATAAACAGTACACAACCAGGGTCTACAATTAAGCAACCAAACTGCGAATTTGAGGGGCGTGAAGGAAACCGTGTTTTTGTAGTTGCCATTAAATCAATATTTGCAAGGGAAGAGTTGCTTATTAATTACAATTTGAACCGAGTAGATACAAAAAAGGTTACTCTGGGAGTGGTACATATAACAATTTAGCCAACCTTTTATTAATGAATTTAACATATTAAGGATTTTTTCGTTAGTTTATTTCATTTAAATTTTCCATATTTACTTCGCAGGCTAGTGATCGGGATAAAACCACGCCAGCAGATGGTTGGAGGAGTACATCTTCCTCGAGGGATCAAGTATACATCTTTGTAATAGTGCAAATATAATAAGAAAAAATAGTTTTTTTTCCTTTGTTTTTTCATTATTAGTATATTGGTTTCGTTCCTATAATGTTATCTAATTATTTCGTTTAAGTAATTTTCTCTATGTTTTTTATGCAGTCTATTTCTGCAAGGGTCAGAGTGCCCTCAATGCAACAGGTATACATATTCTTTGTAATAGTAAAAATATAATACTTAATAATAGTTTTTAATCGATGTGTTTTCTCATGATTAGTATTGGATTCGTTTAGGTGACTTTCACTATGTTTTTTATTTAGGTATCTGTAAGGGGCAGCTCCAAGATATTAGCAAATCGGGGCAAGTCGCCTATGAGCATCGATCCGAGGAGTGGTTCACGATCCTCTACGTTGAAGGTATAATCCATTGGAATTGTACCAATATAATACATAGCATAATGTTTATTTTGTTATGTATTTTTTGTGTGTATACTGGTTTCGTTGTGATAATGTTTTCTAATTCTTTTTTGTAGGGGCTCGATGATCGAGGCAAGTCCACAGCTGTGGATCAGACGACACCATTTTCCAGGCACCAAGTAAACCTAGTTGTAATTTTAGGAATCTATCATGATAGATATGTTTTTTTAATATAATTTTAGGAATCTATCATGATATAACTCAATAATGTTTTATATATTTTTTTTGCAGCCCAGTGAATCGTTGTATGAAACAGAATCAGAAGAATGTTCAATAGATCCTGAAGTGGCTGAGATCCTTAAATATTCCCACGTAATTGGTGAAGCCACAAACCCATTTAAGATGATAGACAAATTGTTGGAAAAATATAGTGCGGAAATCGTTTCTCTGCTACTCAAGTTTCCGCAGACAAGTCAGAACCTGGCAAGGATTGAATTGTTGGAATAGAAATCTGAATCCTTGGAAGTAAGTTGAGGAATCTTGATTCATAAAATAATTCATTTATAACTTTATAATTTTCTCTTTTATATGATAGTATTGAATGTGTAAGACGTGGTTTGTATTTACAGAATTATCGGAGAACACACAATAGTGGTGGAGGCGATGTTGGCCCCAGCGAGGCTCGTGGAGAGACGTGGCATCATGAGCAAACGACTCCACGTGCATCGACTCCTTCGCCATTGTTGTCAACTGAACAGTCGGCAACACGTTCTGACACACCACGGACCCCAACTATGAGGGCACCGACCGCTAGTGACCGACACACACCGGATCGTCCACGGGAAGTGGTCGACAACGAGAATCCTGGTAATATTTATATCGACCTAGCTACATTTCCAAGATCTTCCTGTGTCACTAGCACGGGAACAATGGAGGCAACATTTTTGGTCAACGTAGATCTCGTCCCAATAAAGATCAATAAGGTCCTAGGTAATTAATATACGCTGATCAAGTTATTGTTTATAACTTCATTGTAATATACTGATAAAACGTTTTCTTTCAACTAATTATGATCATGGCATGATCGTTTTGTAGGAAATTATGTTTTCTATAAACAAATGAATGATGCCTGCTTGGAGATATTCGGGCCCACCATCCGAGAAAGGTGGGATAAACAACTGAAATGTTTAAAAGATGAACTCACTAATCGGTTGGTTGGCCTGTTCGGCGACAAGACCTTCAATAAAGCTGAGATCCTGAAAAAGGCTAGACAACATTGAGAGGACCTGCCAGCAAAAAGGGCAACGACCCCTACCTGATTGACTAGTTCCCACCCGTGAGGTAAACCAAGAGCTGTCGTTTGTGGCAAAGCGGTTATCAGTTTTACCTAAGCCGTGGAGTGAGGGGTACTGCCCCAATACGCAAGCCGTTAGACAGCATTGGTGGCCGAGTGGAACCCCTGAACTGTTAGGAAGCCACACATACCTGGGGTCCATATCTACTTTCAGCTAAACTATTGTCGATCACTACTGCGTCGTTTCAGATCCATTTTGCAAGCCATTTCAGATCCAACTGTTTTCAGTCCATTCGGCGTTGTTCCAGATCCCTTCTGAGCCGTAGCCGCTCCAGTCTAAATTTTTTTTTAAAAAAGAGTATAAAATCCAGTTTTTTGTCTATATATCCCTTGTTTTCACTCTGTTTCCCTTGAAATTTTTGGGGAACCCCTGTCATCCCATTCTGCATATTTCATTCCTGAGGACCCTATCCCCAATTCCCCTTCCCAATGCCCGAAAGCCCACATTTGTCTATTTTTAGGGTTTTCCATAACTTCCTCAGATTTCACCCAATCACCTTCAAATTTTACCACAGAGTTCCTTTCTGAATTCTGCTTCTTTGTCCCCCTCTGCCAAATTTTCTCATTCTTTCACCCCGCTTCTGAAATCCTCATTTTTGCTTCCCTGTCTAGTCGACAGTGTCCAACACCTAGTCAAACCCCAATTACCCTTCAGATTTTTTCCCAAGTCCAGATTTTCCCTTACTGAAGCAGTTTCTATTTTTGTTTTCCTACCCAGTCAAAAAAAAAAAAAAAAAACTCCTGGTTATGGTTGTCACCCGTGCAAGAGAAAAAACCATGGAAGAAGCACTTGCAGCCATCCAAGCCAAACTCCAGGATCTGGATGAAAAATTTCTCGGCCTCCATCTTGAACATTCAGCTATGAACAACAAACGGTAGTCCGAGTCTTCATCAGACAATGGGTTCTCTTCTTCCAACAATTTCCATGGTCCGAAGCTTGATTTTCCTCGCTTAAATGGTACTGATCCAACTGGATGGATCTATCGTGCAGAACAGTATTTCAGTCTGCATAATACTTTTGATGTCAACAAAGTTCCGCTGGAATCCTTTCACTTGGAACAGGAAGCTCTTCAATGGTACCGTTGGTACATCAAGGCTCATCCAGAGCCCAAATGGTCAGACTTTTGCTAGCTCCTTTTGCAACGATTTGGTCCTAGTGCTTTTGATGACTTCACCGGAGCCCTCACTAAACTTCGCCAAATTGGCACTATTAGAGAGTATCAAACTAAATTTGAGAACCTAGCCAACCACACCGAAGGATTGTCTAATGACTTTTACCGGAGTTGTTTTATCAGTGGTCTAAAGGATGCCATCTGCTCTGAGGTCAAAATGTTCTGTCCCACCACAATGATGGAAGCCCTAGGGTTGGCTAAGCTGGCAGAAGACAAGATTGCAGCCCAACAACGCTCCAAGCTCACTTTTGTTCCCTTCCAAACTATGGGTTCTCAGCGACCACCTATACCGCAGGCTCCTCGAATGACTCCTATCAAGCGTTTGTCTGAAACAGAGATGCAAGCACGTAGAGAAAAGGGGATTTGCTATAATTGTGATGAGAAATTCACTCAGGGACATAGATGTGTTCAGCAAAAGCTCTATCTCTTGGATGTGGAGTCTCTGCCTGCCTCTGAAATTGGTGACGAAGATCCATAAACACTGGATGCTCCAGTCGACATTCAGGAACCGCCTATTGATCCTCCGTCTCAGGATGACCAGCCAGAGATATCTCGCCATGCTTTGGCGGGAATCACCACCCCCCAAACAATGCGGGTCAGGGTTTACTTCAAGAAGATTCCTCTTACAATACTCATTGATTCTGGTAGCACTCATAATTTCATTGACCCTCGGATCGCCAAACAAGCTGATTGTTTTATCCATCCTTGCTCCAACTTTCAAGTCATGGTTGCCAATGGGGGCCCCTTACCTTGCAAAGGGAAGTGTCGAAATATGCGTATCTCTATGGGAGATTATACCTTGCGCTCTGACATGTTTGCCTTGCCCTTAGGCGGATGTGATGTGGTTTTGGGCGCTCAATGGCTACGCACACTTGGCCCTATCTTATGTGATTTTGCTGAACTTTGGATGCAATTTTCCCTCAATGGACAAAAACACACATGGACAAGATTACAACCAGGTTCTCTCAGCATCATCAGTTCACATCGCATGGAAAAACTCCTCAAGAAAAATTCACATGGTGTCATCGCTCAGATCCATTCCATTCAGATGCAACCATCAGTGGTCTCCACTACTCCTTTGGACCTACAACAAATTCTAGATCGATATACAGGTGTCTTTGCTGAACCAGTGGTATTGCCACCTTCCAGGCCAGAAGACCATCGTATTCAGCTCCTTCCTGGCAGCGTTCCTCCCAACATCGGGCCCTATCGCTACCCATTCCACCAACAAACGGAGATTGAAATGCTCGTTCGGGACTTATTGAAGCAAGGTATTATTCTCCCAAGCAATAGTTCCTTTTCTTCTCCAGTTATTCTTGTCTGCAAAACAGATGGGTCATGGCGCCTCTGCATTGACTTCTGAGCACTTAATCACCTCACCATAAAGGATAAGTTTCCAATTCCTGTTGTTGATGAGCTTCATGGGGCTCACTTTTTCTCCAAGTTGGATCTTCGTTCTGGGTATCATCAAATTTGGGTTCATGAGGATGATATCCCTAAAACAGCTTTCCGCACACATGATGGCCATTATGAGTTTTTGGTCATGCCCTTTGGCCTCACTAATGCTCCTTCCACATTCCAGGCCTTAATGAATAAAATATTTTGACCCTACTTGCGGAAATTCATTCTGGTATTCTTTCATGATATCCTCATCTACAGTAAAACATGGGATGAACATCTCCAGCATCTGGATCTTGTCATGCAACTTTTCTCTGACCATCATCTCCATGCCAAGCAGTCTAAATGTGTTTTTGGACAGAAGGAATTTGAGTATCTCGAGCACATTATCTCAGCACAAGGGGTTCCCGTGGATCCTGCCAAAATTGATGCCATGAACAATTGGCCACATCCTCAGACACTCAAGAGCCTTCGTGGTTTTTTGGGGTTGACCGGCTACTACCGCAAGTTTGTCAAGGATTATGGGAAAATTGCAGCTCCATTAACTGCTCTATTGAAAAAGGATGCTTTTACATGGACACCTGCTGCTCAGTGTGCATTTGACAAACTAAAACAAGCTATGTGTACTACACCGGTGCTAGCTATGCCCGATTTTTCCAAGCCCTTCACTATTGAGAGTGATGCTTGCGGCAATGGACTTGGTGCTGTTCTCCTTCAAGATGAACACCCCATTGCGTTCACCAACAAAGCCCTTTCAGGTAAGAATTTAGCTGCCTCCACCTATGAGAAGGAAATGATGGCTATTTTGCATGCAGTACAGAAGTGGTGCCCATACCTATTAGGAAATCATTTCTGCATCAAGACTGATCACCAGAGTCTGAAATATTTCTTGGACCAGCGTGTCTCCTCCCCGGCACAACAGAAATGGGTTAGCAAACTCATGGGTTATGACTATGAGATCACTTACAAGAAGGGTAAAGACAATATTGTGGCAGATGCTCTTTCTCGCACATTTGATGCCCAAGGTTCTCTTTCAGCTATTTCTATGCCTGTTCCAAATTGATTGCAATCTGTTCAACAGGGTTATGTCAATGACGCTTCCTTATCTCAAATCATCCAACGCTTGACCAACAACCCTTCTTCTGTACCACATTACTCTTGGGATGGTGCTTCTCTGCGATACAAGGGTCATCTGGTGCTTCCCCAAAGCACAGATCTTCAACAGGCTGTCTTCTATGAACTCCATGCTTCTCCATCGGTAGGGCACTCTGGGTTCCTCAAAACGTATGAACGAGCACAGCGTAACTTCTTTTGGCAGGGCATGAAAAGGACAATTCAACAGATGGTGGCCGAATGTGATACCTGCCAGCGCAATAAGGGTGAAACAACACTCCTTCCAGGATTGCTTGAACCCTTGCCCATACCTACACGGATTTGGACAGATATTTCTATGGATTTCATTGAAGGGCTCCCTAAATATAGCGGGAAGACAGTGATTCTCGTTTTGGTTGATCGACTATCCAAATATAGTCATTTTTGTGCTCTCAGCCATCCCTATACAGCCTCCTCTGTCGCTCAAATTTTCCTGGACCATATCTTTCGTCTTCATGGCGTCCCTTCTTCCATTGTCTCGGATCGTGATGCGAATTTCACCAGTCATTTTTGGACAGAACTATTTCGCCACACTGGCACCAAACTGAAGATGAGTTCAGGGTATCACCCACAAACAGATGGTCAGACTGAAATTATCAATAAATTCTTGGAAACTTATCTTCGTTACTTCACCTCGGAACAATAACATCAATGGGCAAAGTGGATTCCTCTCGCTGAATGGTGGTACAATACCTCTTACCACACTGCCTCTAAAATGACCCCATATGAAGCAGTCTATGGTCAGGCACCTCCAACTCTTCTTCCATACACCCCCACCAGTTCACCAGTTCAGGAAGTTGACACAGTCCTTCGAAACCGTGACTAGATTCTTCGCATTTTGTGGGACAATCTTCACCTGGCAAGAAATCGCATGAAGAAACAAGCTAATCAGCACCGTTCTGAGCGCACTTTTCAAGTCGGAGATATGGTTTTTCTTCGTCTCCAGCCGTACAAACAATCCTCCTTGAAACTCAAAGGGTGTCATAAGCTCGCTCCAAAGTTCTATGGGCCATATCGGATTCTTCCGAAGATTGGGTCCGTTGCTTATAAATTGGAACTTCCTCCTTCTTCTCGCATTCATCCAGTCTTTCATGTCTCTTGTCTGAAGAAATTTCTTGGCACCAACATCAGTGGACAAACGATTTTACCCAAACTGGATAATGAAGGATCCATCATTTTGGAGCCAGAGGCCATCCTCAATCGGCGCACGCATCAGCTTCTCTCTCGCTCTATCACAGAGGTCTTAATTCAGTGGCACGGCATGCAACCAGAGGATGCTACATGGGAACCACTCCTTCAGATTCAACAACAATTTCCACATCTAAAGCTTTGAGGACAAAGCTTTTTTTAAGGGGGAAGGGATGTTAGGAACCCATGTCTTTACTTTGTTAGTATGTTGTTGTTGGACGCATATGCTTTGTAAGTCGTCCCGTAGTATTTGTTGATCAATAGTTTGTGTTATTGTTGTTGGTGCATATGCTTTGTAAGTCGCCCGTGGTATTGTTGATCCATAGTTTGTAGTGTCCCGTGGTTTTGACCCATGGTATTGGCGCCTAGACTTAGTATATAAGTGTGTGTTGAGACCTATGAAGGCACCGTGAAGTTATTTGTATTGAGCTTGCTCATAGGAGGTTGCCCCCTCGAAGTGGCCTGTGATCAATATAAAAGTGATTCTGAGTTCTGTCATTTCTGCTATTTCGCATATTTGTATTAATTAATTGTTGCAGGTGCATCACAGAAAGATAACACCAGGAACAGGGAGGTATGCAATACTTTCTACAATGTAAATCTAAATCTTATTATTATTGATTTCTATATCGAACTTGGAACATCTAACGTATTTCAACACTTGCATAGGATGCCAGACACATCAAAGGCCACAAAGGCAAGACTAGAAAAAATAGGTCAGCAGAAGCTTGGGCCTGGTGGTTATTTGAATTTGGCACGAATTGTAAGTTTCGAAAAACCAATAATGCATACAAATAATAAATTGCAAATTACGTTTTGTTTTATTGCACTAAAAAATTTTAATTAACAACATTATGCAAATATGCAGGCCGAACGATTCAATTAGTAGGCCACTGAGGAAGACATGAAGCTTGGCTTCAAGCAAGACTTTGGAGCTGTCGTTGAATGCCGAAAAATCTTGTCTGGCCAAACACAGTCTTCTGGTACCAATCCATCTGGTGCACAGGTAAATAGAATCTATATACTTTATTGAAGATTAACCGCTTGTGCAATCTGTTCATTATAAATACTTGACAAAAAATATTGACTCTGTTTTGAGCAGGAAAGCAATGATCCCCCTAATGTCGAGGAGGGACAACAACAAATCGAAGATCATGCTTCGAATCCTAGTAATGAATTTATTCATATGCTACAATTTTATGTATAGCATTACAAATGGTGAACATTAATTGTAGTTCACCATATTTCAACTGCAGATCTTGTAGAGTGTGAAACTGTATAGGTTGAGCCTGGACAAGAACATGAACTACATGATGTGACCACACCAAGTTAAAAAACACCTTTGTAATGTTTTTTTTAAATGAAATACTTGTCATTACAATAGAAAAATACAACGATGTAACATTTTCACATTGTTGCAGCAAATCCGAACCCCTTGCCACAAAATCCACGTCTAGATCAGCACTCTAGGATGCAGACATCACCACAAGCGCCTGATGAAGAACCAAGAACTGGAAGATAAATTCCAGATGTAGATGCTCCTCTTAGAGATTATTTACCACTAAAGAGAAGAAAAACTAAAAAGAAGTGACTGGAAAAATGTCATCTAATTATTTTTTATAACAATATATCGTCCATGATTTTTGGCCTAATGATTGAATGAAAGGTTTAATGAATGGTTTAATGGTTTGATGATTCAGTGTAGTAAACTGTTACCTTTATTGAATGTCAGTTTTTATTGAATGAATGTGTTGACTGAATGAGTGAATGGTTTATTGAATGTTATCTTTTATTGTATGAATGTGTTGACTGAATGAAACAATGGTTTAATGAATGTTAGCCTTTATTGAATGAATGGTAGATGAAAGTTCATGATGAAATATGGATGAATTTGCACGTATTTGTTTTTTTCAAGTACATGCATTGGGTATGGGGAATTGAGAGTGATGTGAGGGGGGGGAGGGGCCATAAGAGATTCCACCTTCACGTGGTTGGCCCTGTTCAGTAGATAATATTAAATTATTCTCGAAACAGAGAGGAGCTCAATGAATGGCTACGATGTTGGATTTCTACAACCCACTCGTGTGTCATCTAAATTTTGACAATTTATTGGAGCTTGTTGTGATGTTTGGTTGCTCATCATAACCAATTTCGAGTTTCCACAACTTCAAAGGATGAGTAAATGATGCACTGGAATCAATATCCTTAACCTTCTCTTTAATTTCCTTGGAATCAATATCCTTAACCTCACATTAAACCCTTCCAAAATGGTCTATTTACCATTGAAGCCTGGCTTCTGAAGCATGATATTTGCAACTAATCTAGCATACACCAACAACAATTAGAAACATGTTGCTTTTTGTCAATGTTCATCATTTTTTAGGGCTGCAACTTGCCCATAATGGCTCCTCTTACGCTAGGGAATTAAAGAAAACAGGAAATTAAAGAAAACATATAATTTGCATCAGAAAAATAACAGGGTACGAACTGAACTGAGGAGATTAGAACCTACGACCTATGTCTAGTCCCAAGGCTACCACCTTCAAGCTTGAAGTGTAGCTAACAATGGGATACCACCTTCAAGCAACTTGATTCATTCTACATGCATTTCATAGTGGGAGACGACGGGCTACCACCTTCAAGATTGATTCATTATGCATGCATTTCACTATGCAACAGTCTCAAATTCCCACTGCGCTTTCCCTCAATTAGTTTCTTGATTCAGCATGACCCACGCCTGTCATTCGAGGAGTTTTGCCAGTGGTCTAGAGTTTCATACTGGAAACGGTGACGATTCATGGTATTATGTTTCCCTTCGGTTGGAATATGACAAACTCAAAGCTCTCATTGGAAGGTTTGTTTGACAAATGTGATGGTTTCGGTTTCTCGATTCGGCATGACCCAAACCATCACATTTGTTAGACAAACCTTCGTAGTGAAATATGAGTTTTCCATATTGCAGTTGAAGGGAAACATAATACCATGAATCGTCACCGTTTCCAGGATGAAACTCAAGATCGCTGTCAACACTCCTTGGACGACGGGCGTGGGTCATATTGAATTGAGAAACTAATTGAGGGAAAACTCAGTGAGAATCTAAGACCGTTGCATAGTGAAATGCATACAGAATGAATGAAGAGTACTGGGTGTCAAGAGAAATGGTTGTGGGACTTTGTATGAGAGGAAATGGCGATGGGAATTGATTGATAAGGTCAGGCTTGAAGGTGGTAGCCTTGGGACTAGAAATAGGTTGCAGGTTCAAATCTCCTCAATTCAGTTGGTACCCTATTATTCTTTCGATGCAAATTTGCTTCAACTACTCCGCCTATTGACTGATCTTGATATTGTGTCTTGTAAATTATCCTTGAACCTTGCCATCTTCATCAACATTTTTTTGTCGATTTTTTCATGCTAAAATGCTCCCCCTTATAATGCAACTTCAAAATTCAACAAGGTTCTGTCTAGTAAATTCATAAAAGGTAAGCGTGCATCATCATTCCATACTCCCCCTTATATCAATCATATTTCTTGTCAAATCAAGATGAAAGGATATTATCTTCAACAATATCTAGTACATTGCTTCACTGAAGCATCCTTTTGCCAAGAGTATCAAGCCCGAGCTTGTCCACTTTATCCTTACTGAAAACTGATTTGACCTTCTCCAATTCTATTATAGCATGCTGAGCACTTAGAGATGTGTAATATTCAATTTGACCATGTCTTCCTTGCATCGATAACTTCTAGCAATCCCGAGTTTGTCCACTATCTCCTTCAACATTCTTCATTGTGCCATATTTCTTGAACTCATACTTGTCAATTATATCTAGTAAATTCATAAAAGAAAATCCTACAAACATCAAGTTGCTTTTATTTCATTTGATTCAACTACTCCCCCTATCATATGAACTTCCTCGAGGGCACAATGAAGTTCATATAATTGGATCCTTTTATTCCAACCAATACAATGTGCTCATTACTTAGCTTACTTGCTTTACCATAAGCTGAAGCTGAGTGCAATACTTTATACATAAGCTAAGATAAACTGATCTTATAGCTTTGTAATAATGTTTTTTTTTTTTAAATTTCATAACGTAGTCGGATAACCGACGACCACACTAAAGACAACCGACGTCTTTGCCATAGCTCCGACAGAATTTGACGTCGGATTCTTCCAGTTCCATTTGTAAGAGGCGTTGGATATCCGACCACAACAATGAAGAAATCCAATGTCTTTTCCATAGCTCCGATGGCATTTGACGTTGGATTCAGCCAGTTCCATTTGTAATCCGACCACCACAATGAAGAAATCCGACGTCTTTTCCATAGCTCAGACGGCATCTGACATCGAATTGCAGCCAGTTCCATTTGAAAGGGGCGTCGGATAGCTGACCCACACAATGAATAAATCCAACGTCTTTGCCATAGCTGCGACGGCATTTGATGTCGAATTTCAGCTAGTTCAATTTGTAAGGGGTGTCGGATATCCGGTGTCCACAAAGAGAATATCCGACATCGTGTGAAATGACACAAGTCGGAGATCCGACGTACATGTAGTCAGATATTCGACTGTTTGAGGGCGTCGAATATCCGACCACTCCCAAGCTGTCGGATTATAGTCAAATTTGGACCGACGTTAAAAAGACATGGAGGTTGTCCGATAGTCGACCACAATATGTAGAAAATCCAACCTGTTGGCTATCAAATTTTGAGTCCAAAACCCCTAGTGAGGAAACTGTCACATAGAGCCATGAAATCCCACACAAGGGAGAATGCGAGGAACTGTACCAAGGCCCCATCACCCAGCCAATATTTGTACTTATCCTCGATTTGTTTCATGATGATCATTCCCTTTGCATGAGTGCATGGGTGGTGTGGGCTGCCACCTGCCAACTCACCTGTCCCATCACTCCCATCAGAATTCCTAGTGTCCCTATCGAGTCTCGATTAGTTGCATTATGGTTATGGCACCTATCGTGGGGATCAAATAAAGTAAATTATGCGTATTACATCTTTTCAATTTCATAAAATCCAGTCATAAATTTGTGATATATATGGGACATATTATATCAATATGACATATGATATTATATAGTGATATTACATAGTCATATACGTGTGACATATTATATTACATAGGTGTGGCATATTACATCATAAGTGTGACAAATGATACATGATATATGTTTGTTTTGGTATGGCCCTTTGAGGACAATTAGCCTGACGTTATGATCTGGGCTACCTTCTTTGGCATGACTCCATAGTTTTTCCTTTTTACTTTTTGATTCCAATGAATAGCAAAAGTATTGGTTTTTTTAAGTGGAAAAAAATGTGATATTGAAATATTTTTATTTTAAATATAGATAAAGTAATATTGAATGTTAAATATGTGGATATATTCATAAGTACATTATTTAAAGTACTTTTTCTTTCTAGTTACATTTATAGATTGTTTTCTTGGTTTTATTTCTAGTCATAATTTCAATTTAACTTAACCATAGTTACATAGATGGTAGTGCAAGAGGTGAGTTGTAAATATACCTTCCGCACAAAATGGAAAACTTATCATTTTTTATTATATCTCTTAGGAGACCTATTTAGACCTCAAAATTCCCTTAATTGACAAGACATTCAAGTTGGCTACCAAAATTTATAACGTCTCCATTGATGGCTCCTTTAATGTCCAACAAGTTGGACACGTGGATCTAGGGTCTTTTAGTCTACTTCAAGAATCAACACTACATAGCTAGACCTTAAGATCATGAATGTTGAGTTTTGCATGGAAAAGCAAGCCCTCATGTGGTCACAGAGTCATAACAACAGCAAGAACCACCTTTTCTACCACTTCCTTAGTTACTGATAGAGAAATAATGAAAGACGAAAACTTGAATAAGTTTATGACACTACATTATCTATCAAATTAAGGAAGATGAGAATATATAAGCTTCCTTCCCCTAACAACCATGCCCTTGTAGACTCATATGCCAATGTTTTTTCAGAACCTATAGGTTTACCCCCATCTTAAACCATTCAACATGCTATTATTCAAGTCCTAGTTTCTGCTTTTCCTAACCACCCTCCTTACAAAATACCCTTGTAGAAAGTATCAAGATAAAGCAACACATCCAACAGTGGTTGGAGGCTACCAAGATCATACCCAACACATTACCATTCGTTCACGTGTTCTTGTAGTTCTGAAGAAATAGAAACATGAATGATTAAGCACATGTTAAGTGCTTCCGGCGATATACTAATTAAGAACCATAGGGATTGATGGCATGCTCAATCAAAAAGGAACCAATAATTTCACCAAGTTGGACTCGTATTTTGTCTATTAAACAAAACAAGTTCGCATGGAATCCCAAGATGTGTCAAAGGAAACCTTCAAAACCAGGTACAAGTTGTATAATTGGCTAAGCATGCTCTTCAACCACACCAATTCTCTAACCACATTCATGTGATTCATCAATGCCATCTTCTAACCCCACCTTAGAAAGTTTATTCTTGTATATTTGGATGATATCCTCAAGAAACACCTAGGAGAAACCCATGCAACATGTTTATGCTGTCATGGACATATTCAGAAAACACAAGCTTCAAGGTAAGTTCAAGAAATTTTTCTTTGGACAAAAATATGCCAAATGTCTTCAAGGCAAGTTGAAAAAATCTTCTTTCGACAAAAATATGCCAAGTGTATTTTTTATGTGCTTACAAATCCAAACAAGGTTAAAGTTCTTAAAGTTGTTTTCCTCAACAACGTGTCAAATATTAAGACTCTTCTAGGTGGTGTAAATTTTTATAGGAAATGCATTCAAATTTACACATATGTTGATCATCCCTTATGTCAATTAATGAATCAAAAGACTATTTGCTAAAGCCCAAAAGCAAATAGAGTCGTCCATCAATGCAAGGATAGTCTCTACATGAGCTCTATTACAAAATTAACAAAGTTATTTAGTGCATAAATATATTGAAAAATGAATAAATGATGATTCACAATCCTTCATAATGGTATTGCATTCAACTCTACACACATATCGATCATCCTTGTGCCAATTAATGAACCAAAAAACTCTGCTAAATCCCAAAAGCATATAGAGCATTTCATCAATGCAAGGATACTCTTTGCATGAACTCTATTACAAAATTAACTAAGTACACATAAATTTACATATTGAAAAATGAATAAATGATGATTTACAATCCTCTTTATGTGTGTGTGTGAACTACGCCAGGATCTCCCAACTTTCTTCTTTCATTAATTCTTCAGCAACTTACAGATATTACAGACTCATTAAGTGGATCGACCTCGGTTTGCGAAGTTCATCACCACTGTCTCTCAAACTGTGCCTGAACACAATGTCTTGGGTCCGTTTAGCTTTTGCAACTTCCCGAAGGCATGAAGCTACTCGTAGGATCCTGGGAGTCCCAAGATATAGTCACTAGCACACCCTTACACAGACTCAAATTTACAGAGACGAGTCTAAGCTTTCTGATGCGATGTTATACCAGTCACGGCAACTCGCAGAGCATAATCACTTTGGCTCTCACACATACTTCCAGACTTGCAGAGCGGACTACTTGCTCATGCGACTCCTACTTGCAGAGCGGACTACTTGCTCATGCGACTCACTAAACTCGAATGACCAAATGAGCTCTGGAGTCTCATATTTATAGCATTTGAGAGGGTCATCCCGTAGACGCTAACTTACACCAGCCAGTTAAAAGGTAAGATTCCCTGGGACATGATGGGACCACACCATGTTTATCTCATCCCTCCGAGGCTCGGCCCTACGGGGACCCGGTAATATGACAGACTGACAGACTCTGACTGGCACCGAAAGTAGAATCTAATGGCCAACAAACTAATGGCCCACTTCTATTAGACATTATACAGAGATTCTTACCGACATAATACAATTCTTCAGGGCAAAGACATCCCGGAAGAGCAAATAGGAATAAGGCCTTTAACATGGCCAAAATACAAAGTGGAGCATTAACCAGCCCACCACGGCTTTCAAAAGCAAAAGAATATGTACAAAAATGCCAATCACATGGATCTCGGACCAAGCTGCTTCATTCCCACGAAAGGAATATTAACTTTAATCAGTGCCGTAACTAGATCCACAGACACATAGGATCTCATCATCATCATCGCCACCTGGAACACCACCACAGACACAGTCTAAAATTCCTTCATCGAACAGGTTCTCTTCTATTTCACGCTTTGCCAAATCATCCTCCCAGTTGTAAGGCTGGGACTCGGTGTTTTGCCAATAATTATCTTCTGGATAATCTACTTCAGGATAAAGTAGATCGCTGAAACACTATTCCACATCGGAACCATGCAAAGCTTCATTTGGACCAAAAATGAACTCAGAGGCAAATAATGATTCAACTCTGTAATTTAACGGAAGAGTTCTGCGGTGCACTTTAGTGTCCAACCTGTTTCCATTGATATCCCTTTTGATGAATTTCTGGGTGATATTGAAAACATGCTCTAATGGTGTATAGCGACCTCCATGATGTCGCAGCAAGAACTTAAACCATTGATTATGCTGATCTGTAGCTTGCATATCAGCCTCCAGATGTAAAATGAAATTAGCTCGCCGATTGAGCCAATCTAATCTTGGGCAGAATTTATCTAGAAAGACCTCTGTCCATCCAGACCACTTTTTATTCCTCATATTTCCAGGGTCTGCACAGATAACCACAGAGGTTTGTTCTCTGCAAAATTGTAAGATAAGGTTGTAGGTTGTCCATGTGAGGTTACCCTCACCCAAATCTATATACCATACTATCCCACCTTTTTCTTCGTTACAGTCCACCCAAATTTCTGGGCACTTCCTCAATTTTTCTTGAGCATCTCGAAAACCATTAAAGGCTTTCTTTTCCCAACGTTCCAAAATTTGGAGCTTGCACGGGCTCGCTTGAATTTCCTTGATCAATGTCAGGCTGAGATATTTTTCTGCTTGATGTCTATCTGCAAAATCAAGCAGTTCTTTTCGCTCATCTGCTGATAAGCTCTTCTCCCAAGGCTTTAAAAACAATGCATTTCTTGGCAGCTGTTCTTCTTCTATCATTGGAGCTTTCCCTTTGTCACTGGAACTTTGACCTGCTGAAAACATATTTAAGCTGGGAACTTCTTTTTGCACAGTTTCCTGTGTCAACATATCAGCAAGACAATTTAAATAACCAGGCTTGTAAATAATATCATAATCAAAGTTAGAAAGCCAAATAAACCATTTCAATATACGGCTGTTGTTTTCTACCATTAGATTTTCATTCTTGAATATATCTGTTCTGATAATAAATCACACTAGTTTTAAATACAAAATGAAATGACTGACAGTCTTTTTAACTGCCAAAATATCCTTGTGACTGCTGGGATAATTAAGCTCAGCGCCTTTAAATGAGCCATATGCATATCCACAAATATTTTCTTTTCCACTGATTTCTTCAAGGAGAACACCACCCCAAGTGGTATTGGATGCATCTGTTTCTATGATCATCTTACCAACTCCCTGAGGAAGATGAAGAGCTGGCAGATCTTTTACTCTAGCTTTGATTTGTTGGACAGCTAGAGTCATGGCATCAGACCATGGTGCAGGCTTTTTCTTTAATTGTTGCTGCAGAAAATGAATATCTGAAGCCTGTCCTTTATAAAAAGGTCTGATATAATTTAAGCAACCAAGAAAACGTTGCAACTGGGTTTTCTCAAGAATTTTGTCAGGAAAATGATCAAATGAATTCAACACATGTTTTTGCAATATGACCTGACCACCTTTGATATGCAAGCCCAAAAAATCCATTTCAGTTTTTCCAATCTCCATTTTTTATTCAGACAAAACTAAACCATGTTTAAAAACTAAATCATAAAACTGCTGCAGGTGCTTAAGATGTTCTTGTAAATTTTTTGAACAAATCAAAATATCATCTATAAACACTGATAACCAAGGAATATCTCTGAATATATCTTCCATATGCTTTTGGCATTCTGAAGGTGCATTATTGATTCCAAAGGGAAGAACTTTCCACTGGTATTGTCCATGAGGGACAACAAATGCAGTTTTATACCTGTCTTTGGCTTCAATGCCAATCTGATAAAACCCTGACTTTAAATCAAACTTGCTGAAAATGGAACAGCCTGTAATTTTCTGCAACAAGCTTGCTTTATCAGGTAATGGGTACCTGATCTTTTGCAACACTGCATTCAGGGGCTTGAAATTAACAACCAACCTCGGCTTACCTCTTTTCTGCTCTGAGTGCTTGTTTACTACAAAAGCACGGCATGCCCAAGGGCTTTTGGATG
Organism: Larix kaempferi; assembly: GCA_027924585.1. Lineage (NCBI taxonomy): Eukaryota > Viridiplantae > Streptophyta > Pinopsida > Pinales > Pinaceae > Larix > Larix kaempferi. Next base: position 1,204,724 of record BSBM01000379.1, read on the forward strand.
GTTCAATTAGTCCTTTGTTCAAAAGTTCTTGAATCTCTTTAGAACAGAAATCTCTTTCTGTTGGGCTCATCAATCTAGCAGAGGCTTTCATGGGTCGGATCTTTTGCAATGGATCAAAAGGAAGTGAAACAAAATACTTTTCTCTTGTCCAAAAAGCATTTGGGCTCTCTGAACAACAATCCTTTTTAATATTTTCTGTGATCCCTGCAAGAAACTTCTCACTGTGTACTTCTGCATAAGAAATACACCTTTCCATTTTATTCAGTGAGGTTTTGGACTGAACTGGGTGACTCTGGAAAGAAGGTAACGGTTTACACCGCTGTACAAACTTATGACTTAGTGGAAGGGAAACAGACTGATTATTAACTGTACAGGAAAATATCATTTTTTGAGTATCAAAAGAAAATGGACTGACTTTCATCAAAAATTCTGAACCTAATACACAATCCTCTCGGACTGCATCTAATCTAAAAAGAGAGACTGAGCTTTTTACACTAGACAGAGATATTGGGAAATCTTTTATTTTACCAGTCAAGTAAACAGGTGTACCTTGAATGGCTGAACCAAACTCTTTTGTTTGTTCCCAATAGAAGGAAGGTATAGCATTACCCCTAGCAAGGTTAAACTGACACCCTGAATCTATCAGACATTGGATTGGATAAGGTTTAAACTCATCAGGACAGAAATCAAGGGTAATGAACAATTTGGGGCCTGACAAAGCTCCAAGCAGACTAATACTTTGAGACTGAGGTGAAGGAGACCTTTCTGGGGAAGCTTCTGGGGATTCTTCTTTCATTTCTGGCTGACCGCATACTCTTTCAATTTCTTTGGACAATTCTTCATCCGAAGACTGATCCTTTTCTTGAATCAAAACAATAAGAGCATGTTTTATAGCATCAGCTTCTTTTAATAATTCCCTTATCTTTGTTTGTATTTCCTTCAACTGTATTCTTAGAAATTTTTCTCTATCTGCTCTATGAGTTTGCCTATCAGAATGGCTACCAGGGTATTCTTGGTAAATCTCTACTGGATTAAATGCTACAGTAGCCTTTTCTTTCCCTTTTTCTATTGCCTCTGTCAAAGCTTTCAATTGAGACTGCAAAGCTTTTTTCTCTCCTCTTAACTCTGTTCTTTCTACATGTCTATATACAGGGATAGTTGACAATCTCAAATCTATTGCAGCAATTTGTTTTTCAATTTGGTAAGAAGAAACAGAACTGGAAAACATATACAAAGCAAAATCAAATTCAGGCTTCTCATACCCCCCTAAACGTGGGTCACTGTCAGAATCGGACTCGGATGGGGAAGATGAGGACTGACCACATTTAGCTAAGACTGGAGGGTCTTCTTCAGACTCTGTACAAGAAGAAGATTCAGACTCAGATTCAGGAAAATAGATAACTTCATCAGAAGGATCAGGGGAGGAAGCAGAGACTTTGTACAAATCCCACCAGGTTGGGTCAAGGGATTCACATAATGCTGCTAACCTGGGTCAAGACTTTCTTTCTGGGCACTTGCTTGCCCAATGGCCAGATTTTCCACAAATAAAGCAAACATCACCTCTTCCTTTTTCATGCCTTCTCTTCACAAATATTTTAGATTTGTATTTACTCTTTTTATAAGTCTTTTTATCTCTGTATTCTTTGTGACGATATTTAGACTTATGCTTATATGGACGATCTGGATGATACCTGGATTCTGAAGTATAAAACTTCTTGTGTTTCTTTTTCTTTTCACAATGGCAACCTCCTTTGCCAAAGTGACCACGATTATGGGCACCACACCCCCAATCAGGCATACGTGCTACATCCTTGTAGAAGGATGCAGAAAACATCTTCTGGTGCCTTTTAAAATCTTTTGAAACACGCCTCTCAAGACAGTGTTCTTGCCAAGTTTCCAAAATATGATTATGCAACTGTGCAAGAGAGAGACTTCTTAATTCTACATGTTTATCCTTGAGAGCTTGTTCTACTGCATCTGGAACATGACCTGGGTAGCTTCTCAAGTAATGCTTAAGGTAGGCTGGGTTTCCTGATTTTCCAGAGGAGATTAACAATTTCTACATATAGCAGAAATATTCTTCTGCTTTACTAAGATCACACAATCGGGATGACATGAACAATGAGGCTAAGTGATCATAGTCTTCTCCATCCTATGGACCATAAAATTCTCTGCCAAGTGCATAGAGGATCTGCTCATCTACATCATCTGCAGACAACAGATCATTCCTTGTTTCTTGCGGTAACCACCGCCACCACTCATAGGCAAGGCCTGACAAACCAGCAATTAATTGAGTCCCTAACATTTGACCTGTTAGGTTATGATCTTGTTGCTTCTTGTATAATATCCAATGAGTTAACAACTGAATAGCATTCTTTATTTCCTCACGGGATTGACACTGGATATTCAGGACTGGTTGTTCTGGCATTTGAGTAATGATATTATTCATTGAGTTAATCCCAAAATTAAATACTTTTGGAGGAGGGGCAAATGCAGATTGGACATCAGGCATGTGTGTGTCAAATTCTTCCCTGTGTGTATCAAATTGTGCCCTATGGGGAGCTTCTAACCTTCTCCTGTTGGAAGATTCTTCCATCATATTCAAATCCCCAATATACTTTGGATCAAGGACTGGTCTGAAAGATTTGAACTCAGTGATCCAATCTTCTATATCCTGTTTAATAGCATCACTCTCACCGAAATCCCATTCTGGTTTCTCATCATCTGGAATAACATTAAACTGGCCTAATGAGGCTGACTTGTTATGACCCTTTCTTGCCAATTTTATCACATGATCAGGAACTACATAATGTTTTTGTTTAAGTTCATGTGTCTTAGAGCTTAAATCACTCAAGACTGCCATTCTTCTTTCAAGCTTCAGAGAAGCTTCTGTTACGGCTTTTTCTATCTGGGTCGTGTCATGGAGCAGATGATCTAACAGCTCAAGTTTAGTGATGACTTTATCTAACTGTTCTCTTTGGATAGAACAGCTGTGTTTTAACATTAGGATATCTGTAGCCATATCGTCTAAATTTCTTGCAGTGTGAACTGCCTGCAAGTTTCCCCAATTGGCTAATTTTATTTCATCGGAGACAGTTTGATATGCGGCTGAAGATTTGGTAGGAAGGAATTCTCTACGAGTCAAACCATCTTGGGCATACTACCTGAAAGCAACATCAGGGAGATTTCTGCTAGGGAGATAGGATTTTTGGCCTGAAGTGTTTGTTACCTCCACATTATCTTTAGATCTAGGAAGAGAGAACATTCCTAGACTGGGATACTCATGAAGAGAAGCAAACTCCTTCTGCTTATTCTTTTGAATCAATTTTTGTTTTATTTTTCTACATGCTAGACAGTCAGCATGTTGACTTTTGTGCTCAAAATCTGAAAGACCTGTATAAGAAGGATTATTTACAGTACTATAAGACTCAGCTAAAGACTGTTTAGACAACTGATCCGACATGGCTTGAAGCTTAGCATTGTTGTATGAGGACATGGATGTTGACTTGATCAGAGGGGGACCAAATCTTTTTCTTGGCTCTTCTTGGGCTGACCGGAAGGAGCAAGATGCTTCATCATAGATCAAAGTCTTGGGGTTCATCCTTGGTTATCCTTCTGCTTATGCCTCCTCCATTTTCAGCAAGTTTGATTTAAAGTCAGGGTTTTATCAGATTGGCATTGAAGCCAAAGACAGGTATAAAACTGCATTTGTTGTCCCTCATGGACAATACCAGTGGAAAGTTCTTCCCTTTGGAATCAATAATGCACCTTCAGAATTCCAAAAGCGTATGGAAGATATATTCAGAGATATTCCTTGGTTAGCAGTGTTTATAGATGATATTTTGATTTGTTCAAAAAATTTACAAGAACATCTTAAGCACCTGCAGCAGTTTTATGATTTAGTTTTTAAACATGGTTTAGTTTTGTCTAAATAAAAAATGGAGATTGGCAAAACTGAAATGGATTTTTTGGGTTTGCATATCAAAGGTGGTCAGGTCATATTGCAAAAACATGTGTTGAATTCATTTGATCATTTTCCTGACAAAATTCTTGAGAAAACCCAGTTGCAACGTTTTCTTGGTTGATTAAATTATATCAGACCTTTTTATAAAGGACAGGCTTCAGATATTCATTGTTTGCAGCAACGATTAAAGAAAAATCCTGCACCATGGTCTGATGCCATTACTCTAGCTGTCCAGCAAATCAAAGCTAGAGTAAAAGATCTGCCAGCTCTTCATCTTCCTCGAGTTGGTAAGATGATCATAGAAACAGATGCATCCAATACCACTTGGGGTGGTGTTCTCCTTGAAGAAATCAGTGGAAAAGAAAATATTTGTGGATATGCATCTGGCTCATTTAAAGGCGCTGAGCTTAATTATCCCAGCAGTCACAAGGAGATTTTGGCAGTTAAAAAGACTGTCAGTCATTTCATTTTGTATTTAAAACCAGTGAGATTTATTATCAGAACAGATATATTCAAGAATGAAAACCTAATGGCAGAAAACAGCAGTCGTATATTGAAATGGTTTATTTGGCTTTCTAACTTTGATTATGATATTATTTACAAGCCTGGTTATTTAAATTGTCTTGCTGATATGTTGACACGGGAAACTGTGCAGAAAGAAGTTCCCAGCTTAAATATGTTTTCAGCAGGTCAAAGTTCCAGTGACAAAGGGAAAGCTCCAATGATAGAAGAAGAACAGCTGCCAAGAAATGCATTGTTTTTAAAGCCTTGGGATAAGAGCTTATCAGCAGATGAGCGAAAAGAACTGCTTGATTTTGCAGATAGACATCAAGCAGAAAAATATCTCAGCCTGACATTGATCAAGGAAATTCAAGCGAGCCCGTGCAAGCTCCAAATTTTGGAACGTTGGGAAAAGAAAGCCTTTAATGGTTTTCGAGATGCTCAAGAAAAATTGAGGAAGTGCCGAGAAATTTGGGTGGACTGTAACGAAGAAAAAGGTGGGATAGTATGGTATATAGATTTGGGTGAGGGTAACCTCACATGGACAACCTACAACCTTATCTTACAATTTTGCAGAGAACAAACCTCTGTGGTTATCTGTGCAGACCCTGGAAATATGAGGAATAAAAAGTGGTCTGGATGGACAGAGGTCTTTCTAGATAAATTCTGCCCAAGATTAGATTGGCTCAATCGGCGAGCTAATTTCATTTTACATCTGGAGGCTGATATGCAAGCTGCAGATCAGCATAATCAATGGTTTAAGTTCTTGCTGCGACATCATGGAGGTCGCTATACACCATTAGAGCATGTTGTCAATATAACCCAGAAATTCATCAAAAGGGATATCAATGGAAACAGGTTGGACACTAAAGTGCACCGCAGAACTCTTCCGTTAAATTACAGAGTTGAATCATTATTCACCTCTGAGTTCATTTTTGGTCCAAATGAAGCTTTGCATGGTTCCGATGTGGAACAGTGTTTCGGCGATCTACTTTATCCTGAAGTAGATTATCCGGAAGATAATTATTGGCAAAACACCGAGTCCCAGCCTTACAACTGGGAGGATGATTTGGCAAAGCGTGAAATAGAAGAGAACCTATTCGATGAAGGAATTTTAGACTATGTCTATGGTGGTGTTCCAGGTGGCGATGATGATGATGAGATCCGATGTGTCTGTGGATCTGGTTACGGCACTGATTAAAGTTAATATTCCTTTCGTGGGAATGAAGCAGCTTGGTCCGAGATCCATGTGATTGGCATTTTTGTACATATTCTTTTGCTTTTGAAAGCCATGGTGGGCTGGTTAATGCTCCACTTTGTATTTTGGCCATGTTAAAGGCCTTATTCCTATTTGCTCTTCCGGGATGTCTTTGCCCCGAAGAATTGTATTATGTCGGTAAGAATCTCTGTATAATGTCTACTAGAAGTGGGCCATTAGTTTGTCGGCCATTAGATTCTACTTCCGGTGCCAGTCAGAGTCTGTCAGTCTGTCATAGTATCGGGTCCCCGTATGGCCGAGCCTCGGAGGGATGAGATAAACATGGTGTGGTCCCATCATGTCCCCGGGAATCTTACCTTTTAACTGGCTGGTGTAAGTTAGCATCTACGGGATGACCCTCTCAAATGCTATAAATATGAGACTCCAGAGCTCATTTGGTCATTCGAGTTTAGTGAGTCGCATGAGCAAGTAGTCCGCTCTGCAAGTAGGAGTCGCATGAGCAAGTAGTCCACTCTGCAAGTCTGGAAGTATGTGTGAGAGCCAAAGTGATTATGCTCTGCGAGTTGCCGTGACTGGTATAACATCGCATCAGAAAGCTTAGACTCGTCTCTGTAAATTTGAGTCTGTGTAAGGGTGTTCTAGTGAGCATATCTTGGGACTCCTAGGAGCCTGCGAGTAGCTTCATGCCTTCGGGAAGTTGCAAAAGCTAAACGGACCCAAGACATTGTGTTCAGGCACAGTTTGAGAGACAGTGGTGATGAACTTCGCAAACCGAGGTCGATCCACTTAATGAGTCTGTAATATCTGTAAGTTGTTGAAGAATTAATGAAAGAAGAAAGTTGGGAGATCCTAGCGTAATTAATTTAATGTAATAGTGTAATATATAAAATATTTGATAATAATCTTAAATAACATACAAGTATTTATACAACTATTAAGACTTTTTGTTCATTTAAATACTTTGTTGGGGTTCCTCCATATCAAAGTGTTTATGGAATACTATATCAAAGTGTATATGGAATACTATTTATGACATATTTTCTTCCACCTCTTACATGTTATCTTACACCTTATAATATTATAACACATTCTCTCACATTATGACACCTCATTTAATGTGTGAAACTCATTTCCTGCACATTCATTCATAAGTCATTGTTTTATTAAAGGGATTTTCACTTTCCCTTTTGGAAAACATTACAAATTAATTAAAAAAAAAACTTTAGAAAACTCATAATATAAAAAGTTGTATATGGCATCCCCTCTTTGTAAGAATAGTGCTCTCAACTTCCAATTCTTGCAATTAAGGTTCTTCTTCACCAATGGTTGATGTTCTAACTCATAATATAATAAGTTGTATATGGCATCCCCTCTTTGTAAGAATAGTGCTCTCAACTTCCAATTCTTGCAATTAAGGTTCTTCTTCACCAATGGTTGATGTTCTAAGTGGAAGACTGCCATTTCTTGTTTACAATGTTGTAGTTAGATCACTTTTTATTTCACATCTAAAGATCACTTTTTAATTTCAATTCTATCAACTACAATGTTGTAGTGAGATCATTTTTTATTTCACATCTATCAACCAGGACCCACTTTTCCCACATTGGCAACTTTTGTCTTCCTTCTTCAATGTTTCAATACTACAAAACTTGTTATCATTTGATTTGGAGAAATGTAATTGGTTGTATTTTCTAATGCAATGGACACTTAGGTTGAAATAAAAGCTTATTCTAGATTAATATGGCCTTGCTTTTGGATTCAAGAATAGTTGTTGATGTCATCAACTTGAACTCATTACATATGTTCGCTTTCACTCTTCAATGAGTATATTCTTTCATAGAACCTATTTTGCACAAGTGAGTGAACTTGGCATCAATTGCATCTAGCTAGAGCAATGAAGAGGAGAAGATGTTATCCTCCCCACCAAGGTCAAATCTCATTTGTGACATGTTTATTCCTCGTGGGCAATTTGGGGTTGGCAAGGTACTAGCAATCTCACTCGTGTTTAAGTGCTCAAGGGTGGGATGAGATGTTTCCAAACATTTCAATGAATTGGGTCGAGCCTAGGTAGTTAAGAGAAGTTATCCTCCCCGGTGAGGTTCAAATTTCACCTATCCTTCCGAATGAGGTTCAAATCTCACCTATGACATGTTTGCCTCTCATGGATTGATTGGCATTGGCAAGGTATCAACTAACTCACTCTCACTTTAAAGGTGGTTTGTGGTGTTTCTAAATATTTTAAACCCAGAAGATTAGCTCAACTAATTGTCACCAATATTATTCCATGCCAATTGACACCCGATTTGAATTCCCCAAGTAAGATGCATTAGTCTATGCCAACTAAAGTTTACGAGAAATGCCATCCATAAATATAATAAAGCATCCCTTAAATTTCACTGCAATTTTTTTTTTTTAAATGTACTTGTAAAAATGTCTTCATCCTTGTCATTACGAGATTCCTTTTAAAGTCTTCACGAAATCTTTTTAAAATCTTCATGAGACATTTTCCAATATCGATAGTCCCAACAAAATGCATGGATACCGATGGACTATTTTCTTAGTCGTTTTAGATGGGGTCAGCATTCAAATTTGAACCCTTCCCGACCCTTCCAAAGGGTTCTAGCCCTTCGTAGAAGTGTAAAGTTAAAATTGCCCTTCAAAAAAAAATTAAAATCCAAATTTTATCCTTCCAATAGGAAGGACATAATTTATATCAATATTTCAAAAGAAGGGAAACATTTGAAATTACCCATCCATATAAATTTCAATTTATATGTTGAAATTCCTATTCTATAAAATTCGATTCGTCATTCAAAAAATTGGAAATATCATAAATTATAATCATTCACTCACTCATGTCATGCACTCACTGCTTAGCTTTGCAAGGTGAAAAGAGATGACTGACGACTACGAGGTACTAGCCATTGGGATGACTCTGAATCCCGACTCACTTCGGGCTGAGATCTAAGGTGTGACAATGTGTCAATGACTATGGCTGTAATAATAGAACCACTACTAGGCCCAAAACAAAGCTGAAACATTGTGCCTACTACCTATGTGAACCTGGATACCAATGTCCACTAGTTTTTCGTCAAAATGAAATTCAAATTTCCCCTTTAATGGGTCCTCCTCTACAAGACTTCATTTATTGCATGAATGTTACAGACTCACGACAACTCTAAACAACACTCAATGGCATGCAACTACAAATAATGGCATGCAACTAGAACCACAAACCAAGCTGAGGTTGATTTATGCATTGATATAGAGAGGTGGCACTAGGCACACAATATGGAGAAACAATGAGTTAGAAAAAACATTTGGACCAAAGTACCACAATGGTTATTAATAAAATTTTAAAAAAACAATTTTTGCCTCAGGAATTGTCTTCAATTTGATGGGTGGCATGATCATGATCATGTAATCTCCCTTGGTCCTTCCAAAAATATGTGGTTTCTCACCACGTTTCTCTTCGACACTCACCACCAAAATACGTATAAAAATTACATGTCTTTACATCCTCTTCCATTTAAATCCTCATCGCATAGTCATGACTAAGGATTATTATGCATGCACATCCTCACCTTATAATATCAATTGGTTCAAGGCACAGAGACAACCATAAATTATCAAATGTGTCAAGACGCAAGGAGTAAGAGACAACTATAAGTAAGTCTTATATTAAATTTACCATATAAGTCTTTAATTTGCACTATCATCTGAGATTTGACATGTTGGATTGTTGTGATCTTCTTATAACTCCTACCAATGTGACTGTAAGGCTTCTTTGATGGTGAAGTCCATAATTTTAAGTCTTCTTCCTCATTATCATGCCTTTTGGTAAAACAATAAGGAGGGAAGTAGCCCGCATTAGCATGGGAAACAGTTTCGACATAGAGCTAGATACATTAATTCGTTCATTAAATAACTTAAATTTCATGCCAGTGACTATGAATTCACCGAATTGTGGATTGGTAAAAAACACATCAAATTTTAGAGCCTTGAGCTGTTAATTACTCATGTATCTAGAATTTTTGCAAATCGAGCTATTAACAAACTTCTTCTTTTGTTTTGGTTCAATTTAAAAGGTAGATTGTCGAGACTCAAACATGTAGCGAGTTGCAAGGCTCCAGTTAACTTAGGATTGATTCCATTTCCCCTCTATCCCATACCTGTATGTTGTCGCGACAAGTGTTGAACAACAAAATTTGATGCCCAGGCCCTTATGATGCTAGTGTTGCTAACTTGGTTGGTATGGAGGATTTTTTTTAATGTTTTTTTGAGCTATGCATTGTTTTTTCTTAGGCTCCTAGTGTCCATCATTCTTACATCTCTAAAGCTTGGATGGTTTCCCTCTCTCCGGTTTGAATTAAGATTTTGGTTGGTTTTATATGTAGATTTTGGTTGTAGGTTTATTATAGCTTCATTTTGCTTAGTGGCTTCTTTTTGTACATAGTTAACAGTAAGTAATTTTCTCAGCAGTATGCATAACATCATGTAGATGCCCCAATATGGTTATTGCATAGTCTAAGTGGTTTTTCTGTATAATGAAGTGTGGTCTAACCCAAAAAAATACAACAAAATAGGTGTTATTTTAATGAACTGTAAAATTAATGTTACATATATGTCAAATTAATGTGTTCAAATTCGGTTTTATTGAAAAGATACCATTTTATCATGTAGATATTCAGGAGTGCTCAATTGTTTAAGATTGTAAAGATTTGGATGGGAAATATTTGTGTTTTGCATTTTTTGGGGGGAAGGGTTTAGTTAATTTATACTTGTCAATTGAAGTACAATTATTTAAATTGCCCTTCATCTTTGAAGGGCTCCAAAAACAAATGCCCTTCCAATAAAAATTAATACCCACCCTTCAAATTTGATCACTGGGTGGGGTCATGACGAAATATCTCTCTTGTGAAACCAAGTAAAGGCTTCGTAATTTTCCTGCCCATCGTACATTTGACATGCTTGGGGTGTATCGGTATTGGTCGATGCCAAAGCTTTGATAAGTTGTTGTCTTGGTTCTTAATGTCTTTGAAAAAGGTGCATGCCAGTTGCATAGCTGATATGCTTTGGGCTTTGCATTCCCTTGGAATATGGATGACAAGCCTCGTAATGTTGTTTTCTTGGTTCTGAATGTCTTTGAAGAAGGTGCATGCCAGTTGCATAGCTTAAAGATGCAGATGACAAGTTAAAATAGAGCATGAGAAGCTCAAACCCTTTGCCACAAGAATGGTGAATCTGTTTTCATTTGAGTGCAGATTGTACATAGTAGTTCATATAGAAAAGTTAAGCAGACGATTATGACAATGAGAGTCAGGAGGTCTATTCGGAGACTTCCGTTTGTTTAGGTTATATTTGGTATTTTGTGGGGCTGTCACGCCCTTTTTTAGAACAGTGAGGACCTGGTGAGTCTGCAAGTGATTCAGAGTCAACTTCATTTAACATAGTGGACAATCAGCCTCCATATAACTACAACATAGACATCACATATACAAGTTACTTTCCCATCTTTCAATAGGCAGTGCATAGATTGGTACTCAGTATGCACTGAAGGATGCTTTGCCTTTGGAAGTGTCAGAGCCTAAAATCAGTTGCTGAAATAATATGCACAAGAGCAACATCTTTAACTAAATTATTAGGTTGAATTGGAAAAAGAAAACAGTAATGTGTCGATGAAATAATAGTCAATGTATCCATTAAAATTTAAAATGTTACATAACTTTGTTAGTATAGACCTACATAGTTACAAGTTACAAGTAAAATGTGACTATGCTGCTGTACATGATACCCCAATGCACAAATAATGTCCATGGGGCAAATGAATACAAAGTCATCATATGATGCAATAGTTTGTGTTGCTAACAGAGAGAAAAGTGAAACACCTTGTAGCTTTTTGAGATGAGACAGAATGTCAGTTGATAGTGGTTCAATGATGTCTGATGAACTTCCACACAAATAATTATTAGAAACCATTTTCCAATGGACGAACAATACTTCTGAAGAGTGGCAAAGGTTGATTCTGGCAGAAACTCCTGCTTCCATTAGTAATGAACTTACAATGCTATTTTTCCATTTGAGACTAGGTTCCTGAGATACCATTCCCAGAGCTTGACAGAATGACGAAAGAAAACATGACTGAGAAAGAGAAAACAGAAACCCAGGCACCATCTGAGTAAAAATCCATGGCTTCACTGAATGAAAACTTTGCACGATCTTCTGCCCATATTCGGACTCGATCTGCCTCTGCTGCATAGAGTGCTCTTCCCTGTAAATCCATGTCAATTTGTATTTATTGAAGTTTTACTGATGAAAATAAGTATACCATATCTAAATCACAAACAAGATATTCAAAGATACAAGGAATGTTGGAAATGGTGCAATATTAGTTCTGACAACTTTGGACCACGCAGTGAACCTTGTACAAAGATCTAAAAGAATATCTGCATTAGTTATCAAAATGTGGAAACTAGGTAGATAGCTTGTGTTTGAAAATGGCAAAAACTAGGATTGTCAAACTTCAAGATAGTACATTTAGTGATAGGTTCCTTGCTAGTGCTTTACCTAATAGAAAAACAATCCCCTTTTCATCTGATTTAAAACTGTCTTATATGCTCATGTCTATTTCACTTCAGTGAAACAGTACCTATTTAATGGAGGGATATGAGCAAAAATGAAAAGTTGGTTATTGTGAAAGAACAGATATACTGAAACAAGAAAAAATCCTTATGATAAAAATCCAGCTGCATAAGCATGAAAGAGGCAACTAACAGTACAAACAAGGGTAGCTATTTTTATAGTAGTATTAATGACAAAGGCCATGCTTCAAAACTAGATTAAGCAAAGCAACAATACAAGGTAATGTTTGTCCTGCAATCATTTTAAAGGAGATGCAATAAAATTTAAAATGATACCAAAATACCATTCTTTGAATTTACAGATCGAAACCCTCATTAATGAAAATGTCTAGATCCGCACATTGCTGGAGAGAAGGAATCACACAAACAATAGGAAAAAATTACAGTTTTTGCATACAGCTCAACATGGTTATGGGGGATACTGTATGGGCAAAATCCACACTGTACATGAACTTCAAAAATGGGAAGCTTAACATTATAGACCACCTTCCCACACCTAAAACATATTCAAACAAAAACTTGGTAATATATGGTTTGCATAAATGCAAAACTAATCAAGCATTCCAGATGGATGATGATCAAACCCAGTATTGTCAATGCTAATGATAATCCAGCTGTAGGTAAAGTTAACCTAAAATCTCCAACAGAGTTTCTCCTCAAATAATTAGCAACGCAGTCGTAACTATCCCCTTATACTAGAAGATTGCTCACATGTGACTCCACCCATTTACTCTATAACTATGGGGAAAGATGCCTATTTTTAGTGACTCAAAGCCTATACATAGGGTGAAAAATGTAGGCATATGCACACAGGGTATGGCTCTTCCCTCAGCCTAGTTAGATTTAACAGTGAATATTATCCCAAGTAGTAGCAAACAAGGGTAATGAAATTGATATTAATGTAATTAATTGACATAATGGTCATTTGACATTTCTTCCTAGGCCTCAAGTATTTTCCCTATATTAACATAATGTTAGGGTATTATGAATAAGTAATTTAGTAATAAATGAAAAAGAACGTCATGAGAAAGAAGTTGCATAAACCATTCTTGAGCGCTCTCATTCGTACATTCAATGTAAAAGAGACTTTGCAACTAATGAAGATGTGAAGTAATCTTTCTCTCCTGTTTCATGTATTTCTTTCTACGTGTAATCTGATATGATATCAAAGCTATGTTGATTGAGAATAAGCCAAGGAAGTAAGTGAATGCCTAGAGACTGCAAATAATAGGGGATGTACTGATGGACTGCAAACACACATGAAAGATGGAAGATATGAAGATACATAACCTCTCTTCTTCTCTCTCTCGCAAGTTTGCTGACCCAGAAATGTAATTTGCTAAGCTTATTTAAAAAAAAAATGATTTCTTGAGAATTTGGCGCTTTTTTGTTGAGTTTGAGTTGTACACATAATCTACGACCTCACTGAGCCAAGAATGGATACTTTACCCCAGTCTAAGCCTTCATAAATCATAGTGTTTTATAAAATTATTATTGATAGATATCCCTTTCTTCCCTTTGTTTTACTTTCACTTCAAACCTTTTTACCCAGATGACACATGAACAAGATAATCTTCATGGACAGAACAAATAAAATGATAAAAATAATGTGTCAAATAGAACACGCTAGAGGCCTTACAAAAATGTTCAGAATAGGGAAAAAACACTTTCAAGTTCACAGCCTATTTATGTTTCTGTCGGGTATTCAAAACTTTCACTATTGGTTGGAAACATTTTCAAAGAAAATGCAGATCCTATAAAAGGTAAGGAAATCAGCAATGTTTTAGTGAACCATATATATTGGCATATTCTGCATTTAACTATTTGTTTAGTTAGAAAATTGGGCTTGGTGTTATATGCTGTCTTAAGAGGTTAAAGGAAAGAACTCCTGACATGTAGCAAATATAATAAATTCCAATATATACAAAATAAATATGGGATGATACCAAGCAGCCTTGACGATGGCATTTATCATGCATGAGCCTTTGAAATATAGTTCATGCTACCTAGAGAACATGTTCAAAGTTTGACCTTGAATAAGGCACAAAAATTCTCATCCATAAATTTGGCTGGACAGAAACCATTCTTCTAAGAACAATTTCATATCATTCTCAGGGAAATTTCTTAGCAAATCCTTTTCAAAGGGGACAAAGACATTCTGTAGGTCATCATGTGAATTGATGTATAACTTGATAAAATAGAGAACAAATTGATTTGACCATAACCTTCCCTATCAACAAAATGTTATCGTTGAAGGAAACCTTGGGCCATACAAAATTTTCCATGTGAAATAATAAAATTGCCTTGAAGCAAATATTTAACTTCAGATTGGAAATTTACCTTCTCATCAAACCATCGACCTCGCCTAAGCCATGCAGTGACCAGTGCTAGCAATATCCTAGGTGGTGTTAAGTAATTTATTGCTTTCCCAGTGCCTTTCACAGCCCGCATTCTAGGAACCAATGACCTTGCAACTGTCTCAGGAAGCTCACAAATTATGTTAAACATTTTCTTATTCTGACGTGATGCACCACTGCAAAGGATCAATGTGAACACCAATAAGCAAAATACAGAATTCATGATTTCAGGCTTCAAGATGATGCTATACATCACTGCACACAAACTTCAAAACCATTTGAAACAGAAATGATATTGTTGTATCCAAATTCTACTTGATGGAAAAATATTGGAAAGGACATATCTTATTCGGGAAAGTTTTTAAAAGTTTTCCATGTAAACTATTAAGAGTCATTGACAATAGCCACAAGAAAACTAAAGTCTCTACAAGTTTAAAGTCGTTTGTCATGCTTACCTCAGAAGCAAATCTGTAAGAACCATGCCAGGAGATGCTGTATGAATTCCTACTTTAGACTTCTTACATTCCTTCAAAAGAGATGCGTTGAGCTGTCTCAATCCACACTTTGTTGAACCATATCTGCAGAACCATATATTTGACATCATAGCAATCATAATATGAGTATGGATAAAGAAATCTCCTAGATATAAGGGCAGAGAAACATCAAGACCTTAATTCACATAACAACACTTGTAGAAGAGTAAACTCCCCACTGCAATTATACATATTTTAACTTACACTGCATACAAAGGAGTACTTGAGCCCCCTGAACCTGCACCATCCATGTTAAAAATATGACCTCCTTTTTCTTGCAACTTCATGACTCGCATAGCCTCCTTTGTGCAGATCAAAGAACCAATGAGATTTGTAGATACGATCTGTTTACATATCAAGGAAAATATGGATCACTCCATTAGCATCAAGGTTACATATAAATCGAAATTTCAGAAAATGGAGAGAGAACTTCATACAGAAGTATGACATTTGGCCATATAAACAGTTCAAAACTAGGTTTTCCATGATAAAAAGAGTTATATATGATAGACTCAAATGTTTCTGCTCTTAGTAGCAAATAGTTTGCTGTACCTTGTGTTAAAATTAATGTTTTGTAGAATTTTTTTTTCAAATTCATGTCATGAGAAATTTAGATACAAATCTCTGTTTCATACATTTATAGATATGCACAGAGACAAGAAGAGAGAGGTATAGTGTATTTCAAAAATCCTTGGCTACCCTTTCAACAGAAATGGTACTGGGTGTCATTTCTGGCCAAACCCACCCAAAATGAAGTAGTCTAAAAGTTATATGATTTGGACTTTTTCTGGCTATTAACATCGGAATCCAGCTATAAAATATTTCGTCAAATTGCAAGTTCTATTGCTTAAATTGCATTTTTGAACGCATAGACAGATTCAGTGCCCTCAAATACCTCTATTACACCTGGATTGTGCAATCTCAACAACTTAAATTTGCAATTCTAGCAGTTCTTCTCAAATTTCAATCGGATTTCAGGCAAAATTGGTCGAAAAAATATGACCACAAAAGGTCCAAATCGTAGAACGTTTAGACTACTGCGTCAGAAATGCAAATAGCATCAGAAACGCTGTTTCAGACATCCATTTCTCGTATCCAAATGAAACATGCAGCCATTTCTTACATACCATCAGAAAGGTTCAAAATATTTAAAATGATGCTAGAGTCTCTCAGTCTGCTGCTCAACAAGAATGTGTCTGAGTTTAATAAATCTTGTCGGTCCAAGCATAACATCATTTTGAAGAGTGTTGGTGGTGTTCAGTAGCGGTTTTTGAAACTTGATCACTGAAAACTTACGACTTCAGAGGAATTTTGGCATTTTTTCACTGGATTCAACACTGAACATATTGGACTCGCATATCAATCAGTTTCCTCAGGTGCAAGTTGAATTTCTGTACTTTTGTAGTGAGGAAGGGCGGTGGGGAAAATGTGTCACCCTACCTCTCGTCCAGGCTTACATGTCCTCCATGAAAACCAAAGGTGACACCATCCAAGTGCACAGCTTCCACCATCTATGGGTGTTTCTAGCAAATGAAGCAATCAAGAGGCATTTAATTCGAAATTCGGTGAATATTCAACATAATATGGATATGGTAAAGTTAACCAAGTACTTAAATATATTTACAATTTTAAAATTTTAAATATTCACAAAATGTTACTATTAAAATTTAATTGTTAAGATAAAATTGACACTTCAATTAGAATAGCTAATAATGCTCAGGTTGGAGGAAGCGTATCCAATGATAACTCAAGTCTCGTACTATTTGTATATTCACCATTACAAGACAATGGCAACATTCATGAATCTTCAGCCTATATGTAAAATCTCGACACAAAACTCAGGAATCATTTCAAACAAATTTGTGACTATTGTTGCATGTAATCTTTTAAATGAACGTTGAAGTCACACACAATGCATCATCAAAATTAAGAAAATACATACATGAAGGCCATGAGTCCATACCTACTTATTAAACTCTACTTTCACGTTGTTATATTATATGGCACGTATGTTAAATTTTTTATATAATTTTCATCTCTTTCAACTTCAACAATAATTTAAAGATCACTGTGTTAAAGTTAGGGTTTGAAACAAAATTTAACAACTGTAGATATACATAGTAAAAATATTGCAGAAATAAAAATCATGACTAGTAGAGCAGCAGCAGTAATAAAGTAAACTAATTAACAAAAATTACAATTAGACTGAAAGATATCAGCAGTAATAGATATAACTAACAATCACAAAATAAACAAGTCTGATAACCAACTTGATGAGTTGGACATTCCTTATACTCAGAATTTACTTTCAGATTAGATCTTGCCTCTCAGAGGCAAGTCAATAAATGGAACAAATAACTAACCCTTACCTGAGGGTATGCACATACCTGGGAGAGAGAGATAAAGTGCTGAAGGAAAGAGTTAGACAGGTACAGCTGCTTACCAAAGGTACAGTACATCCAAGATCAACCCCAAAAAATAACCAAGGCAGTTAACAAGTGTCCAATAGTGAAGGGCAGCCACAAAACCCCTACAACAGTGGATGGCAGCCTCAAAAAGACAAGCAGCACCCTCGAACACAATCTACACGTGCAGCAGCAATCACAAAGAGGCAAGTGGCACCCTCAAACAGGTCACAACAGCCCTTAACAAGCAGCAGTAACTCCCAAACAGACCTCTGCCCCCTCAAGAGAGTCAATACAGTGAACAGCAGTCTCTAAACAGGTCTCGGCCCCTCAAGACAGTCAACATAGTGGACGGCAGCCTCCAAACAAGTCTCTAACAGATGAAGGTACCCACAGAAAGCAAGCAGCAGCCTTTAACAAACAGATGGCAGCCCTAAACAAGAAGCAGCCCACTCACCACAAACAGTGGCCCTCTCAAACCAGGCAGCGTTACCCTAAGACAGATCTCAGCACCCTCAGACAAGGAAGCAACACCCTCACAATGAGCAGCGGCATGCGTAAACAGGCAGAGATACCCTCAAACAAGGTAGCGGCATTCTCAATCAAGCAGCAACAGGTAGGGACAGCCTTCAAACAAGAGGACGGCAGCCCTAGACAAAGAGATAACAGCCCTTGACAAGGAGATGGAAGCCCTAGAAAATCAAATCAGCTCTAAACAGGCTCGAAACCCTTGACGTCTTCCAAACCAGTGCATCAAAAACCCTTGAACACTCACAAGTAATCAGATCTCAGATCTCCTCTACAAGATACATTCATAATGAATGCTTAGACTTATATTTATAACCCTTTAAGGACTTCTAGAAGGATCTTCCTTCTAATCCTTCATTGACTTAGGGTTACTCTAACAAAGGATCAAGACATCACATAAATAAGGAGGGTTACCAAATATAAAATATAAATTATTGTTAGGACGCCTTAGAAGGGGGTAACAAAGACAAGTCTAAGGGTACGATGACACTTCCAAAGGGGGCACTAGCATATAGGACTAAGGGAGGGGTCAACACAAGACCAAACCAAACACAAGGCTAACCATAAGTCAAGGAGGGGTAAACAACCCTTCTAACCACAAGACCAAAGGTATAACAATAAGGTGGGAAGACAACCCTTTTACCCACAAGACCAAAGGTATAACAACTAGTGTTATCGGAACAGGACCGGAACCGGAAAAACCGGCCGGTCTGACCAGTTTACAGAGGTAACCAGTCCGGTCAGGGACAAAAACCGGTTGAACCGGAATTTTGTCTAAACCGGGTACTGAACCGGCCAGAACCGGCCGGAACTGGTCAAAACCAGCCGAACCGGCCGGAACCGGTCAAAACTGGCCCGAACCGGCCGGTCCGTACAGTGGACCCATGAAACTGATTTTTATTTTTTTTAAACACAAAAGAAAGTTTTCTATGCTTCTATGATTAGTTTATTGTTATTCATTAGTACTATGGTTGCCATTTCGAGCCTCTTTGTTGATGTACTTTGGTTCAGAACCTCAGAGATGTATTGCACTGGCTGTTGTTTTGGTTATTTGCACCCATACGTGCTATATATATATGAGAAACTTTGCATATTTGTGTATTAATGGTTTGGATTCATATGTATGCACATGAATATATATGTTTTTTACAAAATATGAATATTTTATGTATTTTTTAGTCGACCGGTTTTTTTCCCGGTTTTTTCCCGGTTCCGGTCCGGTTCACATTTTGGGCTTCGCCGGTTCGATGACCGGTCCGGTTTCGATAACATTGATAACAACAAGGTCAGAAGACAACCCTTTTATCTCTCTCTCTCTCAATGTACAAGTGTTCAATACAATAACTGGAAGTTTATCATCACCATATAAGGAAAGTCCACACTGGATGATGTGATCCTCTGGTCCTCCTGACTGCTCCTGAGGTCAAGTGCTAGTGACTCCATCAAGGGGTGGCCAATCCCTTGAGGAAACAACTTAGCTCAACCAAGACCTAGGAGAGGAGGGCATCACACATCATCATCTTGGTTAATTGACCAAGATCCACCTGGTTAACTGACCAGGAATATACCTGCTTGGTCCCAGACCAAGAATCTACCTGGTCCCAGACGAGGATGCCTCCGTCTCTGCCTGCAGGATTTGCTTGGTCCTCATGACCAAGAAACTGTCTTGTCTCTGATCGGAATTCCCTAGAGACAGATAGGGGCCCTAGCCACATGCTAGGGACTTTGCCATGGCTCTAACTTGCTTGGTCCCAGACCAAGAACCTGAGTAGACTGCTAGGGGCCCTAAATACCTACTAGGGATTTACACTGCCTAGTTAACTGACCAGGAACCCTAGTTAATTGACTAGGGTGCCATCCTCCCAGAGAATGGCTCTCTCTCGCAACACTAAGCTTGTCTTGGAAGTACGCAAACTTCGTCGTCAACAGAGGCTTAGTCAACACATCGGTAATCTGATTATTTGATAGAACATACTAAAGTCTCTGCACCATGTCCCTAACATAGTGATACTTCCTCTCGATGTGTTTCGACCTGTCATAGAATACAGGATTTTCTGAGAGCTTCAAACAACTCTTGATGTTAGCAGGAAGCTTGATCTTATAGATCCACTTGGAAGTTACAATTGACTTCCCTTGATGTCTGAGAACCACTTTCCACACACCATTTTCCATATTAACAGGAGATCTTCTATCATAGCACCTTTCCAATCCTGATGTTTGGTTGCCTCCTCATAAGTAGAGGATTCTGAATCAGTGACATGGCTCATCTGAGATATCAAATCGGAGCACCCTTGAAGCCTCTCAATAGGCTCCTTATTGGAGTCAACTGAAGACTCCCTCTGCTCATCTGAAAGAGATGACTCATGGACTTGCACTTCCATGTCTGAGGCACTGGAAGACTCTCTGGAGTGATGGAAGATTTCATCTCTAGTTTTATTTTCTGCAATCCCATTCTACTGGGGATTGTAGAGCACAGTTGGCTCTCTCTTGATCTCTGAATCCTGACAGGGGTCATGAACTAGATCTTGAACAACATGCCCTGAAACCTTATAAAGGTTACCTCCACGGACCCCAATCACAATGGATGAGCTCATGTTTCCATCCTTAGGCCACATCAAAGCCTTTCCTTCTAAGAAGGCTACAGAGAACCCCTTGTCTTCTAAAACTGCCACTAAAAGAATATTCTTCTTTAATCTAGGAACATATAAAATTTCCTCAATGTGAATAAACGTACCTGAATCAAGCTGAAAGGAAGTTGAACCAACACCTTTTATGGCATAGTTACTATCATCTCCCAGTTCCACTTTCACATTGAGCTTCTTGGCCTTGTAATCTGCAAGAGCCTTCTTGAATCCAGTCATATGCTTGGAGGCTCCACTGTCTATCCACCAAGAATCTGTCGAGTTGGAGATGGAACCTGAGAGTGTTGAAACCAAGTAGCATTCTCTTTGATCTTGTTCTTTGGTTTCAGCCCTAGTTTTCTTTTGCTGTGGCTCTTCTTCTTTTGTAGCAGCTGAGGCATGATACTTGCCTCTGTCATTTCTTGTTAGGAGGTTTCTTACAGTCTTTTGCAAAATGACCAAACTAGCTACAGTTATAACACCTTACCTTTGATTTATTAAAATGCTTACCTTGAGGTCCCTTACCTTTGTCCTTGAGCTGAGGGAATCTTCTTCGCTTCTTTGTCTTGGCAGCAAAGGCATGATCCTTTTCAGTGGGAGGCCCAGAGATTCTGAAATGTAGGATTCAATTGTTCTCTCTAATCGTAAAAAGGGAAGGTTGGAAAAGCGATTGCGAGCACAAGGCAGAAGTTGAAGCCTAGGTTCAAACTCGGCATATGCTCAGCACATCTAGTCGACTGAAAGCTAGCAAGGGTAGAGAAAAAGAGTTTCCGGAATCTATTGTAAATTCCAGCAAAAGATAAGCCCTCTTGGAAGCAGAATATGTTTCTTTGTTGGATATGGTTTCAAAAATAGCTAGTGGTTCACACCTTCTAGAGGGAATTTTTTAGTCCTCGGCTCCCCCTCCCAAATAGTCCATTAGTTCATTCAGATATGCAGTACCCAGGGTGAAAGTGGAAGAAACAGTACAGCAAAGATAAACTCTGGATGGTGACATGGAGATGGGATCAACTGATCAAAAAACCAATTCCCATGTTGGTGCCAAACAGGAAGTCCTCAGTCAGCATGATTTCATGTATTGCTTCTTATTAGAAATGTTTTGCAAAATAGTGATACTGGTAGCACAGTTTATTAGGCAGTATACTAGTTGGGTCCATAGCTACACTTCTACGGCAGCAGGGTTAGTTCAGTTACTAGGCGGCAATTTTGAGTTTTGGGGGCATTTTGAAGCACTAGTGGCACTGCTTACTTGCTTACTAATACTCTCTTTTGTATTAACTTGCTGTCCGGTCTGGCTGCAGCGAATTTTTAATACAAATTCTACCCATTTCTGTTAAAAAAGTACTACTCTAATAGTGGATTTTGAGGCACTAAAGGTGGTGGTCTTTTTCTAGCAGTAATATAGAAGATGCCGAGTAATTTTGAGCTACTTAACCTATTTGATAAGGGATAGTAATGAAGACATGACACTAATCCTTGGAGGAGGATCTCCACTAGGTGGCTTACAAGTTAGCAATATAGTTTGTCGAAAAGATGTAGGCCATCTACTGCATCATGTTTGTGGAAAGCATGACTTGATAATCACCTACCATTTATTGATTGAGTAAGCAGGCATTAATTATTGCTCCATTATGATCCATGTATTTCTGGTCAAAGGAACGGATCTTAGCTTAAATTAGTTTTCTTTTTAAAGCGTGCATGTTTTATCATTATAAAATAACATTAATGAGATAAACAAGTCAGCCTTATCAGCAAACTCGGTAGAATTTAGTATTTTCTACACAACTCATTCTGGCTGGCATCGTGCCACTAGATCAATTTTAAAGCAGCCAACACTCCAAGGGGAAGGCTGGCTGAATCATCACTAAACATTAACCTACACATTCTCTTCAAGAGAAAGGTGACCCCTTGTTAGCTCAATGGTGCTCCATATTTCCCTGCAATGCTGTCTCGACTCTATCCATCCACAAATAAACAAAAAGTGCACCCTTCTAGATGAGAGGCCTAAGCAAGAGGATTGCAAACTCTAAATAGATCCATCCCATAGAGAAACTCTATTACTCCGAAAAACATGTCTGACTGTTTCCTTTTCTGATATATTGTGCATGCCCCATTGGTTAGACCTGACTTATGAAATTTATCTTTAAAAGAAAGGCATTGATTGATTGCCATCCATGATCCAACCTAATACTTGGGTTTGACAGCCCTTTACTGACCTGCCCTTTATATCTTAAAAGGCCCACCTTTTGTTAAGCCTTTCTTCTATTTAACAGACATTTTTTCCTTTCAGTCTCATGGCACAAAAGAGGCTTATCAGAACCCCATCTCTAATCCTCTGAAATAGGCCATCTCAATTTCAGTTGCGTTTTAAAAATACTGAAAACTGGAAAAATGTTACATATCTCCAATAAGATAGTTTTCTCTGCACTGTAAGGTAGTGATTAGCATTCTTCCAATCCAACCAAGAACAACTCTTGTCTCACAGATTCACCCCATGCCTTGAGTCCCCTTCTAGCAAGTCTTTTCTACATAGAATTAGTAAAATATCCTAATTGTCCTAAGTGATGGAAGTTCCATATAGACCTTAAAGATTTGAACCTTCAGAATTCCATCACAGCTTCAAGGATATAATTCACCAAGCATGCCAGATTATCACAATTACTGACAATCCTGCTGACGCATGTGATCACATTGGAGATCGCAAAGGGTGCTTTAATACCTGATACATTAGTGGTTTCCTATAAACAGCGCCTAACTAAACTTTTCCATCGGGCCTCTCCACTTATCAGTCTTGCTAGAAATTGTGATGCCAAACCCATGCCTTGTGCAAAGACATCTGCCCACCTGAGACCCCTAAGGAATAGGGTACAATGGAAGAATGTTGCCCTGCAGACAGAAAGGAGCTGAAAGTGAAAATACAAGAGTGCTATAGGAAAGGCAGACAGAGGAAAGCATCAGGAAGAAGCAACAATATTACATAGATAACTTCAACACAAAGGAAGAAAACAGAGCTGAAGACTATCCAAAACTTAACATTCCTTGCTGAGAGAAAAAACTGATAGTCCAACCAAAGAACAGCTCTCACAGACTAAGATGTGAGACAGGGAGGTGGGAACAGCCCAAGGAATTATGGAAAGAAAGAACATGTCTGATCTGTGGGAAAGGAGAGGTGGAAACCAAACAACACTTGATTGCGAATCCAGCATTCTAATCAGAGAGGGATCAAAATTTAAAGTCAACAACTATGAAACAACTATTTAAGGGGTCAGGTGGGAACTACAGAAAATTAATTGTGAAAATTGATGTGTGCTAGAGACAGGATCATGAGGTCAGCAGAGGATCAATAACCTGGAGTAAAGGAGGCCAAGACCAGATGAGTCCAAAACTTCTTTGTACTGTAATCTGGATGATACCTTCATTTTGGTCTACTTTTATGTTGTATTCCTATATCGTTTCTTCGGAATTTCGTGGAAATGCAGTGATATTTGTTATCTTTGTCACATAGGCCAGTGGGCCTCATGGATGGTTTAATAAAACATGTCTATCTATCTATCTTTAGAAGAGGGTAAACATCCTAAGCTACCCTAGGAAAGCATTTTTTCCCCTTGCTTCGCCCAAAGGTATCTCCTGAGACTCATCTCCAATATTTATGTTGTAGAAACAAGGAGAATGAAAGCCATTAGCAGCCACTAGAATTCTATCAAAATAAAGAAACTAGGGATAAGAATTTGTTAGCTTTTGAGGTTACTCCGAAAGTGTTTACACCATACTAGGGGGTGCTTTATGTGATATGGGGTGCATATTGTGATGAGTCGATGACTACCCTTGGTTGTACCATGATGGACATATACATTGGAGATAGCTTACTCATAAATTGCTAGACCTTGACTTGACACTTTCCTTAGGAGGTTGGAGACCTGTGTGGCTAGGTGACATTCTTCATGTGGTGCACCATGACATTCTTCATGTGGTGCACCATGCACACATGGAGAACTTGGTTTCTTGCCCGCTTGCAGGAGGAGCATTGTGCATCTAGGAGGGTGTTGAGCCCTAGGTAGCATGGGAAAAATTGGTTGCTTGCATGGAGGCTTGCTTTACTTGAGGATGCTTGGGTTGAGGAGTCATCATGTAGGTGTGGTGGACCCAGAGGCACACAAAGCTTAGGAGGGAGTGTTGGAGCATTGGAGGCCTTTGGAGAAGCATTGGACACTTCTTGGCATCTTGTGAAGTGCTCACCTTGGGACCCTTGCTTGGTGGGCATGCATACCTTGGAACTTGACATGTGTCACTTAGAGTTGGTGTGCTTCACGTGTGGACCTATATAGTGTTTAGTTAGGTTGCCTGTTGTGGACTGTTAGAATTTTAATAGAGCAATATTATATAGATCTTTATTTGCAGCGGAAAGAAAGTAAGGATCACTGAAAGATAATCATGCACAAAAACAAACACGGAGATTTTATCCTAGGAAACCCTTCTACACAACGGAAGAAAATGCAGCAACCTTTCTTATATAGAGATTCAGTTCAAGATACAAAGTACATCCAGATACAAAAGTAATCACATAGAAAAATAACCCCAAAGATAGCAACCCCAGAAAACAGTCTTCTTCTTGCTTGAACGAACTTCCTTATTGTGGAGCGAACTTGTTTGATGAGAAATGAATGAGGCGTCATCTATTTATAGTCTTCTTTGTGTTTGTTTGTCCACTTTTACTTGGGGCCGACTTGTCCACTTAGTTGGGGCCGACTTGCCTTTTGTGCAAAACAATAATTATTATTATTTATCTTCTTTGGGGCCGACTTGTTGAGGAGACCTCCCAAAGCTACAACATCAACATGGACATGGTCCACTTTATTATTGTTGGCCTCTCTAACCTTTCACATAAATGAAGGGAGGGGGCAGTCTTTTCATTCATCATTGTATTAGAGATGTGAGAACTAGAGTAAGCTTGCCTCTCTCACTTGTACTCTTCTTTGTTGTAATTTGATCACTTTGTCTTGAGCATTAGGGTTCTTCATGAGATTCAAGAAGAAGACTACAATTAGGGTTTTCTCTAAGAAGACAAGGAAGCTAGGGATTGGAAGAAATTGTAGAGGGGTAAAGGGAGCAATTGTTCTTGTAGTTCCTGTGAAAGAAGAAGACTAGGGGTTTGTAGTATTTGGAAACCCTAATGCCAGTTGGAGTACTTGATGTGAAGAAGATAGTGGAAGACTATCTTCTTTTCTCTTGTACACATGTGAAATGCAAGTATTGGTGCCAAGGAGGACTTGTTGTTGTGTATGCTAGCTTGTTGTGGATCTTTGGTGGAGCAACCAGTTGTGGCTGGAGTGATTCCCAACTAGGAATTGGTGGCTAGGGTTTTCTTATTGTCTACAGCTAGGGTTTGGAGCTAAGTTACCGGAAACGCCCAAGCAGCCTTGGTGAAATGTCGCTCCCCGTTTCGGATCCTGAAACGGAGGGGATACGGCCTTGAAACGTCACTGATACGTATCAAATTGGTACGGATACATTTCAAGGGTTTTGGATACGTTTCAGCCTAGAGATGATACATTTCAGGGAAATAGTAATATTAAATTCTTAAAGTAAAAGTGACATTCTTCTTATATTTCATTTTCTATCCTTTTACTTAAATTTTTAACATTACCATTATTTGTTTCAGGATGTTTGAGAGTGGTTCCAACCTCATCGGACTTCATATGCAAAAAGTAGAATTTTTAATCCCATTCATAATTCAATAGACTTAACAGTTTTCGGGATTTCAGGTTTGCAACATTGCCACCGGATTCTATCATATATGAGGGTATGGGATTGGCATTCAATCAAGCACATCAACCCCTCTATGTACCTTGATGTTGGTGGGACTGATCGTTGAAATCCTCTATCTTGGATGGACTTGAACCCACTTCCATAGCCAGAGGATGTGAACATTGGTGCTGGGCAGGTGCCTTCAATCCCAGGGGAATCAAGCCAGGCTTGGGATCCCTATTTTTGATCTACTTTTGTTGAGGACATGGATGATGACTCTAACTCCAAGCATGAGGATTCAGATGATATTAGTTAAAAAATTTCATAGTATCATGTTACATGTATGATTAATGATATTTGATAGTAGTGTCAGGTGATGATGATGATGTACAAAGATAATATTATGATGAATATGATGACAATGATAATATATATGATGATGACGATATATATATATATATATATATATATATATATATATATATATATATATATATATATGTCGTTTCCCCACCATATCGTATCTAGCTTTTTTGAAAATTTGTCGTATCCGTTTCTCCCCCCGTATCCGTATTCGTTTCTGTATCTGCTTTAGTGCAACTTAGGTTTGGAGAGCATGACTGGTACCAACTTGTATTAAGACGTTGGTATGTACTTGTAACTCCATCTTATAAATATTGAAGTATGCTTTGCTGCCCAAACTTTGTGTCATTGCAGATTTGAATTTCAGCTTATGTTCTTGTAATGTATGAGTAGTTTCTAGTGTCGGCTATGCATGCTGATCTAAGAAACCGGATTCGTCCTAAACCCCCTGCGTGTCCCGTGGGGATTGAATCGGACACGATTCGATGTCAAATCGTGTCCGATTCGACTTTCGGTCGTGTCCAAAATCGGGACACGACCGAAAGTCGAATCGGACACGATTTGACATTGTGTCCCCGACTATGCGTCGCGTGTCCCGAAAACAGGACACGTTTTCCACGGAAAAGAGCGCCCAGGTTGAGTTTAAAAACAAAAATACACTTCATTTTTGTTATTTGCAAGTGTGGAGAAGCTTGAGAGTGGGTTTTATGTAATACTAACAAATGTGTAATACTAATCATTAATGTGTTTTGATTCTAATTTCTATTGAATATTTGTAAATGTTCTAGTTTCTAAAAAAATTTGGATCTATATGTCTATATTTTTAAATTTTAATATATTTAAATATAT
The DNA here is from genome assembly GCA_027924585.1 of Larix kaempferi. NCBI lineage: Eukaryota > Viridiplantae > Streptophyta > Pinopsida > Pinales > Pinaceae > Larix > Larix kaempferi. The sequence goes on from BSBM01000379.1 coordinate 1,232,450, forward strand.
ATATATATATATAAAACGTGTCCTACGTGTCCTGATTCCGGGGGTCACCGTGTCCGTGTCGGACACTCATATTTTCGTGTCCTTCGTGTCCCGTGTCCTCGTGTCAGGTGACTTAGATGCTGATTTGACATAATATTGAGCAGATTTCTTTAAGTGATTTGACAAACATATAGAATCTAAGGGGCATAATTAGGGCTGTAATAAATCCGCTTTAATAAGCATTTTCAGATCTGTTATATGCTTGGAGAGTGTGCCCTAAAGGCTGGAAATATTGTTCCATTGAAGTACACATGTTTGGTATTTATTGTCTTGGGCTGCCTTGTGAATTGGGTTGAAAAGAAGTGATGTATAGGCTGTTGTAATTTATATTTCAGATTCAGGCCTAAGGATGAAAGTTCACAGGAAATAGAGCCAAGAAACCTCAAGGTTGAGGTGAAATTTCTGAATTTGCATTAATTGTAAAGAAACCAAAATTTCTACAGAAATCAAGCACCTCTGCATTCCTGCTGGCATATATGTTTTACAGGAACAATTGAGATGCGTCATAGATAAATTAACTTAATTTACTTGCCAACAAGGGTTGGATCTATGTATAGCCTGCTGTAATTTATATTTCAGATGCATGTCTAAGGATGAAAGTTCACAGGAAATAGATCCAGGAAACCTCAAGATTGGGGTGAAATTCTATTTCATTAATTGTAAAGAAACTGAAATTTCTACAGAAATCAGGTACCTCTGCATTCCCGTTGGCATATATGTTTTACAAGAAAAATTTAGGTGGGTCATATATAAATTTAACTTAATTTACTTGCCAACAAGGGTTGGATCTAACAGTATGTATTTTAGGCTGCAACTGCCAAGGCTAACTTTCATGGTAGTAACATGACATTTCTGCAAGTATTCTATCCAAAATAGAGATACCAGGGATAGAGCATCAATTAACTGAGCATTCCCTTTGGCATATAGGTTTTACAAGCAGAAGAATGGAGGTGGGCCCAACATAGATTCAAATTCATTTACTTGCCTATGGAGGTTGATCTGAGAGTTTTATTTGAGGCTGCAACTGCCAAGGCCAACATATATGCTAGTATCATGGCATAGTTCACTAGTTAAAAATGGTCAGATTTGATTTGCAAATAATAAAAAAGATACTGAGAAAAAAATAGAACTGTGATAAAGCCATGCCTGATTGATGTCTTCATCTGTGAATTCCAATAATGGTCTAAACCCCTTGTTCATGCCAGCATTATTTATCTGTGATGACCAAACAATGGATTCAGAAAACCAAAAAAGGAAACATAAATGTAAACATTCCTAATATAAACAAATATTATCAGTAGATATAGTGCATGGTTGGTTGGGGGATGTTCACTTTGGCATTCCATCAAGAAAATTCACTGATGGAAATGCTAACAATTAAGGTGAAAGTAGTATAATTATTTTAGTATCCAAATCTCACCCAGATATCTATAGAACCAAGTTCATGGACTGCAAAGTCAGCTAGCATTTTTACATCCTCAACCTTGGACACATCACATGGCATTCCGATCACTTTGCCTTCCCTTTTAGAAGATACAGAAGTGCCAGATTTTGACATGACTATTCCTTCAGTTAGCTCTTGCTGAAATTGTGCTGCAGTTGTCCTCACTGAATCGGGGCTGCCTTCAGAAAAAATATAAACATATTAAAATTGGGATGCATAAGATTCAAACAAGCCAAGGTTTGAGTATATTAAATGTATGAAAGCATTTTAAATTTGAACAGCTTAGAACTGGCTAGAAAAAATATTTAAAGAATGACAAATGTAGATGCTCGGAGCATTCACCTGCGAGAGGCAATAACTACATGATCCCCAGCAAAAAGGAATTCTCTGGCAAGTGCTTTGCCAAGGCCTCGAGTGCTGCAATGTTAAATCCAAACAAAAGATCATGATTTCAACCATTACATACTTTAAACAGATAAATGGTAGTATAATCAGGTGAAAGTAGAATATTTGCCTTCCCAACCAGTGAGTCAATTTTGTTAAAATCAAGAATCGTTTCTCATAAGATGTTGAGAACGAGAAATTTATAGTTCCAGGGCACGTGACTGAAGGCTGTTACATGCTAAACTATCCAGGAGTAAAGGCCTGTTTCAATCTTTGACCATGCTGGCATTTTATGACCATGCACACTCTTAAAGTTGGAACTTAGAACACTTCAATTGATTAACGAGGTGTGAAGGTTTTGAATACATGCATATACAACTAGATGTATGTCAAGGACACTAAAAAGAAGCAATCATCTGGTTCACCTGGTCATAAATACTAGTAGGCAACTGCGTGGGCAGTGGCCACAGAACTCTATCAATGCAATCAGGAAAAGGTAAAGGTAAATTGGTCACATTGTGTCAAACTACAAGATGTTGAGGCAATATTATCTTATCATTCAACAATGAGCAGCTTGTTAGAAACAACAGATGACTATCATGATAAGTCATTGTACAAATCCTTTAATACAACCCTTGGGCATCTAACAACATATCTATGACGAACACAACACAGTGAAGTCTAACTATTGTATCTGAAATATAAACGGTAGTCATCTGATAATGTATGAGATATACAAGGCATAGATCAACTACTGATACTAGGCAAGGTCATGTAACTATAACTGTCATGAAATCCTTCAATACAACCCTTGGGCATCTAACTATAAATCCTTCAATACAACCCTTGGGCATCTAACAACATATCTATGATGAACACAACACAGTGAAGTCTAACTATTGTATCTGAAATACAAATGGTAGTCAACTGATAATGTATAAGATATACAAGGCACAGATCAACTACTGAGACTAGGCAAGGTCATGTAACTATAATTGTCATGAAATAGCTAGCCACCCAAATCATGTGTCCTATGAGTGAGTTTATATGCAGATAACCATGAAAATTGAAAATTCAGAAGCATCTGGTGCAGACCTCCCAATCCACAATGAGAATGTGGGTGCATAATAAGCACAGAGATACATTTGAGCGATGAGGGCATTTAACTCCGGCCCCACTTGGAACTGTTTAATGCCTCTGCTCAAGCCTCAAATAATAGTGTCCATCCTAGCACTCTAAGGTTGAAGCCAACTGTATTGGCTGCAAACGAAGCTTCTGTTCATGTTATATCCCGGGCAAATCATGTTTCTAAAAGAATTAGGAAGAATAATCCTGAAGAAACTAGCAAAATAGTGCTAGATTGGCTGATGAGGCACCCCACTAGATACAGTTATACCATAGAAACCAGATTTAAGTTGTGGTAAGAGTGACCTGATTGAGAATAAGAGCACAGATAAGAGTTAGGGGGAGACACCTCGACCAAGAGACAAATTATGATTAAAGGAAAACTTAAGTACCCCGAGGCACCCCATTTGCTATCCATTAAGTACCAAACTTAAGTACCCCGAGGCACCCCATTTGCTATCCATTAAGTACCCTAAGGCAGCCCACAAGATACAGTTATACCATAGAAACCACATTTAAGTTGTGGTAAGAGTGACCTTATTGAGAATAAGACCACAAATAAGAGTTAGGGGAAGACACCTTGACCAAGAGACAAAGAATGATTAAAGGAAAACTTAAGTACCCCGAGGCACCCCATTTGCTATCCATCATCAATGCTTCCATCTACTTCTCTATTGCACTAGGGACTTTTACTTATTTTCTTATTTTGCATTCAATGAGGGGTGATCTGAATTTAGTGTACACTTAATGCCAGCAGATTGAATAAGAAGGGAGACATGATGTTTTAAGGGCTATGCTTACTCAATGTTGGCTTTTGGGTTACTCCAAAAGTGTCTACACCATGTTTGGAGGTGCTTCATGAGATTTGGTGTACATGGTGTATGTTCGGCCACCAGATGGTTCAAGAAGGATTGACACATGGGAGATGGTCCTTGATGAATTTGCACATTGGAGATGGCTTACTCAATGGTTTGTTTACCTCAGTTGGGTGATTGCTTGGCATTCCTCCCTAGGGTGCTGGAGCTCTAGGGAAAATCCGTCATGATGGCCACATGGAGAGGTTCACTTACTTTTAAAACACCCTACTTAGGAGGAGTGTTGTGCATCTTGGATGAGGGCATTAGGCCCTAGAGAACTTGGGGTAGCAGGATTCGTATATGGAGGCTTGGAGTTGGCTCAAGGATGCTTGGTTGCAACAGTTTTCGTACAAGGGGATTGGAAACAATACAATGGTGTATGCAGTGTGGATACACCATGAGCATGGAGTCCCCTTGGAGGAATGATGGAGTCCATGAGCATGTGACAAAGGGGTGTGGATACACCTTGTGTAGCTACATCATCTTGGAGCCTGTATTATGTACAACATCTTCTTGGAGCTTGACATGTGTACCCTTGGAGTGGTGTGCTTCACTTTTGTGAGCTTACATGTGTTTATTGTAGGTTGCTTGTAAGGGCATGGGTCCACTCTGTATTGTTGCCTCCCATACCTCTCATATAGAAAGGAAGGAGATATTCCTTTCATTCATCATCGTCATTGTACTTTGCTATTTGTGTTTGTCATCTTGGAGTGATTCGCTAGGGTTAATGAGGAAACCCTAGGAGAAGTTATACATGGGAGGATGTCTTTGTTGGAGATTGCTCTCATGACTATGGTTTACTGCTGCGAAGAAAAAGTCGGAGATGATGATCCACTCATCATAGCTCATTATGCTTATCACTCTTGTGTTAGAGATGTGATCAAGTGGAGTGCTCTAGTCATTTCTCTCTTAGACTCTTCGATCTTCATTTGTACTTGGTCTCTCTCTCTCTCTTGAAGTCACTAGGATTTCTTGATCCTCTTGGAGCACCTTGAAGTCTAGGGTTAGGGTTTCATCCTTGGAGAAGTGAGATTAGGGTTTGAAATGAAACCTTATGGTGTATTTGTTGAAGAAGAAGAGGAAGAAATCTTGCCTTGGAGGACTTGTTTAAGGGATTCATTCCTATTGAAGCTTCTCGGTTGAGCTAAGGTTTGTTTTGATTCTCCTTAGCTAGGGTTTTGGAGAGCTAGTGGATTGTACTAACCTTGGGATAAGGCTACGGTATGTACAACAACTTCATCTTACACATATTAATGAAGTTTTCAGCTGTCCAATGCTTGTATAAATTGCAGATTTGATTTTTAACCATTTATGTTCTTCATGCAATTATGTTAAGTGATTTAACATTGTAATTGAAGAAGATAAGGGCTGTTTTACTGCTGTAAATAATATTTTTCAGATCTGGTTTTTGCAAGAAAAGATTGCCCTAGAGGGCTGAAACTTATTGGAACAGTTTGGTATCTTTTTTCCTTGGAATACCGAGAAGTTTGGGTTGTTGAGGACTGAAATAATGTACACTTCCACTGCTATTTTATATTATGTTTCCTAGCAGCTTTAAGGCTGAAAATTCACAAGGTTAAGATCCAGGAAACCTCATAATCAAAGAAGTGAAATTTATGTTTTGCATTAAACTATTAAATCACCGAAATTTCCTTAGTTAGGGAAGCCATTAATGCACTTAATGACCCTTGTTTCACAAAAGGGGATTAGAGTGCATGCTGTCTCTGCTCTTTTCCAGCATGGACAGTGTTTAAAGAAGGTTCTTGACTTAGTAAAAACCATCGCTGTGTTTGGGGAGCAAACATACTTGTAAATACACAGATGAGCTCCATCTTTTATGTTGATGTTATTATCTTGAACAATCTGATGATGACAACTGATTATTGCAATTAGGATAGCTTCATATTTGGATATATTCATATTTATTCATCGCATGTTAAAAGCCACAGGACAGCAACCACGGGGTAGCACAATGATCATCTTCACAGGGAGATGGGTACGCCATTATATCATAAAGGATCTTTTGATCCTATCTTTCTTCAAATTCCTTACGCGCTGGCAACTTAATAGTTCTTATTGTTCTAATGGTGCCATGACTATATAATTGATGTGCCAGGCAAGATATGGAAGAAGTCTAATACTAAGCAATAACTCTTGATAGCCAGAATTCTGCTTATGATTTAGGCCTGTGGTCTATGTTATTGTAAATTGTTCAGTTTAAAACTATAAACCCATGGAACTATGTCATCCATCAATAGATTGAAAAATACCAAAGAAAATGGAAAAGGATAGAGAAGTATAGATTTGAAAAGAAAGGAACACAAGGAATAATAAATCTTGCTAATTTAAATCTTTTGGTCATGTGAAAGTTTTTATGGCTCAACGGTAGTAAAGGAAACAACCTAGAACTAAAACCAAGGCATCATCATCCAAATGTCAGCACCACTTTATGGTCAGGCAAGTCTCTAGTTTCTACCTGCGGACTGAATGTCTCTCTCCTCTATAATGATCAGCATTATGCTCAAAAGAAGGAAATAAGAATAGACCACTTTTCTCATACACAACTAATTTTCAGATTTTGTCTGTTTCAGCTGAAAATACCTTTCCCTTTAAGACATAAATATTGAACCACTTGACAAACAAAAGCTATCAAAATTATAAAATTTGCAAAGAATACAACTAAATCATAAGGTAGCTTACCTCCCAGTTATTACAACATTCTGTGGCCTAGACTTGCAACGATGCTCTAAAGCCTGATTTGATCGTATCATAGTTCCCGCAACTAGTCCAGTAAGACAGGCACACCAAATTACCATATCGAGTAGGCTATTTCCACCTTTGAATATTAAGAAAATAAACAAGTATCAACAATCTGGCATGTCATGAAACGGACAAATTACATTGTGTCACAAGCCCAAAGATTCAAGATGGTCTGACCTGAGAATGCAAATGCAATAGCCAGAAATGATGCAGTGCCCATTATGGTCGGTAAAAATAGTCCAATGTAACTAGTAAGCTGGCATCAAAGAATGAGATGCGAATGTCAAATACTTAATTGTGCAAACAATTCATACACAACAGTAGAAAAGATGAATATTAGTTTCCTAGGCATCACTGGGAAAACTCAAGTCTGTCAAAATAATATATTGGGACACAACAACCAGAAAAGATGAATAATGTCATGACAGAGTATAGCCTAGAGATACGGTACTGTCATAATGCCTTGATTATATATAATATCTGATTACAAGTGAATGTCATTACACTATTGTTATCCGCATATGCATTTTGACAGTTTGATTTGATCTTATGCTTGCTAACGTAGTAGTATCTGCATGAGCTTTTAATCTGATTTTTCAAATCCAATATCTATACTACATAGCAAGAGCACTCCAAGCAGAAAAGTTTCAAACGAACGTTAATAGTGGAAAGTTGAAACGGTGCTAAAGAAAGGCACTGAAGATTATGTCAAAAGCTGTATAGAGGTACTTTGGCAGGCTACTCCTACTATTTTAAACAATGATGGATCAATTATCTAGTTTCAAATACCGGTGTATTTAGTGGCTCTGGTGCATCTGTTAAAGTGCCTCTAGTGCAGCTTGTTTGGCTTGCGGATAGGCTTGGAATTTGATCGAGAACAGAATGTATAATGGTCAATAAAAAGTTTATCTCGTTTCTAAGGATTTTAATGCTATTTACTTTCATGATTGGAACTTGGGAAGAATATAAAGATTTAAACATCTGCAGCCTGTAAATATAACTGCTAATGTTTTATTCGAATCTAAGTAGAAGCCCGCAGTGAAATTAAAACAGTCACAAATTGTCAGAGTAAACATCTAATATTCAAGCTCGTTTATAGTGACAGACAAATATTTCGACCGTTTTTCATTTTGTGTCCACATTTACATTTTGTTTCCAACAGGTTTAGATAGGTAAAGATTTCTCATTTTGTTCAACTTGTAAGTTGTAACTGTACTGGAAAATATTAAATATATGTAAAAGAAAATTACAATGTAAAGAATATGCCAGAATTTAAGCTCAACGGAGTCCAATTATGATTATATCAGGAAGAATAACTGCAACATTAAGATTTCCCACATTGACACTCAAAATAAATTTTGAGAAAAGCATAACAGAGAAGTAGACTTCGCCGCTACCCCCAAGTTTGCCAGTACCCTCAATTTTGCTCGACCATGCCCTACAATTATTGGTTAACACTAAACTTCGACGGAGTTACCAGGGAAAGTCTCCGAATGGCAAGGGTCTCGTGGAGTCCTATGAAACAAAGAAGGTATGATACTATATAAGATATTTGCTTTCATGAATTCCTAGACAAAACCACAAACAACCAGACAAGCAAAAAGTTGTTGTTGATGGTATGGAATCCAATTTGTTGAGGTAGAGGGGTACTCAAAATCCCCGATTGATTTCCTTAATGCTAAAGCCATTAGTAACATTTGGTTTAGTAAAGGGAAGATGGCCTAAGTTAAATCAGACTTGGTGCGAATGTATATTTCATTGAAACACGCCATAAGAGCAGCCAACAAAGTGGCTGGCTGGATGGCTAATAAAGCAATTGACGAGCAAGAGGATCTGAAAATCATTAAAATTGAGGTGTCATCAGGGAATCGAAGAGATGGTAGGGGAAGTTAACCCCCCTTATATCTAATCTTTACTTTGTGATATTATAAAGTAGTCAACTTCCACCCAAACCTTGGAACAGTGGGACCCTTCGAGCCTCTCATCAAGGCTCGGGCGAATTTAATGACAGATCCTCCAACGAGCCAAGGTACACCAGCATTCTTGTCGACCGAGGGGATGAACAAAGGTTCATCTGTCCCATTCCATCCTCTCATTATCTATTCCGCACCGCCAGGAGAGTATAAGATCAAGGAAAACCGACCGAGGGGATGAACGAAGGCTCATATGTTCCATTCCATCCTCTCATTCTCTATTCCACACCGCCAGGAGTATAAGATCAAGGAAAACCTTGAATTCTAGTGGAGGCCGAAGGTAGAAGTCCTTCAATGTCACCTTGGAGCAACATTGGGCTAAGCTTAGAAGTGTTAGAGAAGACTGTCGAAGAATGCACGGACAAAATTGACAGATCAAGGAAAACCTTGGATTCTAGTTGAGGTCAAAGGCAGAAGCCCTTCGATGTGCATCGAACTGTTTGAAGATTCCACCACCCCCAGTTTACTGGTTGATAAAAAAAGGGAAAGATTATATTATTTTCATTTAATTTCAATTAATTTCCCAGCGTGTGGTAAGTTTCATCGGATAAAATAGCCGGAATGTCCTGCTCATTAAGACAAGCACAAAATGTATGATTAGTTTTATCTGGTGAAATAGCCGTAGTGTCTTGCCCATTGATTAAAAACCAAATATAACGTGTTACATAAGGTGCTAAAAAGACATCCCACTTCTTGGCAAATGTAGGGTGCTGAAACACGCGCTATAGAAAATATCTTGCGATACTTCCAAATAGGATATTCCAGTGACGATGGTAAAGAAGGAGGAGGACTAAGCGACTGTCGCGGGGATGGAGCAAACATCATGGCCAGATTGTTCAGTGATGATAAGCCCTTCCTTGCTGAAATTCTCAACGCCACCAGTCAGCATGACTGGAAGGACCTGCCGAAGAGACGTGCGCACGCAAAATCGCCGCCAGAGAGCTGGTGGTCCTTCAGGATCCGGATAATCGTAGTGCTTACAAGCAAAATACCATGTTAATACTGATGTTTGGCTCTGATAGGTATTTTTTTAAGAACTGGTATCATTCGGTTCTGATACTTCATTTTTGAAAATTTGAGGGAACTGTGTAAATAGTTACGACCCTGTGGTCTGATAAAAACAGCTTTAACATCTAGGATTTCACAGTATGCTTGGAATAGGGTTTTCTGGTTTTAAAAGTTACGTACTTAAAAGGTTATGTACATTTCAATTTTTGAAGGAAATGTTCAAAACCCTTAATCGACAAGGAACACCGTCAAATAAATTTAAGAAAAAGAACTAAACCTTTAATTTAAAATTTTCAGTCATGGTTGCTATTTTCCAAATTTCAATCATGGTCGCAACTTAGTAGATTGACCATAACCTTAGCATATAACAGTCTAAATTCAGATTTTGGCAAATGTGAAACTCCTGTCTGAAAGGTGTGTCTGACTTTCAAAATTTACTTTAAAAACTCATTTTTCAATAACCACAATCCATTTTCACAACGGCATATAAATAACTAAATAAACAAAGGGTCTCAAAAGGTCTATCTTGATAATAAAAATTGTTAAAAAAAATTCACAACAAAACTATACAATTTAAAAAACTGGATAAACAAATGGCTCTCATAGAACATTTTTTTATTAAAAAAAATCTCAACAAAACAATACAATTTAAAAAACTGGATAAATAAATAGCTCTCGTAAAACAATTTTTTATTAAAAGAATTGCAACAAAACAATAAAGCAATTTTCAGGAAAAAGAATAATGACCATAAATTCTTTAAAAACCCTTTTCTAAAACGGCTATTATATTGCCCCGGAGAAAATCGTATTTTTAGATATGAATTTGCCGGAATCTGGTATAAAATTTAAAACGCCTATTATATTGCCTCGGAGAAAATCCTATTTTTAGATATGAATTTGCCCGAATCTGGTATAAAAATTTTAGAATCTCAAATAACAATATTAATCTTGCATAATTTGGATGTGTCAAAAGGTTTTCCAAGGTGTTGAATTCATGTAGATATTCAAAAAAATGATTTAATCAACACAAATCATTATCGAACTTTTTCATATAATCAAATTCCAAACCAAATTTTGACCAAACAAACAAAATCGTCACACTTTCAGACTGCTTCCATATCATTTGTTTGTTTTTTTCCGACAAAATACAGCAAATAATTCACAATGTATACACCGTACAGGATACAATTGTTCTTCTCGTTCAATGCCGGAAAAACAATTCACAATGTATACACCCTACGAGAAACATAACGAAAGTATACCTAATAACAGTTAAATTATTTTTGCTAATTTTGATTTTTAACTTTTCTATTTTTTTAAGTCGCGTTACACAACGCCTATTTGCCCCACTAATATGTGGAAGCATTTTATTATCAATAAACAAGCATTTTAGTATTAAACGAAGCATAAAATAACATCTTACCTTGAGGATGTCTGCTTCAACCGCTCTGAACATCTCTCCGAATTCTGTCGCACTGCTGTCTGTCCAAGCAGAGCCGGAGACCGTCCTCACATAAGCCTTGGAAAACGACTTCAATTTACTGTTCCAACTCGGCTCTAAGAACTCCTCCTGCTTCATCCTACTCCCGTTCAAGACTCTAACAATTGAACTCATAAATTTCACAATATCTTCGCGAACCTCTTCCAATTCAGTCTCTATTTCACTCCCCAGTTGTAAATTATTTCCATCCTCTACATTATCTTTGAAGCCTTCCGAATTCTCCTTTAAATCGGGCAGCTCGTCTTTATTGTCACTGTCATCCTTCGATTCCGGGGAACGGGAGGCATGCACAGAAAATTTACCGCGTAATTTGCACGGGCGGCCAAAGAGCAATCCTCTGGCACTAGAATGCACCAAAACGCATTCTGCGGCACTCGTACCCGCGACCTGGCAGAAAGAGTTCTGATTCAGCCTGTAAAGATTTTGCATCGGATAGCATGTTGCCGATTCCGATCTATTGGATAGGAAATTGCACTGCGCAGCTACAGATACAGCCATGGCTGAGAACGATTTCCCTTGAGAAATGTCCCGGGCAGAGGTTTATGGCACTACTGTGGTGCATCACCTGCCATTATTTAGAAAAAGCTTCCGTCGATTCACGGTAACAAACATAGATATTTTGGTTGCTTGTTTTTGACGGCAAATAAGATCAAATTAATTTGGGATTGAACTCGATAATTTCCGTCCAGCTCCAAGCACACCACACGTTACATTATGGATCGATGCGGGCACACGCTTCGCTTGATTGGTCTTTGTATGTCCACGTGGCAATTCTGATTAGCTACAATTTTGTCTTTTCTCAATGAATGTTAGGCCAAATTTAGTTGTTGTGCTAATTTCCCTTGCCCTTAGACTACACCCTTTATCTGGACACGGAATTTGCACGTTTGAGAGCAAATGCGTGCCTCATTTGTCATCGTTAGTTTAGAAGATTTTCCTTCTCGCTAAAATATTTGTCCATCTAAAATGGTACTTGTAAGAGCTGAGTCGTGCAAGTTAATTTGATGTGACATCGCCCTATTGTTTTGGAAAACAATTAAAAAATTCAATATTCATTGAACATAATAAATCACCATGAACATGATTTAGGATAATATCTTCTTACATGTTGATAAGGTCTAGATCTCATTCTGTGAAAAAGGTCTAGATCTCTACTTTCATTTATAGTATGCTATATATATTACTTTGGTGTATAATATATTTTATTTGTTGAAACGGTGAACAGGTAAGAATTTGAATAATGAAGGTAGAATCAGCTATCATAGAGTTATACATTTTTTTTCCAGAAGAAATAATGTTTCTGGTTATTCATAGTGTGAATCAAAGAAACTATACTGTGTCATATCTTGTGGATAGTGGCAAGTGAATTAGGTATGTATGAGTGTTATAATGTCGATACTATAGTGCAACTAGCATCAAAATATAATGTCAGTGTTACGATCTAACATGTACATGAAAAGGTACACCTTGTAAGGATACTAAATATGGATTGGCATAAAAACCTACAACTTGAGGGCATTGAGGATGAGATGTATCATTGAGTTACCACTTGAACTTGATGTGAATAATAATTGCAAGTCTTTCTATATGAAGGCATAGTTATTGGGCTGAGAGGCACTCTATAGCTCAGTATGGGAGAGATCTTGTAACGTGATGTAACGTTAGTAACCTTAGTAACATGTCCGCCAAAAATAATAGTGATAGTGAATATTATGGGAGGTAACATTAGTAACATTAGTAACGTTTGTAACATTAAAGTAAAAAGAAGTAAAGTAAAGTAAAGTAAAAAGAAGTAAAGTAAAGTAAAGTAAAGTATGGGGGAGATGTTGTAATGTTTGTGATGTAATGTTTGTTACTAACAAAATAATTAAAAAAATTCATGTAGGCTAATAAAATAAAAAATTATGGAAAGTATTTAAAAAAAATCCATGGTTCATAAAATAAAATATTATGAAAAGTAATTAAAAAATAGATGTTCGTTTATAAAATAAAAACTTAAACCCGGATCTATCAATCAAGAGAGATCAAATTTCTTGAGTTTAAATTTAAAAAAAGAAATACACCTCAAGAAATTGGATCCCTCTCGATGCTTGATAGATACGGGTTTAAGATGGATCTATGCTGGTGTATGTCCATTGGACGTGGCTTGGGTGGTTGGGAGGAATGATTGTTACCCTCCCCACCTAGGTTCAATCCTTGTAAGTGATATGTTTGAGCCCTTAAATGGGTCTATAAGATGCTCTTGTTGTTGAGCCCCCATTTTACCGAAAATGCTCGGCCACCGCATGTTCTCTCACAGATTTCAGGGAGGTTTTTCTTGGACGTAGCGAGCATCGATATCTGGTGTCGTGAACCACATGAAAAAAAAATGGCATAGTCATGTATGACTTGTAATTTTTATCTACATGATGTATACAATAATTATGCAAGATGATATAGTCATCTATGACTTGTAATTGTTATTTATGTGATGTGCATAACAATTGCAAGTCTTACTATTATGACACCATATTACATGATTGTTGTCATTAATATACTCCTCCCCAAGAGCTTGTAGGAATAGTGTTAGAATTATTTTCCTTTGAAGTAATTGTGATATCGACATTGCAGCATGGCTGGTGAAAGCTAGGAGCACACTACAAATAGAGGGGATGGAAGCACAAGTGAACATCAAACAAACGTAGATCAAGGTTGAAAAGAGATGATAGTGTTAAAGAAATGTAAATGTGGAAGATATTCTAGATATACTTGTCTATTGTATTATTGTATTCCTCCTTCGGGAGATGTCATTGATGTAATTGATAATGTAAGAGTCATTGAAAGAGTCAATGTAAACCCTAACTGTTAGGTCGGCCTGGAAATATCTAGAAAATAATATTTTATTGTAAAGTGTACAGGTCAGCCCAGTTAGGTGAGTCAAGCCAACCTAATTAGTAAAAAGGTCAAGTCATTTGTTTAGTATAAATAGGAGGTTGAGTTGCTCATTTGTATCACTCACCTCACTGACTCAAGTTCGCATAGGAGAGAGAGAAGTTCACACAAGTGAAAGAGAGAAGTTGTTTTGTCTTGGGGTTTTATCTTGTACTTGGTGAATTCTATATTGAGGAAATTTTGTCGGAGTTTTATCCCTTGTGGTTTCCTCAAGAGAAATTATGTGTTATTTTTGTTTGTTGTGCTTGTTTTTCTTTCAGTGAGTATATTGTTTAATGTTATTATGCTAAACAAGTAAAAACTAACATGGTATCAGAGCAGGCCTAAAAGAAAACATTGTGCAGCCTCTGCAACTGTAGAAACTATGGATTCTTATTTTGGGAGCTCTCTCCACAGATTAGCTGAAAAAGAGGGTGCATCTAACTCGCCTCACTAGGGCGCATCTTTCTGTCGACACGGAATTCAATTCCGAGACTTTTCATTTTTAAGTCCACCACTGCAGCTCGGAGAACTAGGGCATCAAGTTTTTGGAAGATCTGCTCACAGATTTGGGAGAAATAGTACTTTGCTCAAGTCGCCTTGAGAAGGCACATCTTTTCATCTAGTCATTTCTCCAAGATCCTGAAGTTGGAAAATTAGGGTTTCTCTATCAAACCCTAAGTCAAAGTAGAAGCATTTTTGAAAAGGACAACTTTACTAGTAAGCACTACATCCATTATATTTCCATTTGAGGTTCTCGTATTATCAAAATGACAAACAATACCAAGCTTGATGAGAAGCTTGAAGGAGCTGAGAACTTCAGGGCATGGAAATATAAAGCCATGCTCATTCTTGAAGAACATGACCTAGAAGGTTTTGTAAAAGAGGGAGTTGCAGAACTAGAAGGAGATGAGGCCAAAGCAAGATACAAGAAGAATATAATCAAGGATAAGAGGATCATTGATGACTCTATCAAATATCTCTTGATTCCTCAAGTGTCTTCAAAGAAGAATCCAAAATAAATGTTTGATGCCTTGACCAGTCTATTTGAAGGAAAGAATATTAATAGAAAGATGACCTTGAGAAATAAACTCAAGGGTGTGAAGATTCAGAAGTCTGAGACTATGCATTCATATTTCTCCAAAGTATATCAAATCAAAGAACAATTAGAAGCCATTGGAGACATGATAGAAGAAGTTGAAGTTGTGATGACCACTTTGAATGGTCTTCCTAGAGATTGGGAACCTTTCATTCGTGGCATATGCGCTAGGAATAAATTAATTCAGTTCATACAACTATGTGAAGAATGTGTGCAAGAGGAAGAAAGAATAGCAGTAAGAGAAGAGAAACTCAATGATAATGAAGATCAAGCTTTGGCAACCCATGCCAAAAGAGGAAGGAAAAAAAAGAATGAGGTACGTACTCATGACCACCCTCCCAGAAGACCTCAAAGCTTTCAAAAGGACAAGAGGGCCAAGAGAGACTTCTTCGCCTTTGAATGTTTCTCTTCTCACAAGATGGGACACATTTCAAGAAATTGTCCATTCAAGTATGGACAATCCAAGAAGCAAAAGAAAAAGTTTCATGCTCATGCATCCAAAGAAAATGAATATGATGACGAAATCAAAACCAAAGAAGATGAAGACTCCGGTGAAGAATATGTTCTAATATCAGCCCTCACTGGTTCAGTATCTCATGGAAGTGACACTTGGCTAGTGGACAGTGGAGCCCCCAAACATATGACGGGATAGTAAGACTCATTTTCACATCTCATGCAGAAAGATTATCCACACAAAGTAAAGCTTGGAGATGATTACCAATATCCTATCAAAGGAATGGGAGAGGCTACTTACAAATTGGACTCTGGAAAGTCCATGAACATGAAGGAAGTGTTATATGTTCCAGGTTTGAAAAAGAAAATTCTTTCTATCTCATCTTTAGATAAGAAAGGTCTTAGAATTGCATTTGTAGATGGTGAAGTTCTTATGTGGCAAAAGGAAAATACAACCAATGATGCAATCATTATTGGGGTTGAAGAAGTAGGACTCTGTAAACTCAAGGGTCATGCAGATTAAGCACTAATGGCTAGTACCATCAGCCCCTATGAATTATGGCATAGAATACTAGCTCATGTATACTACAAAGCTTTATCAATAGTGAGTAAGGTGGTGACTGGATTACCAAAAATCCAGGTTAATCATGAAGGAGTGTGCAAAGGATGTGCACAAGGAAAAAGCACAAAGAACCCATTTCCAAGCAACGATAGCAAAGAAAAAGGCATATTGGATATTGTTCACTCCAACATTTGTGGACCTATGACAACCACTTCATTAAGCGGGTATGTTTACCATGCTTCCTTTATTGATGACTATTCCCGCAAAACATGGATTTATTTTCTAAAGAGTAAGAATGAAGTATTTGAAAATTTTAAAGAGTTTAAGGCTCTTGTAGAAAACCTCTCTGAAAAGAAGATCAAGATACTAAGAATAGATAATGGAGGGGAATACACTTCAGGTGATTTCAAAGAATTATGTAAACAAGTAGGGATTAAGAGGGAGCTTACCATTTCCTATAATCCACAACAAAATGGCATAGCTGAAAGGAAGAACAGATCTATCATGGAAGCAGTGAAGGCCATGATCCATGACCAAGATCTACCCATGCATCTATGGGTTGAAGCAGCTAGAACCGTATTCTATGTACAGAATCGAATCTCTCACAATGCTCTTGGCAATGAGACCCTAAAAGAGATGTTTACCAGTATGAAGCCTGAAGTCAATCATCTAAAGATATTTGGATGTCCAGTGTTTATTCACATTCCAAAAGAGAAGAGAACAAAGTTGGAACCTTCAAGAAGAAAGGGGGTATTTGTGGGTTATAGTGAGCAATCAAAGGCTTACCATATCTACATCCCAGGATACCTCCAAATCGAACTTAGTAGAGATGTTACATTTGATGAAGATACGACTTTCATCAAATCTAAGGAGACTCATGAGGATGAAGAGGAGCATGAAGCTCCTAGAGTTACAGAAACTAATAATGTACTAGACAAGAATATTGAAGAAGAACTTATTCCAGAAGATCATGGCATGACAGAACCTCAGAGACCTAAGGAGACACCTCTTGAAGAAAATCCACGGAAGAGAAGACCAACATGGGCATGAGAAATAATACAAGATGCAGGAAGATATGGTGCCCCAAAAGGAACCAGTAGAGAAAGCAAGAGACCAAGGCCATACTCCAGTTATGTAGCCTTGATGTGTAACCTTGTTGAAGAATAACCAACATGTTTCGAAGATGCAGAAAAGAAGAAGGAATGGTTGGATTCTATGATTAAAGAGTACCAATCCATCATAAAGAATGATGTTTGGGATGTGGTACCAAGACCGAAGGACAAGTCAATAGTTTCGTCAAAATGGATTTCCAAAACAAAACATTCGGCAGATGGAAGCATTGAGAAATACAAGGCAAGGTTCGTAGCTCGAGGGTTCTCTCAAAAGGAAGGAATTGATTATGAGGAGGCTTTTGCTCCCGTGGCTAGATACACCTCAATTGGAACCAGCCTTGCCTTGGAAGCTAAGATGAAATGGAAGTTACATCATATGGATGTAAAGACAACTTTCCTGAATGGAAAGATAGAAGAAGACGTATATATCGAGAAACCAGAAGGATTTGAAACAGATGACGGAAAATCACATGTATGTAAACTAAAGAAAGCACTATATGGGTTGAAGCAAGCACCTAGAGCATGGTTTGGAAGAATTGATGGTTTCCTAATGAGCTTGGGCTTTACCAAGAGTAAAGCATATTCTAACCTTTATTATAAGGTCATAGATGATGAACCTATGATATTTCTATTGTATGTAGATTATTTATTTCTGACAGGAGAAGACAATCCTATCACTGAATGTAAGAAGAAGCTTGTTGCAGAATTTGAGATGAAAGACCTTGCGATGATGCAATATTTTCTAGGTCTTGAAGTATGGCAGTTCCTAGATGAGTTTTTCCTAAATCAAGGAAAATATATTGTTGAGATCCTAAATAGATTTGGGATATTGGATTGTAAGGCCATGACTACTCCGATGGTGACAAACTTGAAGCTTTTAAATGATGCTTCATTAGAGACAGTAGATGTTACGATGTACATGCATATTATTGGATCACTGATGTATTTGACCAATGCTAGACCAGATATATGTTTTGTTGTAAACACCTTGAGCTAGTACATGGTAGATCCTAGACATGTACACCTAATTGCAACAAAACATGTGATGAGGTACCTAAAAGGTACATTGGACTATGGACTCAGATATGCATCAGATAGTGAGTTGAGATTGTACAGATATACAGACTCAGATTGGGTCGGAAGTGCCAAAGATAGAAAATTCACTTCAGGATGTTGTTTTAGTATGGGATCATGTATGATCCCATGGCTCATTAGAAAGCATCCCTGTGTTGCTCTCAGTACAACAGAAGTTGAATATGTCGCAGCATGTTCATCTTGTAGCGAAGCAGTTTGGCTTCGCAAGATGTTGGAAGGATTGTTCGATGCAGAGATAGATGTGACTGATATTCTTTGTGACAATTAGAGTTGTATCAAGATGTCAGAGAATCCATTGTTCCATGATAGATCGAAGCATATCGAGATCAAGTATCACTATATCCGGGATATGGTGCAGAAGGGAGTTGTAAAGTTCAAGTATGTTCCTACAAAGGAACAAGTTGATGGTGTGTTGACTAAGCCTCTGTCTCGCATAAAGTTTGAATACTTTCGAGACAAGCTTGGTGTGGTCTGAATGGACCTCCCTCGAAAGAGGGAGTGATGATTATGTTATTCCAGTACTTGCCGACTAGTAGTGTTATCCCAGTACTTTTCGACTGGTGATGTTATCTTAGTACTTGACAACTGATGATGTTATTACAGTACTTGCTGACTGGTAGTGTTATCCCAGTACTTGCCGATTGGTGATGTTATCTCAGTACTTTCTGACTGATGATGTTATTCCAGTACTTGCCGACTGGTAGTGTTATCCCAATACTTGTCGACCGGTGATGTTATCTCGGTACTTGCCGATTGATGATGTTATTCCAATACTTGTCGACTGGTAGTGTTATCCCAATACTTGCTGACTGGTGATGTTATCTCAATACTTGCTGATTAATGATGTTATTCCAGTACTTGCCGATTGGTAGTGTTATCCCAGTATTTTCCAACTGGTGATGTTATTTTAGTACTTGCCGACTGATGATGTTATTCCAGTACTTTCCGAATGGTAGTGTTATCCCAATACTCGTCGACCAGTGATGTTATCTTTGTACTTGCCGACTGATGATGTTATTCCAATACTTTTCGACTAGTAGTGTTATCCCAGTACTTGTCGACTGGTGATGTTATCTTAGTACTTGCCGACTGATGTTGTTATTCCAGTACTTGTCGACTGGTGGTGTTATCCCAGTACTTGCCAACTGCTGATGTTATCTCAGTACTTGCCGACTGATGATGTTGTTGTTCTAGCATTCACATGTTGATGATTGATGTTTTTGTTCCAGCATTCACATGCTGATGATTGATGTTGTTGTTCCAGTATTTGTTTACTGACGATTGATGTTGTCGTTCCAGTACTTGCCAATTGATGATTGATGTTGTTGTTCAAATACTTGCCGACTGATGATTGATGTTTTTGTTCCATTACTTACCGACTGATGATTGATGTTGTTGTTCTAGTACTTGTCGACTGATGATTGATGTTGGTGTTCCAGTACTTGACGACATATGATTGATGTTGTTGTTCCAGTACTTGCCAACTGATGATTGATGATGTTGTTCTAGTATTCATATACTGATCATGATGATCATGATGTTGATGATGATGTTCCAGTAGATGATGTTGATGATGCCCCATACATATGATGATGTTCCAAAAAATTCCTACGACATATAGAGTTTCACTAGTCAATTGGAAAACTGTTGATGTTGATGATGTTGCCCGTATAATACCTTCCTAGTTAAGAGGGAGTGTTAAAGAAATGTAATTGCGGAAGATATTCTAGATATATTTGTCTATTGTATTATTGTATTCCTCCTTAGGGAGATTTCATTGATGTAATCGATACTGTAAGAGTCATTGAAATATTCAATGTAAACCCTAATTGTTAGGTTGGCCTATAAATATCTAGAAACGAATATTTTATTGTAAAGTGTAGAGGTCGGTCTAGTTAGGTGAGTCAAGCTGACCTAATTAATAAAAAGTTCAAGTCACTTGTTTAGTATAAATAGGAGTTTGAGTTGCTCATTTGTATCACTCACCTCACTCACTCAAGTTTGCATAGGAGAGAGAGAAGTTCGCACAAGTGAAGGAGAGAATTTGTTTTGTCTTGGGGTTTTATCTTGTACTTGGTGAATTCTATATTGAGGAAGTGAATTCTATCTTGTACTTCCTGGAAGGTTCTTATGTTTCAATAGAGTCTCTTAGGGTGTCCATATGTACAATTTAGCTCACCTTTGTATCTCCTTATCCATTTCAGTTAAATCATTTAGGAGGAAGAATGGCACATTACATAAGTTTCCATTCTTCAAATGCAACATGAGCCTGATATGGTAATGGTATACCATGTTGAACCTACCTTCACATTTTATACATTTTTGAATTATATAAAACTATCTCTTTCCAAGGTTAAATCAAGAAATCTTGTTGAATTCCTCTCTTGGAATCTGGCGTGAGGGAGGGGGGTTTCAAAAATTGAGGCTAATTGTTAACATGCAGCTTGAAATTCTTCAACCAACACTCACCCTCCAACAACAATCTTCTAGCCTAATTAATAGTCTATTCATCCATGATTAATGTGAACCCACGCACAATTACAGTTCGTCCATTAAAAGTCTCGGCAAATTTCACTGCCATTGCAAAGGCTGCCCCTTGAAATCATTAAAAGAACACCAACCACCTTAACCATAGCTTCGGGAAATTGTTGAATAATGCCAATATTGTTGGGGCTCCATTTTGTTCTCTAATCCACCCATGGTTCTGATACCACTCACTCCCAAACTGAATGTTATTCGTTGGTTATATTATTGTATTTGTAAGACAAGTTTGGATGTGTTATACAAGCTCCAGGATGGGATAAAATTTGTGCGAAAACAAGGAAAGGAAGTCAAAATTGATTTATAATTGATGGAAGTATTAGAATAATTAGTGATGCACGGAATACCCCTAGTCTTGACCCATGGACTAAATTTCGCTCGTAAAATTTTCCTTGATTGCTAAGTGTTAACCTTAGAACTTATCATTTTGTTGCCATGTGTCTTAAATGAACCCATTTAATTTCTTTTGGCTTATTAAATCCTATCATTGAATGCATTTGTGGGGTTGGTGGGAAAAGTCTTCTCATGTAGTTATGGAAGCATGGGATGAATATACTTCTATGACAGTCGTAAGAGTCCTTTTATTCTATGGTCATAAGTTATGTCATTTGTATTTTCACATTCCCCCATCTCCTTTGCAATCTATCATCCATTTTCTCAAGCAGATTTTTACACTACATAGAGTTTTTCTCATATTTTTCTTTCCATTTCCATTACCACACCAAACTGTGAAATAACTAGAAATTTGAATTGTGAAGGAGAATTGTAGACATTAGAGAAAAGAGAATGGCTGTAGGTGAGCATTGATGGTTGGGCAAGATAGGAACCTTTACCCATTGTGTTTTGCTACTCATGAATATTTGAGAAACCATGAATTAATGTTACAGGAGGTTCTCCAACAACATACAACAAGTTGGACTCTTTCTGCACACATTGGTAAGCACTGCAACGGTCACATTTCTTAAGGGAACTATGGAGAAGTGAAGGGAAATGGATTTCTTGTGTTGTGTGGGAAGTATAAGAGAGTGCCATGGCTGGGATGGTTGAGTGAGATCCCTGTAAATGCTCATAGGTGAGTAGTTTGGCTAAGCATGAGAGAAAATGGGTTGTGAGCTAAGAGAGAGAAGCCTGTACGTGTTTCCTTCACCCCGTTGTCCTCATAGCTTGACTTAGGGGTGGTATCTGTGGCTAATACCTATGGTTGGGTGGAAAATCACTCTTGAACAACTAGTTGCTGGGATCTTCTTTGTAAAATATAAGTATTACCTTTTTATGAATGTGGAATGATTTTTATTTACTTCATGTGATAAATATACTTGTTTATGCCTATTGTATGTGTGGATAGAGTTTTATTTATGTTGTGTTTTACATTTATGCATTTGCACAAAAATTTCTTATTTATGAATTTGTATTATGTCCATGGGGCGAAATTTATAAGCATGAAATTCGTAAATACCCCCTCCTATGGTTGAAATGATGGATGGGGCCCTTAGAGAGTGGTATTAGAGGTCTTAGTTGTAGCACTGGGGCTTATGGGTGAGAACTCACACTTACATACATAAATCAAAATTTGCACAAGAATTATTTGATGAAATGCTTCTATCAAAATTTGTGTATTTAGTTCTCAAATGGTATTTTTGTCAGAGCCACGAATCAAATTTTATGGCCACTAGAAGCAATGATATATCAATGCCAGAAATTTGGTAAAAAATTCCAATGTTTTCATAAATATCAGTGGAAAAATCTAGTTTTGTTAAGTGATAGAGAATTTCTAGGAATTGGGGAAAAAGACCAAAATTAATTTTGCAATGATCCCCTTTGTTTCCAAATCACATAATTATGAAATTTTGAAAAATTGAGATGGGCCCCACTAGTTCCACATGGAAAAAAGGGTGACGTTGAGGTGCGACATGGATAAGGGAGTGTGATGTGGACCGACCACATCAGATGTAGTGCACAGGTGGCAGGAATGAAGCAGGGTCAAGTGGCTATGTTGGCATCCAAGTGGAAAATTGATATTCTCACATGTGCATTTGGTGGTGACTTAAGCACCATGCATGAATGGCTCAGATTAAAAGTTGAAAAGTGCACGAATTGATCTACACAATTCGTGGGGAGGCCCACCTTTCTATTGGTTGATCAAGTATGATGTCACAAATGGACATGATAAAAAGTTAAAAGGTGCACGAATTGATCCACGCCATTCATAGGGAGGCCTATATTTTTATTGACCAATCAAGTCTGATGCCACAAATGGCCAGGATTAAAAGATGAATCTACATCATTCATGGGGGTGGAATATTGGTTAAATGATGAGAATGTTGAATGATATGAATGGATGAGATTTGCCAATGGAAGTTGTGAGGATTGATCCACACCATTCACAGTGGTAGACGCAAGATAACATGGCAGAAAGTGTACGACACCAGTGACGTGGGATAATCTAGTGAACATAATTATGCTTGGGTCATAAATGCTTAGGGAAATTAAACAAGAGGTTCTAAAGATTACAAAAATTTTGAAGGCAACCAAATATGGACAAAAAAGCTATGCAGATAAGAAAAGAGTGCATAGGGAATTCAATGTCGGGGAGCATGTTTACCTTTGAGTGAGGCCAAGGAATATTACTTTGAAGCTTGGAAGTTGTTCCAATCCATCACCAAGATATTGTGGATCATTTGAAGTGCTTGGAAGAATAGGGCCAGTTGCATATAGAATTGCATTGTCTACTAATGCTAAAGCTCACAATGTTTTTCATGTTTCATTGCTTAAGAAATATGTACATGATCCCGACCATATGATTGAATGGGATGTGATGCAGGTGGAACTCGAGGGAGAGTTTCAAACAAATCCATTGTGCATCCTCGATACAAAAAGTAACATTGCTCTGGATCAAGTCAATGGATAGGTAAAGGTGCAATCGAAGCACTTTGGCCCCGATGAGGCTACATGGGAGTTAGAGGATGCCATGAGAGAGGCATATCCATTTTTTTTCTGATTTTGGGGAAACATCGAGGACAATGTTATTCCAAGGGGAGAGAATTGTAATACCCCTAGTTTTGAGCCTTGGAATTTATTAAATCAAATTATGTAAACGATGTAAATATGCTCGTATGAATTCATAATGTGGAGATCAAGGACAAGGTATGACTAGTGAATGGCTAGGCATGTATAATGTAAATATTTATATATGGACCATGTGATTGGCTTCGTGTGAACTCGAAAACTATGTAAATATTATGTTGGAAAAGTTAATAAAAATGGTCCAAGATGGTTGTGTAAAGAGCACTAGAGGGGCTATGATTCCACTAGAGGGGAAGAGGAAAGGGGGCCTATAGGAGATTAAATCCTCTATTTCCACGTGTCAACCTTAGAACTCATCATTTTCTTGCCACATTCCTTAAATGAGCCCATTTACTTCATTTCAACATATTAAATCCAATCATTGAATGCATGTGTGAGGTTGGTGAGAAAAGTATTCTCATGTAGTTATGGAAGCATGGGATGAATATACTTCTATGACAGTTGTAAGAGTCCTTTTCTTCCATGGTCAAAAGTTATGTCAATTGTCTTTTCACATCCCATCATATCCTTTGGAGTCTATCATCCATTTTCTTAGGCATATTTTTACACTATGTAGAGTTTTTCTCATGTTGTTCTCTCCATTGCCATTACCATACCAAACTGTGAAATAACCGGAAATTCGAATTGTGAAGGAGAATTGAAAACATTAGAGAAAAGAGAATGGTTGTATGTGAGCATTGATGGTTGGGAAAGATAGGAACCTTTATCCATTGTTTTTTTCTACTCTTGAATGTTTGAAAATCTATGAATTAATGTTACATGAGGTTCTCCAACATCATACAACAAGTTGGTCTCTTTCTACACACATTGATAAGCACTATAAGGGTTGGATTTCTTGAGGGAATTGTTGAGTAGTGAAGGGAAATGTCTTACTTATGTTGTGTGGGGCAGTAGAAGAGAGTTCCATGGTTGGAATGATTGAGTGAGATCCCTATAAATGCTCATAGGTGAGTAGTTTGGTTAAGCATGAGAGCAAATGGGTTGTGGATTGAGAGAGAGAATCCTATAGGTGTTTCCTTCACTTTGGTGGCATCATAGCTCGGTTTGGGGGTGGTATCTATAGTTGATACCTACGGTTGGGAGGAAAATAATTCATATACAATTAGTTGCTTGGATCTTCTTTGTTAAAAGATAAGTATTCTCTTGTATATGAATGTAGATTTATTTGTATTTATGATTTCCTATCATAAATATGCGTGTTCATGCATGATGTAAGTGTGGATAGAGTTTTATTTCTTCCATGTTTTAAATTTATGCATTTGCACATAAATTTATTATTTATAAATTTGTATTATGCCTATGGGGCTAAATTTATAAGCACGAAATTCATAAATACCCCTTCCTATGGTCGAAATGATGGATGGGGACACCACAATGTAACATCCTTTTAGAGTGTGTGAAGGGTAACTTCAAATGAGATGATTTAGCGACATAGTCGATTGTTTCATAATCATATTCCAAAATAAATCTATATTCTTATGTTTGGAATGATGACTCAAGGATTTGAAGCGGTTACAAAAATGTGAGGATGGTTAGCTCAAATGATTTTGTAGCATGAGGATAAGCCCACAAATTTCTTCCTATGGATTTCTCACAATGGGGTTGTATGTACTAATCTATGATATTTTATCAAAGTGTGTAATGTAAATTTTAAGCCAAAAATAATAAATATATTATTTACTACTTTCATCAAACACTTGACATGAATGACTGATTTTAGTTTTATTAAATGCAATTAATGTGAACAAACTTCAACGGTGTAATAGACATGTCAAGAACCTTTTGCAGCATAATAATAAATACAACTAGCAAGTAATCACACAATAAACACTGTAGATTTTGGTCAAAAGACCTAGGAAAAACCTCGAAGGGGAAAAACTATGAAAGAATCTTCTTTATTATTTGCCCAGAAATTCATAAGCTCAAAAATTCCACTTTACACAGTACAAGATAATTAATAGTATACTCAAACTACAATAACTCATTTTTTTGTCTTGAAAAATGTGCAAACAACAATAAATGACTGGTACGACCTCCTGTATGGACTACGGTGCATGTATTCTTCTTGAAAATTGTGTAGCACTCTATAGACCTTAAAAAAGTGCCCAACACTCTGCCTTGGGTTTTGTGCCAAAACTCAACACATGTACGACCCAATCTGGCTGTTGTATGGACTTCCCCGGGTTCTGTGCAGGATGTACAGACTGGATTTACTATTGAATGAAGTTTTCTCTCTCTACTGTATGGAAATCACTTCCCTCACTTGTATGGATTCTCTCTCACACATGAGTTTCACACTCAATAATTATATAGAAAATGATGTCTCTCTTCAATGAATTAATGCATTTCTTATCTTTATTCATAATGACTAAACCCTAAGTACCCATTAACCACACAAGATCAATGGATGATATTAGATATCATCATCCTAGGGCTCTCATTTAATATCACATTAAATACTTTTTATAAGTCATTAATTACAATAAATGAACAAATTTATAATATAAACCCACTTTATAATGATAAAGTGCTTTTCTCATTAATTACATTGAAGATATTTATTAATGTCCTTTACACTTAGACATCATGGTGCAAAGCACATCTCGAGATAATTTTTCAACACTCCCTCTTAACGAGGGATGTCCTTCTGCCACCACCTGAATCTCCTCCACCTAGGTCACTGTTCCTTGCAGTTGCTCCCTCCTACTATGGAATCTTACCTAGATATAAGTTCCTGTAAACCACTCTGAACTTTGAGGAGACTATGCTCTCCTATAGTGAACCTACTCATCAACATCATACTAGATGATTCTCCTACTAGTACTCAGAATAGATTCATTTTCTTCATATAGAAGCACAAATTGAACATTTGCAACCTCTGCATAATCCTTTGTCTCTGACAACTAGCCAGACTCTGTATACATAATCTCACCTCGCAGTATGTATGGTTTGTCTCACCTGTCTCCAAGCAGGATAGTAGTACTGACTGGATCTGTCCCCACTGAATATAGAAACACATTCCCAATTTTGACAAACATTCCATATCCAACATCTTCCAGGGATGATACCGAAATCCTACTAACTTTTATCCCTGGAAAAAATAGAACTCCATTCAACTCCAGGAGTTCACCAAACTCAAATTGGAAGCGTATTGTTCCAAATCCTTTCACTTCCTGAACATGATCCATGCAGGTTTCCACAAAGTACCTTGGACCTGTTTCAATAATGCTCTCAAATACTCCCCATATGCCAGTCATGTGTCTAGTTGACCCACTATTAATTATCTAGGCATTATGAAAACTGGAACTTCCTACACTAGAGTCAAAAAATGCTAATGAGAACTCTTTCTCAAATTGAGCAACATATTCTTCAACTAAGGCTGATGTTGCTACATCCTTCTTCTCTTTCTTACTATTAGGGTAGTTTGATGCATAATGCCCATACTAATTACACAAATAGCAACATAATTTGCTTAGATCCTTCCCTTTCTTCTTATTCTTTTCTTTAGTTGTAAGGGCTACATTTTCTTCTATGTCAACACATGTTAGGACTTTACTCTGAGATCCTTCCTGGATCTCCTCCTAGGTAAAATCATCCCATAAACGGTTCCAATCCAACAATTTCTCCCTTCCCACAACACATTTTACAAACACATCCCACTCCTTACTAAAGCCCTTCAAGGCTATCTGTACTAGTTCTGAGTCTAGGATGACCTCTCCCACTGTAGCTAGTTCGTCTTTAACTTGGGAAACCCTAGTTAAGTAGTAGGAAACATTGTCATCCATGTTCATTTTAACACTATGTAGTTTGTCATGTAGTGCCATTTTTCTATTCTCATTTTTGGATTCATATAGATTCTTAAGGGTATCCCACACGTCTTTGACAATCTTTTTCTCTGCTAGGTGTGGAATCATATTGTCCTTAACCCCATCTAATATTATCCTTTGAGCTCTAGATTCTAACACATCATGAGCATCTCAGGAAATGGGATTAACAAGAACTATAACTACGGTGTCAACAAACCTCCAAATTTTATTTTCCTTAAGTAGTGTTGACATTCTAACCTTCCACTGGAGGTAGTTGGACATTTCGTTCAACCTATCTTCGTAACTAATGTTCATCATTATTTTATGAAAACCCTTTCAATAACCAAAAACAACAAGAAGTCCAAAACCACAAAAATCAACTGTGCAACTGTCTCTAGCAATGTGTTCACACCTTGTCAATGTTTGGCTCTGATACCATCTAAATTTTAAGCCAAAAATAATAAATATCTTATTTACTACTTTCGTCAAACACTTGACATGAATCATTGATTTTAGTCTTATTAAATGCAATTAATGTGCACAAACTTCGAGGCTGTAATACACATGTCAAGAACCTTTTGCAGCAGAATAATAAACACAACCAACAAGTAATCACACAATAAACACTGTAGATTTTGGTCAAAAGACCTAGGAAAAACCCTGAAGGGGGAAAACTATGAGAGAATCTTCTTTATTATTTGCCCAGAAATTCATAAACTCATAAATTCCACTTTGCACATTACAAGATAATTAATAACAAACTCAAAATACAATAACTCATTGTTTGTTGTCTCGAAAAATGTGAAGACAATGATAAATGACTGGTATGACCTCTTGTACGGAGTACTGTGTAGGTATTCTTCTTGAAAATTGTGCCCAACACTCCATGGACCTTAAAAAATGTGCCCAACACTCTACCTTGGGTTCTGTGCTAATACTCAACACCTATACAGCCCATTCTGATCGTTGTACGAACTTCCTCGGGTTCTATGTAGGTTGTACGGACTGGATTTACTATTGAATGAAGTTTTCTCTCTCTGTTGTACATAAATCACTTCCCTCACTTGTATGGATTCTCTCTCTCATGTGAGTTTCACACTCAATAATAATATTAAAAATGATGTCTCTCTTCAATGAATTAATGCATTTATTATCTTTCTTCATAATGACTAAACCTTAACTACCCATTAACCACCCAAGGTCAATGGATGAGATTAGATCTCATCATCCTAGTGCTCTCATTTAATATTACATTAAATTCTTTTTATAAGTCATTAATTACAATAAATGGACAACTTATAATATAAACTCACTTTATAATTATAAAGTACTTTTCTCATTAATTACATTGAAGACATTTATTAATGTCCTTTATACATAAACATCATGGTATAAAGGACATCATGAGATACTTTTTCAACATGTAAAGCTGACACTATGAAATTAAGTATAAACACTATGCTTTGAATTGTCTCATGTATCATATTTCTACGATATAGGCCAAAGGCTTATAAAATTGATTTCAAAGGTATAATATAGTCATGGAAGAGATGATAATGGAATGTTAAGTACAAATGGTTTTGGTTTCCTGGACGCAAGAATCGGGTTGTCTTTCAAAGAAATTTCAAAATCATATAAAAAAATCAAAGATGGAGTCTAGAAACTACCTGGACCTTGGTGAAAAACCTTTAAGATTGAAGTTGATGTTATGCCTTCTACATAATGAATGAACCTTGTAACAATAATCAACTACAAAATGAGTATCGTGAATGGAGTTTTGGTCCAATACATACTTTATAACGAAATCATATTGTGGAACCAAAAAGTGTATCGGACCCATGTTCAATTATCATATCCATAGTACTGAGTTGTAGGCAACCAACCATGATACTGAGCTATAATTGTGGAATCATGAATATGCTTGTTAAAGAAGTTGCAAATCTTGTGGAATTAACCAAGTAACTATGTTGTTTAGACTCATTAGAAATGTTTGATTTTTGTGCTGAGTTGCAACCCATGTGAGTCTCCATCTTTAGATCAGTGTAGCCTAGTCGATAGATATCCATAGTGAAGTACAAATTTTGTTTCTCCCTTTTCTTTTCTTTTCTTTTTCCTTTTTCAAAATTTTCCCTCTAGAAAAACTGTTTTTCAAGCAAACTTGTCCAACAACGCTTCGCGAAAGGTTTTCAAAACCTTTATGGAGGTTTATTCGAAGGACAATGGGGTTGTTGTGGAGATGGAAATTGTTGGAAACCTTGTTTCCAAGGTTGGTGTTGGGCTTACTAGAGTGGGTTTCCATGGCATGGGTGAATATTGAGAAAGATATTGAGTGTGAGGCCAAAATGAAGGGAAGTGTCGAGATGGATTATGTACCATACCATGGTTGGTTATGAGGGGACAAAGCAATGTATGGATCTTCACAAGCAAGGGCATGGTATTTGGCAGAGCAGAAGGTGGAAGACTCTTAAAAAAATCACTGGATCTTCTTTGTTGGAGGTTGCTCTTTCTGCTTCCTTGGTCATATTGTTCAAGGGATTGATGTCCAAAGAATATGGCCCTCCTTGTGCTACTAACTCTTTATTACAATGGTTTCCACCAAGAACTATGGTTCTTTGATTGCATTTCCTTGAATCTCTAACACTCTCTAGCCAATGACCAACTCAACTATATTCACTGGTTTGGCAATGTATTCCTTGTGACTAAATTGGGATCAAGAGTTTGTCCATGAATCTCCTCCTAACATCAATTTTCCTACATACTGGTTAACACCTTGGGTGGATCTTACTGTGCCACAAAAAACTCTGTTTTGAATCACTAATGCATTCATGTGACGTATTTTAAATGCATCACACTCCACATGAATTTCCACAAATAGGTTAGTTAATATTTCTTCTTTGTTGATCCTTGTGCCATGTTTGTTTCCTAAAAAACAATGCCTTTGACATCTTCCCTTGACAACAACACCAAAATGACAAGCCATTTTATTACTTTATAATTGGTATATTAAGAGCAATAAAAGAGATTGTGCATTTACTTTATTAACCCAAGGTTCTGTATAAACTTACAAGATGTTGTACACTATATGTGCAAGCTCCAGGTAATTTGTTTGCAACTAGTTTTCTACATGCTTCTACAAAGGGGACTCTTCTTCACACCACATTTCATAAATCAAAATGAGCTATTTCAATGTTCACTCATCCACTCCAACAATGATCCATCTATTTGAACATTGATCATGCTAATGGGGACCCTTTTGTCCCTAGGAAATCTCCTTGCATAATTTGGGCACTTCCTATTTCGATGGATCAAAGACCATGTTGTTGGAAATATTTGATAAAGGATAACCATGCATTGCATAAAATTAAACACACTTGTGTAAAGTAAACATAAGCATTCGAGGCTACAAGAACTAGTTCCTCGGAACTCAAAGAATAGCTAGGAATTTTTGTCTATTTTTTGGATTAGCTTAGCAACAACAATGAACACCCTTTTGTCAAAGGAGAAAATATTTTCATGGTTCAACATGTCTCCTATAAATTATATTAGTCTTCGATACTCGTAGGTTTAGATATTGTTGTCTTGTATGTAAAGCTCAAACTACAACATTGTAATTGCATAAAAGAAAAGGCTATGCTATTGGAACTAAATGAACATGTAATCTAATAATCATAAAAACTATCTAAAGATCCACATCTCATGTTCTCTAGATTCCCCCCATAAAGAAGGGTGCTAGTATCTGCTACCACAATAGAAAACTTAAATCACAATGCAAATGAACTCACAATGAACATCATGAAATTCACAGAACATAGTTATGTTAAACTCAGTATTGTCATTGATGTCAAATAGTATCGGAAACTCAGTTTGGTGATTTTAAATGAGATAAATGAAGTCTAGAAGCCAATTTGAAGAAGTATACAAAATAAAGTCATATGTGTGCCAGTCCCACCAAGTCATGGCACTCTAGTGCGCAAGTCCCACCAAGTCATGGAACTCTATAGGCACAATGTTGGAATATATTATATTCCTTGGAAGGTAATAATGTATTTGTATTATGTCATAAGTTATCCACAATCTTATGTAAAAGAGTAATATATTATATCCCATATTCATGATGGTAAAGTATACTCTTGATATCCATTGTTATATAAAGAGATGTTATTACGAAGAATTATATGATCCCACATGCAATATGTGAGAGTAATTCCTCCACATCTCTTGGTATATAATAGGGTCAAGGGAGTCACATCACATATAGTGAACATTACATCATACTATTACAACACATTGTATTGTGCTCACAAGCTCTCTGCTATATTGTATTGAGGTTATTTGCAGTTGCTCTCTTGTAAGATTGAAGGAGATTTATGGAGATAATAGAAGACAACCTTCCCGTGGACGTAGCCCAATTGGGTGAACCACGTATATCTGGTATATTCTTTTCCTTGTTCTATTTCTGTTCTTATTTATGTTGATATGTTATTGATAGCTTAGATAGGTAAGCTAGTTTAGCTAGATCTATAACTCTGACATGGTATCAGAGCTAGTTGCTATGATCTAGCACCTTCTATAACTTTCAATCAATAACTATTATCATCTGAGCATTGTTTATTCTTGTAGATTTGATTTTTATCTGGTAGCCATTAGGATTCTCTTCAGATCCAGGCATGATTATGCAGTTTTTTACTCCTAACCCTAACTTTGTTATGTAGATTTTTGCAGAAAATTTTCAAGGGTTTCTTGATCTTTTTTCTATAGATATATATGTTTTTTGGATTCTCCTCAAGGAGATCTATCTTTCGGTTGTCAGATCTATTGTTTTTCATCCAAGTTTGGTATACTTTGTGCAGGTTTCCGTTAGTGGCTTAATCGACACTGTTTTCGGCCTAAAACTGGGCATTCGCGATTTTTTCTTCGCAGGTAGCACATGTAACAGCGACTTGCCTTAATGCGAACCCGCGAGTATATTGCAGACTTGCAACTTTCAGTGTACAAACCCGCATGTGCTATGACATACTCGCATCTGCTCTACTGTAAACTTGCGCTTACTTCAGTATACCCGCAACCCTCCTGTGCAGAAACCTGTGAGTGCTTCGGCATAGCTGCGACTTCACTGTGCAGAAACTTGTGGTTATCAGATCTAACTGTGACCTTGCCATGTAGAGGCCCGCAAGTATTCATGAGTTTATTGTGGCATACCCACGAGTGAATTTTCTTGGCACATTTTTTAAGAGCCGTAAGTAAATTTTTTGTTTTTTACCGTGTTTGTTCAGATCCGAATGGTAAAGTGTATCAATTTTTTGTTATTCACTTTTTTCTCTTGTCATTTATAGTATTTGGGTTTTATTTTCTTGTCAATATTTCTATCATTATGACTTCAGAAGTAGCTTTTATTCCTGAACTTGTTGGTCCTAACTATCTTGCATGGAAAAGAAAAATGATTGATGTTCTCAGGAGTAAGAATTTATGGAGGATTGGTAATGGTGAACACCAAAAACCTGTTGATGCTAAAGATATGGCTATATGGGAAGATAAATGTGATAAAGCAAGAGGGAACATTCGTCAAACGGTTTCTGATAGTCTTCAGGTAAGGTAGAAGACAGCTCGGTTGAGGTATGGAAAATTCTTGCTTCTTTATTTGATAAATTTGATGATATTTTTGCTTATTACCTTGAAAAGAAGATTTTTGAGCTAGATCCTACTAACTTTGGAAGAGCATAATTATATATTGTTGAAGTGAAAACTTTAAATGAAAAATAAAATAATTGTGTTAAAGATTAGAAGAAGACACACACTGCTCTTATAATTCTTGTAGAACAAAAAATGCCATCTTGTTTTGACATGTTCATCCAAACTAGAAATAGGGCTCTTGAATTGTCTCAAAATACCGCGAAACCTACTTTTGATGATTTTTGTAAAGGGTTGATAAATGAGCAAGAGAGGTTGATAGTTTCAGGACAAGTCTCACCTAATAAGGATCTTGTGGCACATAATAAGAATCCTAAGAAAAGTTTTAATAATGCTAAAGGTTCTAGTTCACACACTTCAAATCATACTAATAAATTTGGTCATGCTTCTAATGCACATCATGAAAATAGTAAGAGAAGAATGTGTATGATCCTTATGAGAATTGTGGTAAAACTAACCATCCTGAAAAGAATTGCTTTAAAGCAAAATGTTTAATGTCTAAGGCTAAAAAGAAAGGTTTTGATGAATCACAAGTTGCTTTATGTGCATTTGTTGTTTCGTCTAGTAGTTCTTTTTCTAATGTGGAATGTATAATGGATTATAGTGCTTCTAAACATATGACTGGTAATGCTTCTTTATTTACATCGTATGGCAATAATAAGTACACATCTAAGAAAGTATCTATAGATGATGGTAAACAACTTTCCGTAATTGGTTCTGGTAATATTAAAGTTGCTAATGGTCAATTGGAAGATGTTTTTCATGTTGAACACATGCCCATATCTTGCTTTCTATTTATTGTGCATGTCAAAAAGGATATAAATTTGAAGCTTGGCCTGATAAATATGTTCTTAAAGATATCAGTCATAATTTTAAAGTAGTTTCTGTAAAATTAGTCACAGCAGATCTAATGAACAAGTAAATCAATCACAACAGATGAACATAGAAAATATGGTGCAAAACTGTACAAAACATGCAGCAGTGCTCTCTATCCCAGAAAGGGTGAATGAATTACAATACAAACTGTCACAATGAACAGAGCAATTCGAATTGCCTAAGGAGGTCATTCGAATCACTGAATGGAGTAGCTTGACTCAATCTAGGAGTCCTCATCAATCATCGGTGTTGCTCATCAATCACAACAACCAGTCATCCAGGTGTCAAGCTGAGTCTGACTGATCATAATAAATGTAACTGAAGTGTGTAGCACTGATATAGGATCTGGAGGCTCAGTGGGGGCGCATGGGAGGCTAACTGGAGTCAGAGCAAGTCACCTAATCGAACTGGAGGTCAATCGGAGGTGAAACAGTCAGTCAGGAGTGAAATCGGAGTGAAATCAATCAGAATCGGAGCTAACTGAATGTAACTGGAGTGAATCTGCAGTGGTAGGTGAACAAGTGCGCCCTTCTCTGTCAGTAGGTGAGAAGAGGGCGCCTTTCAGCTTAGGAGGGCTAAAACTCTGTGGAAAGTGGCTCCCGGGTGCTAGAAGAAGGTGGATAAGGTGCTGGAGGCATCAAACTGGTGACTGGACTGCATATCCTGAAATAGATCATGCAAGATCCTGAAGTAGATATGTATCCTGAAATAGATGATCCTGAAATAGATATGTATCCCGAAATAGATGATGGATATCCGAACACCCCCCCTCAAGCTAGACTATGATGTGCCAACTAAAATAATGTGGGGCCCTGGTAACTAAGACCAAAGGTCACCCCAATACAATAATCCAAAAAATGCTGAAAATAAACTAAGTGAGGAAAGAGGGAAAACCCAGTGGGAAGAAAGCCCCCCCTCAAGTCTAAAGCATAATAATGAATCAATCTGTCTCCACCATGATGGAACTCACCCCCAACAGTGAACGGAGGTAAGAGAACTTCTTCTCAGTGAAGCTCTTGGTGAAGATGTCTGCAATTTGCTCATCGGTAGGGCAATATTGCAGAATGATGGTGCGGTCATGCACCAACTGTCGAATGTAATGCATATGAATCTCAATGTGCTTGGTCCTCTGCCGCTGAACTGGATCTGTGGAGATCTTGATAGCACTTTGATTGTCACAAAATAGGACAGTCGAAGTAGTGCCACCAAAACCAAACTCGGAAAGAATACCCTGCAACCAAACTGCCTGAATGCAGGCATTGACTGCCCCTCGATACTCTGCCTCTGCTGAATAAAGTGCAATGGCTGCTTGCTTTTTGCTGGACCAGCAAATAGCACCATGACCAATCATGAAAACATAACCGGAAGTGGACTTCCGATCAATGCTATCACCTGCCCAATCTGAATCAGTAAAACCAATGAAATCTAGCTCAGAATCTGCAGCATAATGTATGCCAAACTGTCTCGTACCTTGCACATACTGCAAGATCCGCTTGGCTGCTCGCCAATGAAGCTCATGTGGCTGCTGCATATATCTTGACACGGCACTCACGGCATATGAGATATCAGGCCGTGAATGTGTCAAATAAAGTAGTGAACCAATCAACTGTCGATACATACTGCAATCTGCAAGCGGTGTGGAATCTCCCTCCTCAAGACTGATTCCTGAGAGGAATGGGAACGGGGCTGCCTTACATTCAGCCATATTAAACTTCAATAACAGGTCGGAAGCATATTTTTGCTGAGATATAGTGATCCCATTGAAATTTTGAGCTATCTCCAAGCCCAAAAAGTGACTCAGCAAGCCCAAATCGCTCATGTCAAAAGCTAGATTTAGGGCAGATTTTAGCTTGTTTATTGAAGTAAGTGTGCTACCAGTAATAAGCAGATCATCAACATAAAGTACAATAACCAACAAATTACCTTTAACTCGCTGAAGATAGACATTCGGATCAGATTTGCATCTTTGGAAATTCTGAGAAAGAAGGAAGGAGTCCATCTTTGCGTACCAAGCTCTTGGGGCCTGTTTTAACCCGTACAAAGACTTCTTCAATCTACAAACCAATGATGGATCTGATGTATAACCCTCTGGCTGCTGCATATAGACCTCTTCAGCAAGGTCTCCATGTAAAAATGCACTCTTCACATCCATGTGATGCACCTCCCAGTGCTTGGATGCGGCAATAGCTAAAACAAGGCGGATGGAATCCATCTTTGCAACCGGTGCAAAGGTCTCTGTGTAGTCCACTCCTTGGACTTGGAAAAAACCTTTTGCCACCAACCTTGCTTTATATTTGCTGATAGTGCCATCAGCAGCAACTTTAGTACGGTAGACCCATTTACACTTCACTAATTTTCTTCCAGGTGGAAGAGAAACTAGCTCCCATGTATTGTTCTTTTGAAGAGAACTGTACTCTTCATCCATGGCATCTTTCCATCTCGGATCTCGATGGGCTGAATAATATGATTGGGGATCTTCATTATCGCTGCTCGAATCTTCTTCTGGTGAAGGCGGTGAATCGGCAGTTTTCTCCTCAACTAGTTGCAATTCTTGAAGCGGTTCTTCAAACTGCACACTGCGCTCTATGAATATCTTTTTAGATCTGATATCCATGAGTTTATATGCTTTTGATTCTTCCCCATATCCTATCAATATGCACTCGATACTTTGTGGATCCAAAGCTCGTCTCTTCTCAGAAGGAATTCTAGCCCATGCAGTAGAGCCAAAAACTCTCAAATTTGACACATCCGATTTGTGACCAAAGAA
The DNA here is from genome assembly GCA_027924585.1 of Larix kaempferi. Taxonomy (NCBI): domain Eukaryota; kingdom Viridiplantae; phylum Streptophyta; class Pinopsida; order Pinales; family Pinaceae; genus Larix; species Larix kaempferi. The sequence continues at coordinate 1,269,534 of BSBM01000379.1, forward strand.
TGCTTCGAAAGGAGTCATACCTTTCACGGATGAATGTGGAACTCGGTTCTATATATATGCAGCAACATTGATTGCTTCAGCCCAAAGATTTGCAGCCAAACCTTTAGATTCAATCATGCATGTAGCCATCTCTTTCAGTGACCGGTTTTTCCTTTCCGCTACACCGTTCTGCTGGGGTGTGTAGGGAACTGTATGTTGGATCTTGATTCCGCTTTGGGCACAAAGTTGCAGCAACTCGGACTTGATATATTCCCCACCATTATCAGATCTAAGAGCTTTGATCTTGCTCTCAGTGGTGGTCTCGACAGAAGCCTTAAAATCCTTGAATTTTCCAAGCACTTCTGACTTGTTTTTGAGAAAGAATACCCATGTAAAGCGAGAATAATCATCAATAAATGTCAAAACATACCTTGAACCATTTAATGACATATGGGGCAGCGGACCGCTGATATCAGAATGGATCAATCCCAAAATAGTAGAGGCTCTGCTAGCCTTGCCGCGGTCGAATCTGTGCTCGGGGTGCTTCCCAATAATGCAACCGGTGCATATTCCCTTCGAGGAACGGAGTTGTGGAAGCCCATCAACCATGGATTTATTTGATAGCAGCAGCAAATACTTATAATTTAGATGTCCAAATCTTTCATGCCAAAGCCTACTAACCTCATTACCATGTGTGCGAAGAGCAGTGGGCTTTGCAAGCGGAATAAAGTGCGAAAACTCATAACATTTTGCAGTGTGGTTTGCCTTTCCAACCGCAACTAGTCTTCCACTTTTGATATCAGAAATTTCAACTGTATTAGGGCTGAATGTGACTTTCTTTGGATCACCAGTATGTGTCATTTGATACACAGAAAGGAGATTCGAAGCTAAGGAAGGCACATAGAGAACATTCTGAAAGCATCCATGATCTACATGAATCGTACCTTTGCCCTTTGAAGAAATTTTTGAGTCATCTCCTAAATGGATGGGGATGGAGCTGTTTGGATCGAATGAGGAAAAAGAATCAATATTTGCAGCCATATGATTTGATGCAACCGAATCTATCAAGAGAGTGGGCTTCGAAACCGTTGCCATGAGTGCTTGTCCTCTTTCATGATCGTCATTCCGATCCTTCTTCCTTGCACCGTCAGGAAGGGTTATGTTGTTCTTTTCCAAAAGGAGGGCCATTTGATCTATAGTCTTCTTCATACATGAACTTTCGGGATGAAAGCCACGGTTACAATAAGTACATTTAGATTTTTGGTTACCTTCTTTGCCCTTTTGCTTGGATTTCGAACTGGATGGTGCATCCGTTTGCTTGCCTTTGTCTTTTTGCTTGTGAGGCTCGAATTTGGGCTTCTCCTTCTTTAGCTTTCCTTTACCATTCGAGATCTTGGGTCCTTGAACAAATAGGGCTGAATCTTTGGAGCTTATGGACCCCATTTGAATCAACTTGTCATGCTCTTTCGTAACGGACTCAATGAAGGCATTCAAGGTAGGCATCTTCCAATTCAGGGTAGTTAGCCGACCGGAATTGAAAGTGGAGACAAATACCGAATAATCTTTCCCAAGCTTGCTTAGAATGGAGAGGATCAACTGTTTATCCTCTTTGATAACACCACTGTTCTTCAATTGCAAGTTCAAGTTCTTGAATTTTGTGAAGAATTCATTGATGGTCTCGAAATTCTCAGGATTAAGGCCAATCAATTCATTCTCTAATTGAAAAGCCCTAAGCTCATCCTGCTTGCCGAATAGTGTCTCAAGTTGCTCCCATATGGCCTTTGGAGTCTTCAATCCGCTGAGATGGAAGTGAAGATCTTTGGAGATGGAGAGACAAAGAAGACCGTAAGCTTCATCAAGCTTATTGTAGTGTTTGGTTCTTTCTGCCACATTGTTTGGCTCCAATTCAAGACCAAGAGTGACTCGGTAGTATCCTTTTGAACGTAATATGATCTCCATATCATCTTTCCAATCAAAATAATTGAATGGGGTGAGGATAGGCTTTGAAGAAGAGTATTCCATTGCTAGGAGCGAGTCAAATGATGAAGAAGAAGCTTGCATGCAGACTATAGCGAATGGAAAATGCTGTAGGGAAGCTTGCATGCAGAATGTAGCGAGTGCACTTGGAGGAGATAATTAACCTGCAAATCACATAAGAACAATCACAATAAGGTCGAACAATCCACCCTTTGAGAGTTGCATCACACCTGGGATTGGATTTCAAGCAATGTTGAATAGGTCCAATGTATCAGATCCAGGAATTATGTGGTAACTCAAGCTTCTGGAGTGGTATTGGAGTATTTTTCAAGCTTTGCATGCACAGGAGCGAATGCCCTTGAGATATTTCATGCCAAACTTTTTGCAATTTTTAGCAATTCAGTCAAATCTTCTTGTATAAACACCTGTAGAAAAGAGATCTTGTCCCTGCAATGGCTCTGATACCATGTAAAATTAGTCACAGCAGATCTAATGAACAAGTAAATCAATCACAACAGATGAACATAGAAAATATGGTGCAAAACTGTACAAAACATGCAGCAGTGCTCTCTATCCCAGAAAGGGTGAATGAATTACAATACAAACTGTCACAATGAACAGAGCAATTCGAATTGCCTAAGGAGGTCATTCGAATCACTGAATGGAGTAGCTTGACTCAATCTAGGAGTCCTCATCAATCATCGGTGTTGCTCATCAATCACAACAACCAGTCATCCAGGTGTCAAGCTGAGTCTAACTGATCATAATAAATGTAACTGAAGTGTGTAGCACTGATATAGGATCTGGAGGCTCAGTGGGGGCGCATGGGAGGCTAACTGGAGTCAGAGCAAGTCACCTAATCGAACTGGAGGTCAATCGGAGGTGAAACAGTCAGTCAGGAGTGAAATCGGAGTGAAATCAATCAGAATCGGAGCTAACTGAATGTAACTGGAGTGAATCTGCAGTGGTAGGTGAACAAGTGCGCCCTTCTCTGTCAGTAGGTGAGAAGAGGGCGCCTTTCAGCTTAGGAGGGCTAAAACTCTGTGGAAAGTGGCTCCCGGGTGCTAGAAGAAGGTGGATAAGGTGCTGGAGGCATCAAACTGGTGACTGGACTGCATATCCTGAAATAGATCATGCAAGATCCTGAAGTAGATATGTATCCTGAAATAGATGATCCTGAAATAGATATGTATCCCGAAATAGATGATGGATATCCGAACAGTTTCTTCTGGTCATGTTGATCATACTGCTGGTTTATATAAATTTGTTGGTTTTAATTCAACTAAAAGACAACCTTTGTATTCCTATGTTGCTCATGCTGATAAACTAAGTAAATTATGGCATGCAAGATTGGGTCATTTGAATTATGGTAAAATGCAAATGTTAACTAAAATAGTACATGACTTGCCTAATATTTTGTCTACTAATGGTGTTTGTGAAGGTTGTGTACTTGGTAAACATCATAGTGAAAAGTTTGATAAAGGTAAAGCTTGACGTGCTAAAGAAACTTTGCTATTAATTCATAGTGGCATTTGTGGTCCTCTTGAAGTTCCTTCTATATCTCATGCAGTCTATTTTCTTACTTTTATTGATGACTTTAGTAGAAAATCATGGGTTTATTTTTTGAAAAATAAAAGTGACACTTTTTCTAAGTTTCAAGCATTTAAATCCTTGGTTGAGAATGATTCTGGTAAAAGGATTAAGACTTTGAGAACTAATAATGGGGGGGGATTTGTTAACAAAGAATTTGAAGTTTTTTTTATCTAAACATGGAATTCAACATCAGAATATTGTTCCTTACACACCTCAACAAAATGGTGTTGCTGAAAGGAAAAACATAACTTTAGTTGAAATGGTTAGATGTATGCTTTATTCTAAAGGATTACACAAGAAATTTTGGGCTGAAGCCATAAGTTGTGCTAACTTTATTTTAAATCGAGTTCCTACAAAAGCTATTAAGCATGTTACCCCTAAGGAAAAATGGAATGGTAGAAAACCAGATATTAGTAACTTTAAGGTGTTTGGTTGCGAATGTTTGGCTCATATTCCTAATGAAAAACAGAAAAAGCTAGAACCCAAGTCTCACAAGTGTATATTCATTGGTTATGCTGAGGATTCCAAGGCTTACAAGTTATTTGATCCTTCTAATCAGAGTGTCATAATCTGAAGAGATGTTCAATTTACTGAAATATCTCCACCACCTGAGTCTGTATAACCTCATGTTAGCATGAATATTCCATTGTCTCATGTTACTCCCACATCTGTTACTCCTTCTAGTACTGTGCATGTTGTTGATTTTAGTTTACCCTCTTCTTCAAGTGTTCCACCTGAATGTCTCGAAGCTCCTAAAGTGACTTCTGTTCCTTCTAACCTTCCTGTTTGGGCCCGGAAAACTCTTGAATCTGCAGGTAGTGAGATCGATAAGCCTTACGATACTCGTAGAACTAGATCTAACTTTGCTCTTATGAACAAAGTTTTGGCCACAGACGATCCTACTTCTTATGCTCAAGCTAAAGGTAAACTTCATTGGGAACAAGCTATGTCTGTTGAGTATGATTCTCTTATGAAGAACAAGACTTGGTCTCTTGTTCCTCTTCCTCCAGGAAAGAATTTAGTTGGTTGTAAATGGTTTTATAAAACTAAGTTTACTATATAAGGACAGATTGAAAAATATAAAGCTATATTAGTTGCAAAAGGTTTTAATCAACTTGAAGGTATTGATTTTAATGAAACTTTTGCTCCTGTTGCTAAAATGAATACAATAAGAACCATCTGATCTCTTGCTGCATCTTATAAATGGTAAATACACCAACTGTACGTTAAAAGTGATCTTTTAAATGGTAATCTTAAGGAAGACATTTATATGCAACAACCTCCTGTTTTATTAATGCTGAATCATCAAGTTTTGTATGCAAATTACACAAGTCTTTATATGGTCTCAAACAAGCACCTAAGACTTGGTATGATAAAATTGATACATAGTTCTTGAATAATGGTTTTAAGTGTTGTATATCTGATCCAAATATGTATGTTAAGAACTTTGGTGATCATATCCTTATTATTGTGTTATATGTGGATGATCTTATCATCATTGGAATTCAACTTGTTTTAATTCAAAGTATGAAAAGTGAACTTCAAAAGCAGTTTGAAATGACTGATCTCGATATATTGCATTATTTCTTGGGTCTTCAAATCTGGCATATGGAAGATGGTATTTTTCTCTCTTAGCTGAAGTATGCTACAAAATTATTGGCTCGTTTCCATATGAGTGATTGTAAACCTAATCGTACGCCATTTCAGTCCGGTGTAAAGTTAACTGTTGAATGTACTACTACTCTTGTTGATGCCACTCTTTATCGTCAGCTCGTGGGAAGTTTGATATATTTAACTCACAACAGACCAGATCTCTCTTTTGCCATTAATATGGTTTCTCGGTTCATGTGACAAACTCATGAAAGTCATTGTCAGGTAGCTAAGAGAATTATGGGATATTTATAGGGGACATTGTACTATGGTGTTTTTTATTCGAGCAGTGCTACAATTTCACTTTATGGATATACATATTTTGACTGGGCATGTGACAGTTTTAATCAACGGTCAACTACTGGTTATATATTTCAACTTGGTTCAGGTCCGATTTCTTGGTCCACCAAGAAGGTGAAGACTCTTTCTTTATCTTTGTGTGAAGCATAGTATAGAGCGACCAAAGATACAACTAAAGAAGCAATTTGGTTACGACATGTTCTCACTGATCTTGGTCTGGTTCCGAAATCGTCCACTGTGTTGAAATGTGATAATCAAGGTTCAATTCAGCTTGCTTATAATCTGATATATCACTCCAAGACAAAGCATCTCGACCTTGATGCTCATTACATTCGAGGTCTCGTCGTAGATGGTATTCTTTCTCTTGATTATTGTCCTACCGAGCAGCAGGCAGCCGATATCTTCACCAAATCCTTAACAGTGGTGAAATATGTGCATCTTCGTTCCTTGCTTGGGATGAGGGAATTTGTCATCAAGGGGGAGCAGTAATGACTCCTTCCTTCCTTAGTGTTAGTAAGGGATTTTCTCCTAGCCATTATTAAGGGGGAGTGTTGGAATATATTATATTCCTTGGAGGGTAATAATATCTTTGTATTATGTTGGAAGTTATCCACTATATTATGTAAAAGAGTAATACATTATATCCCATAGAGTCATTATGGTAAACTATACTCTTGATATACATTGTTATATAAAGAGAGGTTATTATGGAGAATTATATTATCCCACATGCAATATGTGAGAGTAATTCCTCCACATCTCTTGGTATATAATAGGGTCAAGGGAGTCACATCACATATAGTGAACATTCCATCATACTATTACAACACATTGTATTGTGCTCACAAGATCTCTTCTATATTGTATTGGGGTTATTTGTAGTTGCTCTCTTGTAAGATTGAAGGAGATTTATGGAGATAATAGAAGACAAAATTCCCGTGGACGTAGCCCAATTGGGTGAACCACATATTGTTGATGTATTTGTAACTTCGGAAGATATTCACGTGTATATTGTATGTATTGCATTTGTACTTTATTGTATCCCCGACGTAGATGTCTTATTCCTCCAATCGGAAGTGTCGTCATTTATATTGACAAGAATCGCAAGTTACATTGTAAGTGTCGTAACCTATATTTGATGGGTTATTAGACCACATTAGAGGGGTCGGCCCAGTATGAGTTAAGAGGGGTCAGCCCAGTATGAGTTAAGTGGAAGGGTTATTAGACTCCCTTAAGGAGTCATCCCAGTTAGGGTAAAAGGAAGGTCAAGTTAAAGTATAAATAGAGTGGTTGCACCACTCTATTGACTCATTTACTCATTCATCCAACTCGCATAGTTGAGAGAGAGGAGTGCGCACAAGTGGAGGAGGAGTAGCTGCTAGAGACATCTATATTTTGGGGTTTCATCTTTGTGATCTTTGTATTGGTGCTTATTCTATCTCTGAGGAAGTTGCGGGATTTTTCACCTTTATGGTGTTCCCCGATGAAATGCTTTGTGTCTCTTGTCTCTTGTGTTTGATATGCTATACATGTTGTTCTCTCAGTTAAGATCCTAGATCATATTGAATTAAATGATGAAAATATAACATGGTATCAAAGCTAGCCTGAAGGAAGGCATTGTATGGCATTTACAACACTTGTTGCACTTGGGAAAAATTGGAAGCTAGGGCTTGGTTTAGTAAAAACTAGTCATCGTGGAACTTTCGCTATAAATCCGTTTTGGCGAAGGTTCATGATTTGAATTTTTTACAGGCTGAATATCAGACACGGATGTACCCAGTGTAAAAATTTCAGCCTCATATTCGTTATACTTTCTGAGATATGATCCATACAAGTTAGGGTTTCTGCCTCTTCCATAATGAAACACTAAACAGGTGACCTAGGCACAAAGGTCATATCTCAGGATAAGAAGCTCCAAATGGAATTCTGTAAACAATAAGAGTTAGGGTATGGACTCTAGTTTCACAAGTCCGAGTTTCAGAGGCCGAAATTGAAACAGTGACACATGGCACTCTGTACAAGTTTGCTATGCTGTTTCATCCCATAAACAGGTCATGTTGCGACACTTAGCATATCTCTCTCATGGAGAATCCATTGAAGCTCAGATCTGTGGGGTTGGAAAGATGATAGGTCAGTCTACCATAGGCCAAAGTTTCAGACCTTGAGGACCCAAAATTTCATAGATGCACCAGAAACAATATGGCATATATTTCTGTTAAAACAAAATTGGATTCTGAGCATTTTCATTTTTGGCTTGTCACTGCTGCGGGAAATTAGGGCTTTTGAAAGAAGTGGAATTTTGGAGTGCTCTCAGCATAGGATTTCTCTCCTCGGCAAAATTGAAATTTAGAGACTAAAATCAAATTTTTTGGTTGGGTGAATCTCTGAGAAAGTCAAACCCTAATTTGACTTTTGGACCGAAAAAACCAGAAAACCAGATTTTGACAAAAGTTGCAGATCTGAAATTCGTAGGTCATTTTCCGAGGGTCAATTTTTGCAGTTTTCAAAATCTAAGCACACCAGCTTTCTCACCTCATTCAATTGCATCTCCCTGTCCAGACAGAAGTTTGAAATTCCAAGTTTGGATTTTTAGGGTTTCTCTGTCAAACCCTAGCCAGCTCCAGATCCAGTTTCAACAAATCAAAGTGGTAAGACCTAAAACTTTTCTATTTCCATTTGAAGTACTCTTTAAAAAATGTCTCAACAAACCAACCTTGAGGATAAGCTTTAAGGGGCTGCTAGATTCTAAGCATGGAAGTATAGGATTGGGTTAATCCTAGAAGAGAATGAATTAGACACCTACATAAGTGAAGAAGTTCCAGTTCCAAGGGGAGATGAGGCTAAGGCATTACATAAGAAGAACTTGGTCAAGGCCAAGAGGATCATTGCAGATTCTATCAAATACCATCTCATACCAAATGTGTCTTCTATAAAGACACACAAGGAGATGTTTGATACCTTGACCAAGCTGTTTGAAGGAAAGAACATAAATCGGAAGATGACTTTGAGGAATTAATTGAAGAATGTCAAGATACAAAATGCAGAGACCATGCAGTCCTACTTTACAAGGGTATCTCATATAAAAGAACAACTTGAAGCTGTGGGAGAAGATATAGAGAATGGTGAAATTGTGATGACCACCTTGAATGGTCTTCCTAGGTCATGGGATTCCTTCATTCAAGGAATTTGTGCTAGGAAGAAGCTCATCACATTCAGTAGGTTGTGGGAGGAATACTCACAGGAAGAAGCTCAAATTGTAGCTCGAGAAGCAAAGATGGATAATGAAGACTAGGCTCTTACAACACACACCAGGAAGAATAACCACAAGAGGGAGCATCTTCATCACAAGAAGGGTAAATACCACCACCAGAATCAGAGGGAGAACTTTGGACGATCCATGAGATATCTTTCTCACATTGGATGTTATACTTGTGATGAGAAGGGACACTATTCTAGAGATTGTCCCAGGAACAAAAGAAGCTCCCACAAGAAGAAGAACAACAAGAAAATACATCATGCTCATACTGCAAAGGATGATGAACCTCCAAGGAAGAGAACCAGGGAAGACAATGAAGATTCTTCAAGTGATGAAGAATATGTATTGTAATGATTTTTTACATGAAAGGAGTAGAAGAAGATACTTCAGAGTTGGACTCCGAAAAACAAATAATCTATGGAAGAATCTCTCATCCATTTTCAGCATTGGTTAAGGTGCACACTATCGGAGACTCCAGTAGTTCCTGCAAGGAAGCAAAGATTGAGAGGGAGTCCACCCAACAACCAAACAAAGATAAGTATTTGAATTGTCATTTCTTGTATATATGATTACTTAAATGATGTTGTTCATTCATGTACATACTTATGTTCCTAGATTTAGGATGTATATTATGCATTTTAAAAAAGTTGCATTAATGAACAAGATACTACTAATATAGTAAAGGGTAAGTGGCCTATGGTATTGTACAAAACTCCATTGCTACTTATCGAGATTGAAACCTCTTTGCTGACATGTTGGGAGTAGTGCGCACTCTTAACAATGTTCTGGTAGAGATGGAAGGCATCTAGAAAGTTACCGTATGAATACAGGATATGGATGAATGTTGTATTGAAGCATTGGCTAAGATAATTGCATGATTGTATGACATATGTCCTTATGTGTAATATTTTGTTCTAAAAACCATGAGATGTTTCTAATCAGGAAATTGAATTTAACTTGTAGTAAAGATCATGTACAATCACCTACAAAAGAAGGACAACGACATTTGTTCCAACAACGAAGTTCAAGAAAACTACCTATTGAAGATATTGAAGAATCTAAAGTTCCCAAGATCAGGGATACAATAATGGAAGGATGTTATGATTGAGGAATACCATTCGATCATGAAGAATGATGTATGGGATGTGGTCCCAAGACCAAAAGGGAAGTCTATTGTAACTTCCAAGTGAAGCATAATACAGATGGTAGCATAGAGAATTACAAGGCAAGTGATGAAGTGGAAGATACACCAGATGGATGTCAAGACAAATTTCTTGAATGGTGTAGTCGAAGAGGAAGTCTATGTGGAGAAGCCACTCGATTTTGAGACACATGACAGGGAGTCATATGTGTGCAAATTAAAGAAATCCTTGTACGGTTTGAAACAAGCACCCAGGACATGGTACGACAAGATTGACAGCTTCTTGACTAGTTTGAGCTTTACCAAGAGTAAAGCGGATTCCAATCTTTACTACAAGGTTGAGGAAGGAAATCTAGTGATACTCCTACTGTATGTGGATGACCTGTTTGTGACAGGTGAGGATGGGTTGATTGCTGATACGAAGAGGAAGCTTGCTGCCGAGTTCAAGATTAAGGACTTGCGAATGATGCATTACTTTCTAGGCATGGAGGTGTGGAAGAGTGCAGATGGAATCTTCCTTGGACAAGGGAAGTATGCAGTAGAGATACTGAAGCGTTTTGGGATGATGGAATGCAAGGCCATGACCACACCTATGGCATCGAACCTGAAGCTATTGAGTGATGCTTCATCAGAGTCGGTTAATGCCACGATGTATCATTAGATGATTGGGTCCTTGATGTACCTGACAAACACGAGACTAGATATTTGCTTTGTTGTGAACACATTGAGCCAGTTCCTGATGGATCCTAGACATGTTCACTTGATTGTTGTAAAGCATATTCTAAGGTACCTGAAGGGTACGGTTGATGATGGGCTCAAGTATGATGCAAATCAAAAGGTTAACCTGGAGGGTTATGTTGATTCAGATTGGTCAGGCAGTGCTGCAGATAGGAAGAGCACTTCGGGGTGTTGCTTTTGTATGGGATCAAGGGTGATCTCTTGGTTTAGAAGGAAGCAGTCCCGTGTAGCATTGAGTACAGCCAAAGCAGAGTATGTCGTAGTTTGTTCGGCTAGTTGTGAAGCAGTATGGCTGAGGAAGCTACTGTTGGATTTATTTGATCTCCAGTTGGATGCTACTTGTATCTTTTGTGATAACCAGAGTTGTGTGAAGTTGTCCGAGAACCTGGTGTTCCATGACAAGTTGAAGCATATCAATATCAAGTATCACTATATCAGGGATATGGTGCAGAGAGGAGCAGTGAGGCTCCTGTATGTTGAGACGAACGAGCATATAGCAAATGTGTTGACCAAGCCATTAGCTAGGGTGAAGTTTGAGTACTTCAGAGAGAGGCGTGGTGTTCTTCAGATCGAAGATACTTCAAAGAGGAAGTGATGAGACACAGATGCAAGATCTCTTCCTAGCATGGTGACAGGTGGGTCCTCCCCATGGCTGTGGATGTAAGTGATGTGTGATGAGCATTCGTATGATGCTCCGTATGATGATGATCTATATGATCATGTGCATCCGTATGATGCACCGTGAGTGATGATGATCCATATGATCATGAGCATTCGTATGATGCTCCATGGGATGATGATCCATATGATCATGAGCATCCGTATGATGCTCCATGGCCGTGGATATCTTGCAGGTTGTGCTAATAGGTCCTTGGGAGATCTTGCAGGTTGTGCTTGGCACGTAATTAGTCCTGGGATGCTCTTTCGAGGTTTTGCTTGTTCACATTTAATAGGTCCCTGGGAGATCTTGTAGGTTGTGCTTGGCACGAAATCAGTCCTGGGATGCTCTTTCGAGGTTTTGCTTGTTCGCATGTAATAGATCCATGGGAGATCTTGCAGGTTGTGCTTGGCACATAATCAGTCCTGGGATGCTCTTTCGAGGTTTTGCTTGTTCGCATGTAATAGGTCCCTGGGATATCTTGCAGGTTGTGCTTGGCACGTAATCTGTCCTGGGATGCTCTTTCGAGGTTTTGCTTGTTTGCATGTAATCAATCCTGGGAGATCTTGCAGGTTGAGTAGTAGCTTGTAATCAGTCCTGGGATGCTCTTCAGGTTTTGCAGATGCACATAATCAATCATGAGATTCCACCTGATGGGTCGCTCGCAGAGATGATGAAGACCTACATGGAGGCTAGGCTTACATCCAGCATGAAAAAGGGCTGGCTCTGTAGAAATTCCTATGACGAGAAGAATTGAGAGATAGCACCAGTGATCGATATGACGAGTACAACAACCGTGACGATGATGCTCCAGTGATCCAGTGACGATGATCTAGCTCCAGTATTGAAGACTTGTGCCTATATGTATTGATGACCTGTGTCAAGAGAATACCTTCCTAGTTAAGAGGGAGTATTGATGTATTTGTAACTTCAGAATATATTCTCTTGTATATTGTATGTATTACATTTGTACTTTATTATATCCCCAACAGAGATGTCTTATTCCTCCGATCGGAAGTGTCGCCATTTGTATTTACAAGTGTCGCAATTTATATTGTAAGTGTCGTAACCTATATTTGATAGGTTATTATACCACCTTAGAGGGGTCATCCTAGTATGAGTTAAGTGGAAGGGTTATTAGACTCACTTAAGTAGTCAGCCCAGTTAGGTTAAAAGGAAGGTCAAGTTAAAGTATAAATAGAGTGGTTGCACCACTCTATTGGCTCATTCACTCATTCATCCAACTCGCATAGTTGAGAGAGAGGAGTGCACACAAGTGGAGGAGGAGTAGCTGCTGGAGACATCTATCTTTTGGGGTTTCATCTTTGTGATCTTTGTATTGGTTCTTATTCTATTTCTGAGGAAGTTGCGGGGGTTTTTCACCTTTATGGTTTTCCCCGATGAAATGCTTTGTGTCTCTTGTCTCTTGTGTTTGATATGCTGTACATGTTGTTCTCTCAGTTAAGATCCTAGATCATATTGAATTAAATGATGAAAATCTAACACATATATCTAGTGTATTCTTTTCCTTGTTCTCTTTCTGTTCTTATTTATGTTGATATGTTATTGATAGCTTAGATAGGTAAGCTAGTTTAGCTATATCTATAACTCTAACACACAAGATAAGGACAAGTGGCTAAATTACCACGAAGTCAGTAAATATACAAAAGTGCACGCCGATGAAAGAATAAGAGGGGTGGTAAGATTGACCAAGAAGAAAGTAAGAAGGGGTGTCACTGACTTAGAGAAACCCCAACTTGTGGACATATCAATTGAGTAAAATTGGTATAAATAAGAGAAACATTGATGTGTGTTGAGACAAGATAGGATGAAAAAATGTAGCACTTTAAAATTACAAGCTTCGAGGAACAAATGAAATGTTCAGGGGAATCAATGGATATATGACTTAAGGAAGTGTGTGAGATTACAAGACAAGGAGAAATGCAAGGAGCATACACGTAGAAATATGAGTATTTGTGAAGAGCACAAGGAGCATTTGTACGAGGAGGATTTGAATAGAAGGATACAAGGAACGACCGTGCATAAAGAGATGGAAATGTGAAGTATAGTATGTTCAACAATTTGCGCATAACAGAGGAAACATATCATAAAGTTTAGAGTGGATTGTGATCGAGGTATATAACAACAAATATATATCTGGGTGGTAGGATGGGGTAAGGATATAAGATTGGTGTCTTCCATGGGTTGATGATTGGAAACTAAGGTGGGTGCCTGACCACGCAACTTGGTGCTTGCTTACTATGAGTTAGAGATCATAAGAGGATTGGTGTCCTCACAGGTTGGTGCCTGTAAAACAACAAGTAGGTGCTTGTGAGGGATTGGTGTTCCTGTCTTATTGGTGTCAACAAAATCAGTGAGTGGGCACTCACACTTGTACTAGTGATTGGTGTCTCTCTACATTTTATGTAATCAAATATTCTATTTATATACATAAAGTTTCAACTTAAATATCTTGTGCACAATGTGTCTATGTTGATAAGCATTCTGATATTGATGAATAATTGAGATTAATGACATTTCTTTTTTAACAAAGTTAAATGTGCTAAAAGTGTGAGATATTGATTCACCCCCACCTTTCAGTATCTCTTGGGGTCCAACAATTGGTATCAGAGAAGGCTCCTTCAGACATTGACTAACCATTGGAAGGAAGATCGGTGTGTAATCTAGATGTTTATGCATATATATATGGACAAACATGAAGGTATCTCAACAAACCGAGCACCACATTTTGATGGGACTAATTATGCTTTATGGAGTATAAGAATGGAAGTCTTTATACAGTCACTCGAAACTGATATTTGGCTGGTAGTTGTAAATTGTTATAAAGTTCCAGATACTCCTCCAACTGATGCTACTGAAAAAAATATGTATGAATGCAATGCAAAACCCAAAAATGCAATACTAAGTGGCCTAGAAGACTCAGAGTTTACAAAATTCATGCAGTGTAGCTCAACAAAAGAAAGATGGGACAAACTTCAGAGCATTTATAAAGGAGATGACACTGTGAAAAAGGTAAAGCTGCAAACTTATAGAGATCAGTTTGAGAGCCTACAAATGAAGGAAGATGAGAACATTGCATCCTACTTTTTTCAAGTAGAATAAATAGTCAATACTCTCAGAGGTATTGGGGAAACAATTCCTCAAGAAGCAATTGTACAGAAGGTGTTGAGATCTATACCTATGAGATTTGATTCTAAAGTATCAGTCCTGGAAGATAGAAAGGATCTTGACAAGGTAACAATGGATGAAATCCATGGAATACTCACTACCTATGAAATGAGAACTGAAAAGGAGAATCCTTCGAGAAGGGAAGCAACATTCAAGGTCTCCAAGAATAAAAAAGGAAGCAATCAAGATTCCAGTAAGATTTCTTCTCCAGTAAGACTTCCAGTAAGAGTGTAATATGGCCTTGCATAAGGATCATTGGTATATTGGTAATGGATGTTCTAAACATATGACATAAGATAAAGGAAAGTGTATAGACTCACAAATGGATAAAGGAGATAACATGCAATCAAGAAAACAAGACATGTCATAGAAGGAGATGCGCATAAAAAGGAACCATAACAAACTATTAGAAAATACAAGGGAATCACTAAAGATTGAAAAAGAAGAAAATATAGGACAAGAAGATGAAACATTGTTTGGCATAATTCAAGGCACAATTAAAACCCTAGACATATACATAGGACGAGCCCTAGTATGATCAGCACAAGAGCAATAAAGAGAAGACATGGATAATTCGCGCAGCATAAGGAAGCATGGGATTGAATAAAGTTGAAGGTATTTGCATGGAAACTTCTTCTTCTACTAATTAAAGCAATTATTCAGAGGGTAAAGATGGAAGAAGTTGTAGAAGAATTTGCACAAAAAAATATTGTGACAAAGAACATAAGTAACTAATAATAAATCCAGAAGCTACATATCAACATCAATGTAGACAATGGACATTCAAGTCATTCATTTAAAAGAAAAAAACTAATTTGGACTATAAGGTTTCATCATCTTTCAAAAATTCAGTGGGATAGAAAATTATAAACCACATTCAAAACACTAATTATGTATACTAGTGTTATCAATCAAATCGTCACTTCTCCATCTATGACAATATTGAATTGTTGCTCACACAAAAGGACACTATGGAGGGAAGAGCCTGGATTCACTATAGATGTTTGTGGCCCTAGCCATTCCCTATTTCTCCAGTTTTACCTCTTTTTTATGTGTTGGGTTTAGGACATACGCCCTATTGGAGACTTGTCAATTAGCGAGTTACCCACTTGTGGTCCCTTTACCACTCATGTGTTTCCCTAAAAGTTGCACTCACAGGTTGTGTAAAGCAATCTAGCGCTTAACTCGCTAATGGTGCATTATTCACCTACGTGTTCCTCAAAAATCACAAAAAATAAATTCGAAATATAGGAAGTTGGAGTTGGTTTCCTAACTTCCATACCTATCCTAACTAATCATCTCTCGAAACTACGCTCCCAATTTTGTCATAAATACAAAGGGAAGGCCATGAGAGAGGGACACACACTCTTTTGGTATTGTTATGATGGAGGAATTTTGGTAGAAGGAGAGGAGAAAAAGAATCCAGATCAAGTTTCAAGAGGTGCTTGTGCAGATCAAGGTGAAGTGTACTTGTTTCCATTATTGCAATCAATAAATAAATCTTTCCTTTCCCATATTGCTAGTAATTTGATGAATGGATTGGATATTTGAAAGTGTTTGATAGCCTAATGTCTATTTGATTTCAATTTAATTGTTTATCCATATATAATCAAAATATTTGAGGAGGGTTATGTTTGCATTGCAGGTTTTAGAGAAAGATTTGTGGAGTAAAGCTTAAGGATTGAAGAGCTTGGATCAACCTTCGTTATTATAAGGTACTAATTGTTTAACTTTCAAACCCTTGTTTATTTCATGAATAATATATTGTTTCTTGTCTGTAAATTTCCTTGATTTCTGCTTGAATATATCCGTATGTTGGTGACCTCTACTTACCCCAGTCATTAGGAACATTTTTGTACGACCCACTGTCCTAGTTATCTAATGTTATAAATAATTTCTAACTTTCCTGTGTTTACATACTGTAGCGATTTCTACTTTGTTTTCTCTGGTTTTGTTTTTTTTCATGCTGGTAGAAATAAGGTTTTCATGCCTGTAATAACATACTGTTTACATTTACAGGTTGAATTATACATAGATGCTATTTAATTGTTTCAACATTTACTAATTTACAGGTGCAACAACATAGGTAAATATATGTAAATTTGACGATATATTTCATTATGAATTATAACATGGATAGTAAACATTGACAGAGTTATAATGGATAATATACCTGTAGGAAAAATACCTCTAAATAGCTAGTAGATACCCTTTTGCTGCTCCCTTTTTTCCATATTGTATGCTCTGCAACGAAACTCCTTCCTAAAACCTTGAAACTCAATCGACCAGACAATATGGTATGCCACCCTACCAACTAGAGAGGTCTCGTAGACCACCCAGCTCCAAAGCTACCCCTTTGGACTGACGAGCCCAAACCGAGTTCAAGACAATTAGTTCTATCCCTTCAAAATCCTCCAACCAGAACCCCTTCTCTTGCTCTCTGTAATTTTCTATCTCTATTATAATTTCCAAAACATGCTATGGTGGATGATTCCCTCCATTCCCATGTCTTCTCAACCTTATCCTCCTACCTTGCCGACCCTTCCCCCCTTCCATTACTACCCTTATCTCTATCATCAATGTTCTAACCCCTATGTCAGTCCTTGAGCCCATCCCCATGACTCTCATTAATAATTAAAATATTATAAAATGTGTTGGTTGGGGTCACCCGCCAACCATAAATCCTCATTAGATAATTCTTAACCTATTTAATCCCTTTTATCATTGTTGACTTTACGATAATAATTCAGAATTTGTTTAATTAACTCCAAAACTTACTTTATCACATTGTTATTAGTAAAATTTATTTAAAGTCTAGCGCATAAGTATCCACAATTCAACCGACTTTCATTTTCGACATAATCACTAATATTTACACTTAAATTTGATCAATATATTATTATATTAGTTAAATATTATTATCTAAGACTTAATCAAACTCATTCACCTAGTACCATATTATACCTTAGTTTATTATTAAACTATTTAATAACTATTACTTAAGATAATAATAGTCTCATTAATATTAATTTGACATTATTAACACATAGTTAATTTAGGGAATCCAGTTAATAATATTTTTAATTAATATTATTAACACCATTAACCTATGATAACGAGGTAATTAAACTAACTTATACCATTTACACTTATTAACATTAGTCAACAATATTAACATTAATCAACATTACTAACATTAATCGACAATAATTAACATTAATCAACATTAATCAACATTATTAACATTAATCAATATTACTAACAATAATCGACAATAATTAACATTAATCAACATTATTAACATTAATCAACAATAATTAACATTAATCAATATTATTAACATTAATCAACAATAATTAACATTAAGTTACTCATTCGACCTATTCCATTATTTTAATCATTAAATTACTAACTCGACGTATTAATTTAACCTCTTGGTTAGATAAGTAATAATAATGTAATTAATGCCTAATCATTATAGTTCAGTGTTATTTCACGCAATTGACACATATGTAGACGAGTTATATAAGCGTAGCTACGGCTTACATATCTCGTGTAGGTACACTAATAGTACTAAACCACACAACATTCTCAATCAACTTAGTTACTATTTACTGACGCATTCCTAAGATAATTTGACTGTTGGATCATTCACTTAGTTAAGTACAATTAACTCACGAACTATAATACCATTTACTAAGTTACGACACACGACTCTACAAGGTCCTCAACATACACAATCAATTCAGTATTCCTTCCTAACATCATGGTATACCTATCTACCTACTCCATCTATCTAGTTCACAACTAACTTCCACATCCTCTCCTTTCCTCTGCTGGACTACCCTGAAGTGTCAAGCCATGACCGTCTCCAGTTAGAACCTGTAAGCGGAAGTGTCGACTACATCGACCAAACTTCTTCAGTAGGAAACCACCAGTCATCATCACACACCTTCGGGAGCGTGTCGTAGCACAACCCTCCCATGACTCCGGGTTTCGGGGATAAACAGTGGGTAAAGCCTCCACCCCCCTAATGGAACAAGGGACTATGTCTACACTGACATAATAACTGTGTTGCATTTGTACTCGGTTTTTCATTGTATAACCAATCTGGGAGGTTGAGTTTCCTGAAACCCTACCCCACACATACATCATAATATACAACATAATAATCATGCGAAAATAAATAATGCATCAATTGCATACCATTTATCTTTCGGAATTCATGTCCTCGAGGCTGTCCCACCTCGTAGGATCCAACTATTACTTAGCCATTTTAACTTGTAAGTTAGTCTCCGACATACAATCTAGAATATCGTGCATAAATCCTCGACATGTACACATACATTTCATCATAACATAAAAATAATCAATTCATTTATTCACCATGCACTTGGCATAACATTCATTCATTCAACATATAATTTAATGGTATCCATGTACCCATCATTCAGTAATTTTCATATATGAGACATAATTAACACATGATACATATCTAAACATGACTACATATTATAATACTAACATCACACACACACACACACACACACACACACACACACACACACACACACATATATATATCGAAAAATAATAGAACCATATGTCCACAGTGTCGTCAAACTGACGAAGTCTCACAATCAAGCAAATACAACATATAATAGTAGTTCATGTAGTAATGTCAAAACGGGGTGTTACATATACCTACCCTTCAGGAAACTTCGTCCCAAAGTTATGGTCAAAATAGTGTGGGATAATCACGACGCATGGTCTTTACGTCCTCCCAGGTAGAAGAACCTGGGCTATACCGATCCCACTGGACCTTAGCCTGGTCCACCAAACAGTGCCTGAGTTGTCTAACCCTGCGGTCCAATATATGTAATGGTTCGACCCTGATGGTCCCCTCATCCGAAACCTGCAGTTCCTTCCAATTTATTTTATGAGACTCATCAGCGACATAATGTCATAAAACAGATACATGAAAAACATTATGAGTTTGTGCAAATTGGGTGGCAGCACAAGATGATATGACGGGTCCAACCTTCTCTAAAATTTCAAAGGGTCCTATGAATTGTGGTGACAACTTTGTCCCTTTCCCAAACTGGATGGTACTTTTGCTAGGTCTGATGGGGATGAACACTGCATCACCAACCTTATAGTTTCGATCAAACCTATGCACATCAACATAACTCTACTGTCTATCCTGAGCTTCCTTTAACCATTGTCTAATTTGAACAACCTGTTCTTCCATCTCCTGAATCAACTCAGGTCCTATAATTACTTGAACCTCTAACCTTTCCCAACTCAATGGTGTTCTGCATGACCTTCAATATAACGTTTCATATGGAGGCATCCCAATTGAGCTATGGTAACTGTTGTTGTAATCAAACTCTACCAAAGGTAAGTGATTTTTCCAATGAGTCTATTGATCCATGACATACATACTAAGCATGTCCTCCATCACCTGATTCACTCTTTCTGTTTTCCCATCTGTCTTTGGATGGTAAGTGTTGCTTAGGTTCAACTGAGTACCTAACGTTGACTGCAAACTTGTCCAAAACCTAGACGTAAACCTAGAATCTCTGTTCGAGATAATCTTCTTGGGAAACCCATGGAGATGAACTACTTCATTTATGAACACACGAGTCACATCTGTGACATCATAGGTCTCCTTAATTGGAATGCAATGTGTAGTTTTGGTCAGTTTGTCAACGATGACCATAATAACATCATGCCTATGAGAGGTAAGAGGAAATCCCACCACGAAGTCCATGGAGATAACCTGCCACTTTGACATACGAATGTCATGCGGTTGCAGTAGTCCAACCGGGTGGTGATGATCAACTTTTACATGCTAACACTCAAGCCACCTAGAGACGAATTTGACCACGTCGCTTTTCATCCCTGCCCAAAAGAAGAGTTTCTTCATGTCTGCATACATCTTCTTTACACCTGGGTGTGCGCAATATACTGCTCTGTGGGATTCCTTAAGGATAGTCTCTCTATTATCCCCCTCCTCAGGAATATACATCCTCCCTTCATATTGTAACAACCCATCGACTTCCAACTCATAGCCTTCAAACTTAGGTCCCACCGATTTCCCATTCTAGAGTGCTGACGTGACATTTAGGTACCAACTATCCCCAATTAGCTGTCCTAAAACTATTTCCCTCAAATCAACCCTCAAAGGTATGAGAGAGAAAAGTCTTGTTTCTTTGCTTAAGGCATTAGCTACCACATTCTCCTTCTCTTTGATGTATGAAATCCCAAAATCATACTCACTTATGAATTCACTCCATTGCCTTTGCCTAGCAATTAGGTCTCTCTAAGTGAAGATATAACTTAAGCTTTGGTGATCATAATTGAGCTCGAAGCTTCGTCCAACAAGGTAATGTCTCCAAAGCTTTAAAGCTAACATCACCGCATCCAACTCTAGGCCATGGGTAGGGTAATTCTCTTCATGTGTTTTTAACTTTATCGACGCATAAGCTATTACCCCACCTTCCTGCATCAACACTGCACCGAAACCTTGTCTTGAGGCATCTATGCAAACTATGAATTCCTTCTCCATATCTGGAACTTGTAGAATCGGTGCACTTGTCAATAGTTTTTTCATCTCGACAAATGGGACATCGCATTCATCCGTCCATTCATACCTAGTGCCTTTACGTTGTAGGGTAGTTATGGGTTTTGCGATTTTTGAGAAACCCTCAACAAACCTTCTGTAATACCCGGCTAACCCCATGAAGCTTCTCACTTCATGCGCATTTCTTGGCACGGGCCAATCCATTATGGCCTTCACCTTCTCAGGGTCAACTGAAATTCCCTCACTGGAAATTATATGCCCTATATAATGGATCTCCTTCTAATAAAATGAGCATTTGGACAACTTACCTTACAACTTGTGCTCTCTTAAGCATGACAACACTATTCGCAAGTGTTTCTCGTGCTCTCTTTCATTCTTGGAGTAGATAAGGATGTCATCCAAGAAGACTTGCACAAACCGGTCTAAGTACTTTCGAAACACGCTATTCATGAGACTCATGAATATAGCTGGGGCATTGGTTAACCCAAAGGGTACCACTACAAATTCATAGTGCCCAAACCTTGTTCGAAAAGCAATCTTAGGTGTTAGCACCCAAAATGACCCCCAAGGTTGTGGGAGAAGGCCAAGCTGGGGTAACCAAAAAACCACTTTGGATTGCACTTCTGACCCAATGCAATCAGAGAGGGATCTCTCTTAAACCTTATAGAAGACTGGAAAATAATCAATGATAATCATACAGCCTTCCTACTCAAAATTATTCAATCAAAGCACATTCTCAGAAGGTCAGATTCTGGTAGGGCAGTTTGTTTTTGGAGTTTTGGTAAGACATTCATGGAGGGAGACCATTGGGCAATGGAGTCAATATTAAACAGATCTGAATAAGGATGCTAGAGGTAGGGGCTGGAAGAGATCATGGACAGAGGCAGGGTAGACATCAGCTCTTCTGTTTTGAGGTTTTTTGCAGGTGGATTGGAGGATAGAGAAGACAAACCATCAAACAGAGCACCTAGCTTGGGTGAATTCTGCAAGACTTTAGAAGAAGATGTTTAAAATGCTTGAACAATAGATCTAGAGCATAAAAGATGAATTCTGATCCATGACACTGCTGTTCAAACATGAAAGCAAAGACAAAATGGAGTGCTAAACAAGGAATACAATCACATAGAATGTTACTTACTGAAGAAACTGATGGCACAAGAATCTCAGCCATGGAAAAATTCAAAGCATTCCATCTCTGCAACTTTTATTCATAACTGGAAATGGAAAACATGTGCAATGCAAAGCCTCTCAGCTCTTGAGAATCCCCCAAATGAAAACCGAACCCCTAGATCTGCCTATTACAAATGAATATATAGGGGAGCTATCCTCATCCCTTAAGCTCAAATTTCTCTACCCTAGCATCTAGAAACAGGAGTGGTTACAAGCATGAGGACACCTAGCTAATAGACTGTTGCTTTCAAAGAGTTTGTTATGACCAATTTCTTCATTTCCGGCCACAGACTACTGAAAATGCCCTTCGGAGCCCCAGACGTATATCTCAAATGGAGACACCTGTGTAAAAACTGAAAGAGGTTTTTGTATTTGGGCTCGTTCCTGACAAAACCCATGTTCCCATTTCCTCAGATTCCTCTCCAGCTGGTCGGGCTTTGTCTTTGAAGTTGATGACTCACGCAGTAAACATAAATTCTAGATATTTACCCTGCGAAAAACCCTTTGGTTGTCCCAAACCATGACACCTGTGTAAATTATGAGAGAGGTTATTGTAGATGGATTTGTGTTGGAGAAAAACCTCTCTCAGTTTCTCCAAATTCACCCTGTTTTGGCAGAAACAACTGATTGAAAAAGATGACTAAAACAGTCATTTTCACCAAAAACCACCACGTTCTTCACATGAAATTTCATTAAGTTTAAAATTTTCTTTCTCCTTGCAATTTGAAATTTCGGGACTTGGATGTTGATGTGGCGGGTTTATAAATTAGACATGTAAAGCTCCTTGGTGATGGGTTTGAGCTTAGCACAATTACGGTGCTAACAACAGGCTCCTATTCAGGATGCTATCCTCCCTGTGAGGTAGCAAAGAACCCCTGGTAGACTAGTGCCTGATCCATTGGGCTGCTCCCCACTTTAAACTGAAAGCTGCAATCCGACTTGATACTTGTGACCTGCTAGCCCTTCTTGATCCTGCAATTGAACTCAAGATGTACTGAAACAGTCTCCTCATTGAAGTCAAACAAAAACGCAACCACTTGGAATGAGAAAAGTTTCCAATCCACCCTTCTTGACATCAGGTTGTCCTGGACTTGCCAATTGTATGCTGAAAATCCCTATTGCTTGGGATAAACTACACCTATTCCAGATGTTAAACCCTTTAACTGCCACTAGCATTTTTAGCTAAAGCAAATCAATTGCCCTGTATAAATCACTGATTTCATACCAAGACAATAGGGATGCTCTGTTTCTCTAGCTCCTGTCCATCTGAATGGTTGATCTGTGCATTGATGAGAGCATTCTAGGCAGTGGCATTCCTCGAGATAAAAATTTTAATGCTTTCTTATATGGAGAGGCGTGGCTTTAATCATATCTCTTGAATTGACTAATACATCTCCACTGTATAGATGGCTTTTAGTAACAAATACACAGAAAAGATCTTCCTTACCCACATCATTCCAAAGACCAATAGAAGAAGTATAAATTCGAAAGCATATTCTTCTGCACATGGGTACCTTATTATAGCCACTCCTGCGAAGGCTATAATTCTCCAGTTATGAGATGACAGGAATATTGCATATTTAAAATTTGTTTTTATGAAGGAACCATTTCTTGGTGTAGGCCACCTGATGAATGTAACGTACTTTAAAAACTGCCCAGCTCCTCTTTTGTTTCAAAACTTCTAGGGCAAACTTGAGGCCATTCTGAAACTCTCATCTTAAATAATTTTCCCCACATGGGCACTTAGTATTGCATTCTACCACCTTTGCTGAAATACAACCCATGCTAGAGACGGTCATAGTGATCATATGGTGGACGACCAACCATAGGCTCTCCTTGCCAATCTATTAGAGCGTCCTGATCGTCGATGCCAAGACTGTCAGGACCATTACATGCTTAGCTAGCCTCTCTTTATTTGAGAGCACACCCTTCAGAATAACGTAGCTGGCTAGGAAGGCTGTCTGCATAAGGATAACAAAAAAAAATTTAAACCATTTGCTTTATTGCATTTATTGACAACAACGATCTTCGTTTGTGATCCTCTGTTTATATGCAATGGGATAGGCAAGAATCACAGCAACAAGCCTACCATTCCCCATACATGAGATGTCGAACTTACTCAGCAACTGAATGTCAAGTGCCCATAGACACAATTCAGTATTAATATAGTATCCTCTCGATCTTATAGACGGAGCTTCCCTTGTTCTTTTTACAACCGGCTTGATTTGGAATATGACTTCAACAATGGTGCGAGCTGAATCTTCTTCGCCCAGCATTGACATGTATTCAAGATGAACACTCGACCACGATGAAACATTCAGGCATCTGCTGAGTGGACGCATGCGCAAGTTCGATTTTCACTATGAGGCAGAAGTCCTCCAATATTGCACAATCTTGACTGGCTGGAACAATTTATCCACCTCCTCCACAGCTGGGGTCCTTCCTTCGTTTGGTGCCTGCTTACAAAGCCTTCTATTCGACCAATCAGGAGTGGGGTTCAGCATACTTCGCAGATTTTGGAATGTGATTTTCCCTTGCAAGTTAATATGCGGACTTTATATGGGCCGTGGATCCATTCTTTGCTCAAATCGCAGCCGTCGAAGGGTGGAGCGCGTTAATAAAACTTCACAAATTTGGATCGTGACCTTTTTCGCACAAGTTGTATTTGCGAACAAGTCTTGGACTGTTGATTTACTTCTCTCTCAGATCGGACGGTTGACCTTCTGGAAACTAGCGCCCCTACTCACCAGATACGGCTCAACGCCCTATTCAAACTTCGCTTTCTTCATTCACGTCTTTTCCTGAAGCTCCCTGACGTTCTCAGTTTATGCGTTGATTCTGTTGAAACTGTGAGCCATAGCATTGAAGCTCTTACAACTCTGCGCGAGTGTACACTCTACCAGTGCCTTTAATATCGGCAACCTCGAGCCAGACAAAAGTGGCATCCTTCGCCTGAAAAGTCCAGCATAAATTTATTTGCAGGTTCTGGTTAGTGGAGGGAGCCCGCGAGCCTCTAGAAGACACCCGTTGGTGTAATTTCTGCCTTTATCTGTATGTATGTATGAAAAGAAAGTCCAGGTCATATGAGGGCCCATCAAGAACTCCTTCAGCTGCTAAGCACAACAAAAAGGGTATCCTCCGCGGGTAGCACCCCAGGTAATTTTCAGATCAAGCCTCACAGCCCACGGCCTCAATACAAAGCTTTATTTCTCTGTCTCTTAACGGCTCGCCCAACTCTGATGACGGTGCCCTAATTCCAAAGAGGCCACGTGGACGGTCCCTGATAAATTTGTGTGCTGCGAATTGGCCCGAGAAGGTGATGAATATGAGGATGGAAACGGTGAGGAAGAAGGGGCTGCTAAAACTTAAGACTCAGCTCGCCATTTGAATGCTTCGAGCACATGGCATTGATATTCACTGGCTCTCTGACTTATTCTGTGTATGAGACATGTCACCCATACATAGGAAAAAGATGTAATCAACCCTTTATATATCTCGGAGTTCCAAACTGCAATTTGACGTGCTGAACATATTGTACGCCTGGATGCTTAATTTTTCCTTGGCGCTGGAGTGCTGATGCAGGGACGGTTCGCTACATTTCTTCGATGAGGGTGCATAAAGCATGTTTATCCATAAAAAAAAATCAAACGATGGAGTCCAATTAGCAGAGAAGTCACTTTAATAACTATCATTTTAACTTCAAATCGCTCATTCAAATGCCACGGCTGAATGAATGTGAATGAACGCTCCAGTGGGTGCGAAATTTTCTATTTTTTATTTTCCCTGGCAACTCGATTTTCCAATGGCGGGCAGCGTTTCCCTTCGACCCGTACACCACCGCCTTGGACAGCTGCGTGAAGGCTTTGGAGTGCAATATATATATTTTTCTTTATGGACTTATCCCACATGCAACAGGAGAAAAACATTTCTTGCAATTTATATACACAATGTTGTTGATTGCATAGTAAGGAACAAAAATGGGCAAGCCTCTAGTGCTTGGTGCTAGTGTGCAAAAGTGAGCGTGGGCCCCCTTGGGCTTGGCAGCTGGTCGCTCTGCAAGGTTCTCGGTGGTGAACCTGGGCTGGGCCCAATATACATTTTGGTCCACTTCTACTAAGATTTTGACCCAATTCCAAAAATTTAAACCTTCGTCTCCATTAATAAAGCCTTTGTTTCCATAAGAATTAAAACTTAGGCTATATTGCTTCCATAAAAACTTAAAACCTCCATCTTCATAAAAATCGAACTTTGGGTCAAATGTTAGGATTAAAAGCTTGGCCCTCGTAAAAATTTTAAAATTTTGCCCAAAATGCAACCAACCTTGGCATATAGAACCAATCTTTAGCAAATTATAAAAACATTTCTCCCTTTTTGCTCGCCTTTAGATTTTGGACCACATACAAATTTAAAACCTTTCTCCATAAAAGTTTTAAACTTTGGCTTATATCGCCTTTCTAAAAACCTAAAATCTTTTAGATTTCTCATAAAAATTTAAAGGCTTAGCTCAAAAATACATAGAGCTAACATAGGTCTATAAAACCAATTTTTCTTTTTTCGAAAGTATGGAAACCCTTTTCTTTCTTTTTCTCAAAATCTCTTTTCTTTTGCTCATTTTTGTTAAAATTTTGGCCCAAATACGTAACTCGTCATCTGAAAAACACACTGAAAATTTTATGAAGTGGAACTTGAAAGTGAACACTGACTGTATATACTGAAACTGAACATTTCACCCTGCAAATCTGAACTGAACATGCTGAAAATTGGAAAAGCTTGAAATCAAAACCCAAAAATGCACTGTACATTTGGAAATCTGCTGAAAAAGATGCTCATTGTGAGCTTATTCAAACTAGCTACCTTCCCTACTTCACTGAATGCAAATGCTAAATCAAGTAACTTCAAATTTCCAATAAAGCCAGTCAAGCAAATGGTTGAACAATTTGACTCCTTCACCATGCTTGAAATTAGTCAATGACAGAGGATATGACAACATATGAAAACAGTGATCCCTTTCATTTTCAAGGTGAAAATATGGCTGCAATTTAAATTGAAAAACCCCTCCATGTATTCACTGACAGGGTCATAAAAACCACGAATGTTTGGCTGCCTCCTACAACAGTTTATAACTTGGTCATCACACATGGATGCTTCATATGTGTCCTTTACTTGCACCTCTTGTTTTGTATCATAAAACTCATCTCCAAATACAAAACATTTCCCAATATTGACATCTGGAGGAGGCTGAAAAGACTTTTCAAAAGACAGGTGAAAATCTTGGGACTGAATTTGATCCTCCAGGGCCTCGAGTTCTCCATTGATTTTTTCAGCAAATTCTCTTAAGAAACTAGCCTTATCTTTGGAAGAACACTTACGTGACTTCAAGTATCTAGGTAAAAATACTAAGAAATCTTCTTCTATTTGGTCATCATCAAACGCATCAAAATACTCATAAAAACTATCAACGAAAGCAAGATTTGCCACATACCTTGCCATTTTGATTTGATGAAGGAATTGAATCAACCCCTCAAACTTTGAAGCTTTCTAACGGTGGAGTCGCCATGAAACCTTCAACATCTCAATTATGATATGGAGTCACCGATCCTCCCAGTGGAGTCACCTTCATACTAAAAACTTGATGAGTGGAGTCGACAGGTGAATGGTACAACCTTCTCAATGTCTGGCTGTTGTTCACCATCAACATTCAAATTTGAACTTTGTCGTTCTGCCCAGGGACAATAAGACTCTCATTCCCCGGCAACGACACCAATTTGTTAGCACCCAAAATGACCCCCAAGGTTGTGGGAGAAGGCCAAGCTGGGGTAACCACAAAACCACTTTGGATTGCACTTCTGACCCAATGCAATCTGTTGACTCAAACCCAGTCAACAGGGGTTCCCATCGCTATCGACACCAACCCACCGCGATCTCCCTGAGCACCAGCCTAGACAGGTTTTACCCCATCCAGCAACACCTGCGGAGCAGATGAGGTCTCACCCGAGGCGTTCAAGGGAGAGTCGACGAAACCATGTTTCCGCCAAATGAAGGAGGATGTTTGCGGCAATAATTACTTAAACTTATCGCGACATTCAAAGATAGATCTATGCATTTAACTTCAACAACATTGCATTCATAGCATTATTCAAGAGAAACATTCATTGCGACAAGTATAACATTAAAGCATTAGTTGCAGCAAGAAAACATAGCATCATTCATGAATCGCAACATGCATTATCATAAAAGATACATAGGGAATTTTACCAAATAGTTTCGTCATGTCATATTACTTCAGCAAAACCCTTATACAATATCTCCGCAAAACCAAATCTCACCAATATCTCTTGATCTCAGATATAGACTCAAAGACGCACACATCCAACATCTAAGGATTTCTACTAAGATCCTTTAACACTTACAACTTATGTCTATATATAGGCTTCCGCCCTTACAATGCTTGTCCACTTACTAACAACTTCCTAACCGACACTTTGGACAAATGACCCAAAATCTAATTGATGCAGTCCAAATGACCCAAAAACCCGCAAATTGCGGTACAATTGACCAAAAAATGCATAAAATAGTCTTCTTTACGCCTAGCTCGCCGCCTTCCACGATATCCTCGGACTTGTCGCAGCATTAGAGATGCTGCGATGTTACCTTACCAAACCACTTTCCAACAGGCCCCCAACATAATCTTGTGGCTTTCCCTTGAGCCATGTCAACTGGATTTGGTGTATTCACTGGTCTTGATGCAAAAGTCCTCATACTGCTGTCGAATTTCATTGACCCGCTGCAGGACTGTTGCAGAAATCTCCTTACTGTCCTCGAGTTCTGCGGCCAGAGGGTGGTCACACAGGTGTGTGGCAACTTTCTGCGTTGCTTCCTGCATTGCTTGGAGTGCAAAATCGGTGGTAGCATTAAGCTTGGTCCCAATGTCCTGGAACTCATCCAACTGTGTAGACTGCTACTTCTGTCGTTCCTCTGCTTTGGAAACACGTTACTGCAAGTCCTTTATCTTTGCCTTCTTGGAGACCCGCGCCACCAGTGGCATGGTGCGCATGGCGGTCTTCATCGTAGCCAGCTGCTCTTCCACCTCACGTCGGTCAATTGTTCTAGCGGCTCCTCCTGGACGATGCTGCCCCAGAATGATGCAGTCTCTGCAGTGATCCTTGTCGTCTCCTGCTCTAACTTGGCCAACTGAGTTGCGACTTCTTCAATGGCATTCTTCTGTTCCTCAACCTCCTTTTGTGGTGTGGTTGGCTTCAGAGCATGGGTTAATGCCACATTGTCCTCCCGTAGTTGGGCGATAACATCCCCCAACTTCTGCACTCACACGACTGGATCTAACTCTGCAATGGGCTCAAAGACATGGTTACAGGCTTCCTCGATGGCTGCCTCCAACTGCGCTTGAGTGGCCCATAAGGCTATTTTTTCCACCGTCAGCCGATCCTGCTCCTTTTTCAGCTCCGTGATCTCAGTAGCCTTCTTGGCCCGGAGGTTCTCCAGCGTCTCCTTCAACTCGTCAACCACCTCCCATGCGGCCATGGCCTTACCTTTGAGATCCTTAGCTTCCTTGTGGATTGCTGCATCCGCCTCCTGCGACCGTATGAGCTGACTCAGTGCATCCATTTCTCTTCTGCCAATTCTTGTCTGGAAACTGCTTGGATGGACACCAATGCTGGAGAAGACAATGCATTGATATTTACTGTCAACTCTTCAAACTGCTGCAGCATGGTCCTGAGAGCGGTATCGTCGGTCGCAATTGCAGTCAGCGAAATTTGAACATTCCGGACCTGCAGCTCAGTGCTGATTGCGCCGACTAGCTATGGCAATGCCTCTTCGGCTGCCTTTCTGGACACGATGTCACAAAGGGAATCCAAGCGTGCGCTGACCTCATGGAAACCCTGATCTACTGTCGCGGTCATTGCCCGAGTAGCCATATTCGTCGCATTGGTGACCCAACTGACTCTCTATGATTGGAGAAGCCCCGCTGATCGTACCATATTCATGACGCATCTTTGTCCTGCCTTCTTCCAGATCGTGGTCATCGACCGTCGGTGTCTTGGTGGATTCTTGATCTGAGTCATGATGACTCTGCTGATCCTATGTCGATAGTCGATCATTTGGGCCTTTCGCTGGTTCTCCAGCCTCAATCTCGGCCAACCCCATGGGTTCGCGCCATTCCTCTGGCCCATCATTCACGATAGCCTCCAACTCCACCGTCGTCACCTTATATGGTGTCAGCAACCATTGCCTATCTGGGTCATGGCGGTCTTGTACATAAATTGCATGCGGTTGAATTTCAAACACCATGATCAACTTAAACTATGTTGCAGTTTCTTCGGACAATCTGGGCACCTTCGTCACAGCCACACAGAGCATCTCCTAGTACAACCAGAACAACAACACACATTCCCTCATCCGCTCTTGTTCTCGGACAAACCACAAGTTTTGATACTACGCGCCATGACACTCTTTCACGGTGTCAATCTCCATACCCTGGTACGCATCGGGATCCTTCTAGGCCACGAATGCAATCAATAGCAGAAGCCAGCTATATGTGAATGAGCCCTTACCTGCTTGAACCACCATGGCATCCTCCATCAACTGATTCAATAGAAACAACGACCAGTTCATCTACACTCTGGCCGCACACTGCTCAACACATGCCACAATTTTTGAATTACACTGATTGGGTCAACCACCCCATACCACTTTGCAGGAAAGTATCTTGGCACCGTTGAGCACTGCCTTATCATTGATGTTGTTGGTGCAGTAACCACGACCATCCTTCTCCAAGGCATAGTGCTTGACCAATTGTGCATCCAGCTTTTTGTCGTTCTCCTTTCCTCAGAAATACTGCAACGGGTCGACCCCATCCTTGGGCAACCTGGTAATCTCTCCGATCAAGTGCACCATGATGGGAATTGCTTCATCTAGCCATAATGTACCACCATGAAAGCAGGCCAGTAGCTGCTTCACACATGCATTGACCTCCGGCAGTCATCCAAAATGTGGCAGATTGATAAGGCCTAGCAGGCCTTCCTGTTTCAAACCCCGCACCCAATCATGCGGAACTGGCATATCACTCAATTGTGACTCTGGCTCATAAGGGTCCGATACAATCTCCTTGTACACCACCATATCATGGTGATCATATTTTAGACGCATCAGTGCTGGCCCGATGTCAACAAAGCACTCGATTCCTACCGGTAAGGAGGGCATCCGCAATGTATACTTGTGATTCCTCTGCACCTTCCGGGAAGGTACCTCGGGTTGACTGGGGGGGACATACCCCGAGATATCAATGGCCGAGAGTCCTTCCCATGTGGCGGACTCATCAATCCGATGGTTGGATGGCCCTGCTTCCCCTTGAGCTTCCCCCATCACAGCAGTGGAGGACCGAAGCTAACGCTTGCTTTGCAGCAACTCAGAATGTTGACCTCCCCGTCGCTTCTTGGCAATTACCGACGCTCCAATCGGCATGTTTGCAACTTCTGCCTCAAGATTGACGTCTCTCGCAAACTCGACTTCTTCTTCAACGACAACTAGGATGAAAGGAGACTCTACTTCACTGCTGCTAATCTCAACTGTTTCCAGCTCTCCTGGCATACCTCACGCGATGTTCTCAACTGATCACCGACGTAATTAACATACCCACTCAACGCTCAACAACAACACTCTGTAAGTTCAATCTGAACCTTTCCCAACCCACAACTGCACTCACCAGGCAACAATGATATTCTACAGCACTTCATAGTCACACTTAACAACTGAGTTCTCGATGCCCTCCAACCAACTTCGACCCATTCTTATATCATCCAACCCAATCCATTGTAATCATCACTAAATCCTGCATTAACTCGACCGAAATTCTGTATTAATGACTCAATTCCGTCGTTGATCCTGTCAACCGATCGACCGAATCCTCCATTAATGCCCATCATTCAAACTAGCGCCGTTAATTGACTGTCTTCAATTTTGGCATTTATTATTGATTTGACCCGGTCACAATGCTGCCACTGTCGTGGACCGCTCCTAACTTGCGTCACAAGCCTCCTTGCCTGCACATTCTCATCTTTGTCGGTGCGCCATCCTACCACCGAGCAACCTGCATTTTTTTTTCTTCTTGATGCAAGTCAGGCATCGCACGGTTCGAAGCCCGACCGATAGGGATTCAACCTACTGCCGTTAATCAACTTTGGGAGCATCGCTCCGTCCAACTACTGCAACTATACTGTGCCTCCTGAAGTGATGCTACTAATGCGATATGGACCAAACCAATGCATTTGCAATTTTCCTGGATGTTTCATAAACTTGCTGTCATACAACAACACCAAGTCACCCTGCTGAAACTGTTTGTTTTTGATGTGGCGATTGTGCTAAGCCTTCTGACGATCCTTCTCCACCCCCTAGTGGAATCCTACGATAAAGCGATCTTCCTCTAGCTGTACTAACTGCGCGAGACATTCTTCTATGGCCGCTGCATCATCCAGTCCTGTCATTGCCGCTATGTGCAAACTTGGAACAATGTACTCCATTGGCATAATCGCTTCTTGTCCATACACTAACTTGAACGGTGTCTGACCCGTCAACCGTTTACATGTGGTGCGATATGCCCACAACATTGCTGGGATTTTCAGATCCTAGTCATCGCGGTTCGCATTGTACACATTTGTCAGCGCATGATCCAATGTCTTATTGAAAGCTTCCACCGTGCCATTTTCCTGTGGATGATATGGCGTACTCTTCTTATGCTGTATCTGCAGTTCCTCTGTCAATGTGCTGATGGTGCGATTAAGAAAGTGGCTACCTTGATCACTCAGCAATATCTTGGGGCAGCTGAAGTGAGTGATAATGTTGTCAAACAAGAACCATGTGGCCATGGCTGCTGAAAAATCAATGACTGGTGCCGCCTCCACCCATCTTGTCAAATAATCTGTCTCCATGATGATGTATCTTGCCTCAGTGCGCTTCCCTGGTGGATTGATTGGTCCCACAAAATCCACTGCCCATTTGTTGAACGACTGTAGTGTTACCTGAGGCATTAGCAGCATCTCATCACGCCTGGATGGTTTTACAGTCCTCTAAAAAATATCGCAGGACCGCACATAGTCTGTCGCATCATTATGCAATGTGGGCCACCAAATCCCTACGCGAAGCACCTTCCTGGCAATCGCCCAACCGCCGTAGTGCCCTCCAACCACTCCTGCATGTGCTTCTGACAATATCTGCGCTTTCTCATGTGGCAAGACACACCATCACAATATCTCATATGCGCCCATCTTGTATAACTCTCCTGCGATTAGTTGGAAGTCTGCAGCCTTGACTACCAACTGCTTTTTCTGACTAGTGGTGAATTCTTCTGGTGCAGTACCCGTCGCCAGAAACTGAATGATTTCTTCAAAATAGCCATCGGCTACTTCAACCTTAAAAAGTTGCGCATCAGTAAACTCGTCTTCAATGCTAGTTGGCTCTTCGCCTATTTCAATCCACGATAGATGATCAAGCCAACATTCAACTGCCCTGGCTTCACAATTACTTCAAAATCAAACTCCTGAACACAGGCTTATTGACCATGTATTTCAATGTAGAGTGGTCTGTGAATATCTTAAAATGTCCTCCCAATAAGTAGTGTCGAAAATGCTGCAGCGCATAGACCATCGCCAAGCCTTCCCTCTCGGTAGTAGTGTAATTTATTTTTGCGGATGATAGCTTCTGACTTGCGAAAGCAATAGGGTGATCGAGATCCCCCTCTTTTGGTTGCGCCAACACAACACCGAGTGCAATCGACGATGCATCGACATGGACATGGAACTCCTTACTCTAGTTTGGAAAGACCAGTATCGATGCTGAAGCCATCTTTTCCTTCAGCTGCTCAAAACTATCCTGACATTTAGGGCTCCATTGAAATACTGCATCTTTCTTCAATAGCTTCTCCATAGGGGCGGTGATCGCTGCATATCCCCTGATGAAATTGCGGTAATATCTAGTATGCCCCAAATTCACCCTCAACTGCTTGACATTAGTCGGCAATGTTAAGCTCAAAATGAGTGCAATCTTTGCTGGATTGACTAACAACCCTTGTTTGCACACAATGTGACCTAAAAATATCCCAAACGGTGCACAAAAGATGCATTTCTTCAAATTCAGCGATATCTGATGTTGTCGGCATCACTCAAGCATGAACCGCAGATTGGCCAGATGATCACGAATCAAACCATAGACTGTCCAATCATCCATGTATACTTGCAAAAACTTCTGAATAAAGTCTCGGAACGAAGCAACAACAACCCGCGAGAAGATCTCAAGTGCATTCTTCAACCCAAACGGCATCACAGTATACTGAAAACAGCCCCATTATGTCACAAAAGTTGCCTTGTGGCGGTCTTCCTTTGCAATGCGGATCTGATGATATCCTGAGAACCTATCCGTGAAAGAATACATCTCCTGGCTGCCCACACCTTCGAGTACTTCATCAGTAAACAGAGTCAGAAAGGGATCATGCAAGCAAGCATCATTCAACTTCCGCAAAACAACACAAATGAGCACCTCGCTAATCTTTTTGTCTTGTACCACCATAGGACTAATCCATTTCGACTCTTCGATTGGTTCAATGATACCAGCATCCAACATGCGATCAAGTTCTACCTTGACCCTCTCCTTATGTCGTGGATTCAGCCGGTAGGATCGTTGCCTGATCGGCTTAGCATCGGGTTTCAAGGGGTCTTCATCTCACCTAAATCACCCAAGATACCTTTCATCTCTGGAAACTTCATAGGAAAGAGATCTTGGAATTCATGCAACAAATCAATGACCTTTCCCATCATCTCATCATCCCAATAATATCCAACATTCACGAACTTGGGAGTGGCCTCCGTCCCAATATTGATCTTACGGAGCTTCAATGGCTGGCTGGTCGGATCACTTGGCGCATCAGGTGCTATCACATCATGACTTCCTTTAGACTCAGGAATATTGACATTCCACGTATCGTCACTGTCTTCGGGCCCATCAGTGATATTGTAACATTCCATCAGGGATTTCATCTGGCAGTGCACATGCGGATCTGCTAGATATGCTACGAGGACAACCTTCAAAACTACATCGCGGATGAGCTGCAAAGCATTATTGACATCAGGGTTGGCATCTGCAAAAGTAAACATATGAGTGAAGCAGACCGTTAACTCCACCCAAGTGGTAATTTCTCCTCACAACTCAACTGCAGTATACCATGAGCGCGACATCTCATCTAAAGTATGGATAAAGGCATGGACCCACTCATCTTGCGGTCGCGATGCCCACAATGTCTAACACTCCCTCAAATGACTTCCAGGGTTATTCCGACCATCATATTTCCCTGTGTGGTAGACCTCAGTATTGCCGAAACGAACCATCATCAATCTTCTGCACTGCAGCCATTCATTAATTGATTTCTTGTGTGTCGCCCACCAGCATGTTGGAGCAGCCTTAAGTGCTTCCTCCAGTGCCAGCAATCGATGTGGTTCTGAAACTCGTTCCTCAAATTCTGTCAAAAAGTCGGACAATCCAGGTATCCCTTCATATACTAGTAATGTGACCGTTTCCATCGCAACGCGGCATAACAATTGCATGACAAAGCCGCACTTGCGGAGCGATACCTCATGCAAGCGGTTCTTCCAATGTTCTAATGCATCATCAGAGTCGAATGACGTAGAGATATCACTGCACCATCCTAGCTCACCGTTGGTATTCGGATGAATATAGTCTTCATAAATGTTGAATGCATGGTCCCAGCCACTAGGATCTTCATCCTTCACTGGCTCAATGTATCTGCGTCCTTCAGCTGGATCTAATGGGGCTATGACTATGAGATTGTGGTTTTCGAAGGTCATCATCTGCCGCTTGAATTTTATTACTGCTCCACTGTAGTTAGCCCAATCAATTCCCAACAGCGCGGGATACGAGCTTCCTCCCTCAACCACTTCGATGACATCGAAGTCAGCATAGGTCTTCATGCCCTCAATGTCCACCACCAGACGTGGGAATCTCCCAATTGGTGTCACCTTAGTGTGATTAGCTAATTGGAGCTGTACAAGAGACCAACTCAATGGGGGGCTTCCCATTTTCTGCCATGCCTGCTTGGTTAAGATGTTGACATCCGAACCAAGATACAGAATAACCGAATCAATGTCATAATCCCTGATTTGGATATTCATTTGCATCTCCTTACCTGTCTTCCGCCGTTGTAAGGACATTACTGTGGACTCCTGCCGTCCCCTAGCTGGACGCTGCAACAACCCCTCAATCTCAGCAAGGGATGCGGGATCACGTGTCGACAATAAACAATGCTCAAGAAACTTCTACAAGGTGCCAGACTGCGCTGATGGACCTGCCTCTGAAGTAGCATCGAAAATAGGGGGCATGTCACAAATGATGGCTTTACCGCGATCTTGGTCCATCACACAACGTGCCTAAAAGAACGTGTCACGCTTGGACTCAACATCAAATGATAGCTTCTTCTACCCAGCCAACCGAATATCCCCTCCTGTTGCTGCACCTCCCAGCACGATGACTGCAACAGCCACATCTTGTGGTCTTGGCTCCGCAGAAATTGTTGCAACACTCACACCCTGATTCTGGTTCAGCGATGGATTCCCCGGCTGGTTCACATTTTGATTAGCATTATGAATTGGACGTTGGTTCTAGTTCTGGACTGGTTGTTGCACCTGATTCTGTATTGGCTGTTGTGTTTGGTTCTGATTCTGCAACTGTGGAACATTCCTTGCCTGCCATCGCGCAATCAATTGCGGGCAGTTCTCTACTGTATGTCTGTAACAAAGCAAAATGTACACTGCATCTACAATAGTGGGAAATCTCATTGGTAATGTCCCCATACCTCATAGTGATAGCATTTCACAGGTCCACGACCTCCTCGTCCTCCTCCATGACCAAATCCTCCGCTGCGTCCACCCCGTAATCCTCCACGGAATCCACCCTGCTATTTTTACTGTGGTTGGTTGTACTGTTGCTACATAGGATCTAGTTGCATGCCCCGTTACACCCAAAATCTACTCATCATTAGATTCAGTGTATACACCCCTGAAGATACCTGGACTAAGTAATCATCCTGGGAAGATTTGCACTCACTTCTGCAATCTTTTGAGAGGTCGTCGCAGGTTGCACACTAGCAACATGCGATGTCGCAGCTTTCTCCATCGCAAGGTGCGACGAGGTCAGTTAATGGAAAAAAATAGCTTATTCGCGATCCTTCTCGAAACTTGCTCATTTAGGGGCTTATCCCTGACCTCTAGGGGAGCTGGTACTCGACCCTTAACTCTTTGGGAGGATCCCCTATCTCTCTCCTACCATCTCTCAACCTATCCTATCCATACCCTATCCACTTAGTTCTATATAAGTGAGGTTCACTCCCATCCCAAGGGGGGGAAGACTATGGTATCTACATGCTAGTGAAATCTCTCTTAGAACATCTCCATTCACCTATTGGAGAACTCATACTTCCTTGGAAGGTTATGTAAATTGGCTTGGTTAGAGAAGGGATACTGCGTTAAGTCTTGGTTGTAGTTCTATATCTCTATCATGTACTCCTCTATTTGCAATAATACAAATGCTTTCCACCAATATTGTTCATGTGTGTAATGATATTGAGTAGTTTACCTGCTTAATTGTTTACTTAGTTCGCTTATTGTATAGATGTCTTTTACTGGTTTCTCTTGTTTCTTTGTCTTGATAGGTCTTGCAGCTTGGATCTGACAACCGTGGGGCGTGGAGCAGCATTCAGGAGAAAGGATTGATGTGATGCACTTGCAACAATTACTTAATAAAAATATGCGAAATAGCAGAAATGACAGAACTCAGAATCACTTTTATATTGATCACAGGCCACTTCGAGGGGGCAACCTCCTATGAGCAAGCTCAATACAAATAACTTCACGGTGCCTTCATAGGTCTCAACACACACTTATATACTAATTCTAGGCACCAATACTATGGGTCGAAACCATGGGCCGTTACAAACTATGGATCAACAATACTACGGGCGACTTACAAAGCATATGCGCCAACAACAATAACACAAACTATTGATCAACAAATACTACGGGACGACTTACAAAGCATATGCGTCCAACAACAACATACTAACAAAGTAAAGACATGGGTTCCTAACATCCCCTCCCCCTTAAAAAAAGCTTTGTCCTCAAAGCTTTAGATGTGGAAATTGTTGTTGAATCTGAAGGAGTGGTTCCCATGTAGCATCCTCTGGTTGCATGCCGTGCCACTGAATTAAGACCTCTGTGATAGAGCGAGAGCAAAGCTGACGTGTGCGCCGATTGAGGATGGCCTCTGGATCCAAAAGGATGGAGCCTTCATTATCCAGTTTGGGTAAAATCATTTGGTAGCTGATGTTGGTGCTAAGAACTTTCTTCAGACAAGAGACATGAAAGACTGGATGAATGCGGGAAGAAGGAGGAAGTTCCAATTTATAAGCAACGGACCCAATCTTCTGAAGAATCTGATATGGCCCATAGAACTTTGGAGTGAGCTTATGACGCCCTTTGAGTTTCAAGGAGGATTGTTTGTATAGCTGGAGACGAAGAAAAACCATATCGCCGACTTGAAAAGTGCGCTCCGAACGGTGCTGATTAGCTTGTTGCTTCATGCGATTTCTTTCCATGTGAAGATTGTCCCACAAAATGCGAAGAATATGGTCACGGTTGCAAAGGACCGTGTCAATTTCCTGAACTGGTGAACTGGTGGGGGTGTATGGAAGAAGAGCTGGAGGTGCCTGACCATAGACTGCTTCATATGGGCTCATTTTAGAGGCAGTGTGGTAAGAGGTATTGTACCACCATTCAGCGAGAGGGAGCCACTTTTCCCACTGATGTTGTTGTTCTGAGGTGAAGCAACGAAGATAAGTTTCCAAGCATTTATTGACAATTTCAGTCTGACCATCTGTTTGTGGGTGATACCCTGAACTTATCTTCAGTTTGGTGCCAGTGTGGCGAAATAGTTCTGTCCAAAAATGACTAGTGAAAGTCGCATCATGATCCGAGACAATGGAAGAAGGGATGCCATGAAGACGAAAGATATGGTCCATAAAAATTTGAGCGACGGAGGAGGCTGTATAGGGATGGCTGAGAGCACAAAAATGACTATATTTGGAGAGGCGATCAACCACAACGAGAATCACTGTCTTCCCGCCAGATTTAGGGAGCCCTTCAATGAAATCCATAGAAATATCTATCCAAATCCGTGTAGGTATGGGCAAGGGTTCAAGCAATCCTAGAAGGAGTGTTGTTTCACCCTTATTGCGCTGGCAGGTATCACATTCGGCCACCATCTGTTGAATTGTCCTTTTCACGCCCTGCCAAAAGAAGTTACGCAGTGCTCGTTCATATGTTTTGAGGAACCCAGAGTGCCCGGCCGATGGAGAAGCATGGAGTTCATAGAAGACAGCTTGTTGAAGATCTGTGCTCTGGGGA
Organism: Larix kaempferi; assembly: GCA_027924585.1. Taxonomy (NCBI): domain Eukaryota; kingdom Viridiplantae; phylum Streptophyta; class Pinopsida; order Pinales; family Pinaceae; genus Larix; species Larix kaempferi. The sequence goes on from BSBM01000379.1 coordinate 1,309,248, forward strand.
AGCACCAGACGACCCTTGTATCGCAGAGAAGCACCATCCCAAGAGTAATGTGGTACAACAGAAGGGTTGTTGGTCAAGCGTTGGATGATCTGAGATAAGGAAGAGTCATTGACATAACCCTGTTGAACAGATTGCAACCAATTTGGAACAGGCATAGAAATAGCTGAAAGAGAACCTTGGGCATCAAATGTGCGAGAAAGAGCATCTGCCACAATATTGTCTTTACCCTTCTTGTAAGTGATCTCATAGTCATAACCCATGAGTTTGCTAACCCATTTCTGTTGTGCCGGGGAGGAGACACACTGGTCCAAGAAATATTTCAGACTCTGGTGGTCAGTCTTGATGCAGAAATGATTCCCTAATAGGTATGGACGCCACTTCTGTACTGCATGCAAAATAGCCATCATTTCCTTCTCATAGGTAGAGGCAGCTAAATTCTTACCTGAAAGGGCTTTGCTGGTGAACGCAATGGGGTGTTCATCTTGAAAGAGAACAACACCAAGTCCATTGCCGCAAGCATCACTCTCAATAGTGAAGGGCTTGGAAAAATCGGGCATAGCTAGCACAGGTGTAGTACACATAGCTTGTTTTAGTTTGTCAAATGCACACTGAGCAGCAGGTGTCCATGTAAAAGCATCCTTTTTCAATAGAGCAGTTAATGGAGCTGTAATCTTCCCATAATCCTTGACAAACTTGCAGTAGTAGCCAGTCAACCCCAAAAAACCACGAAGGCTTTTGAGTGTCTGAGGATGTGGCCAATTGTTCATGGCATCGATTTTGGCAGGATCCACGCGAACCCCTTGTGCTGAGATAATGTGCCCAAGATACTCAACTTCCTTTTGTCCAAAAACACATTTAGACTGCTTGGCATGGAGATGATGGTCAGAGAAAAGTTGCATGACAAGATCCAGATGCTGGAGATGTTCATCCCATGTTTTACTGTAGATAAGGATATCATCAAAGAATACCAGAATGAATTTCCGCAAGTAGGGTCGAAATATTTTATTCATTAAGGCCTGGAAGGTGGAAGGAGCATTAGTGAGGCCAAAGGGCATGACCAAAAACTCATAATGGCCATCATGTGTGCAGAAAGCTGTTTTAGGAATATCATCCTCATGAACCCAAATTTGATGATACCCAGAACGAAGATCCAACTTGGAGAAAAAGTGAGCCCCATGAAGCTCATCAACAACAGGAATTGGAAACTTATCCTTGATGGTGAGGTGATTAAGTGCTCGGAAGTCAATGCAGAGGCGCCATGACCCATCTTTTTTGCGGACAAGAATAACTGGAGAAGAAAAGGAACTAGTGCTTGGGCGAATAATACCTTGCTTCAATAAGTCCCGAACGAGCATTTCAATCTCCGTTTTTTGGTGAAATGGGTAGCGATAGGGCTTGATGTTGGGAGGAACGCTGCCAGGAAGGAGCTGAATACGATGGTCTTCTGACCTGGAAGGTGGTAATCCCACTGGTTCAGCAAAGACACCTGTTTATCGATCCAGAATTTGTTGTAGATCCAAAGGAGTAGTGGAGACCGCTGATGGTTACATCTGGATGGAATGGATCTGAGTGATGACACCATGTGAATTCTTCTTGAGGAGTTTTTCCATGCGATGTGAACTGATGATGCTGAGAGAACCTGGTTGTAATCCTGTCAATGTGTGTTTGTGTCCATTGAGGGAAAACTGCATCCAAAGTTCAACAAAATCCCATAAGATAGGGCCGAGTGTACGTAGCCATTGAGCGCCCAAAACCACATCACATCCACCTAAGGGCAAGGAAAACATGTCAGAGCGCAAGGTATAATCTCCCATAGAGATATGCACATTTCGACACTTCCCTTTGCAAGGTAAGGTGCCCCCATTGGCAACCATGAATTCAAAGTTGGAGCAAGGATGGATAAAATAATCAGCTTGTTTGGCGATCCGAGGGTCAATGAAATTATGAGTGCTACCAGAATCAATGAGGATTGTAAGAGGAAGCTTCTTGAAGTAACCCCTGACCCACATTGTTTGGGGGGTGGTGATTCCAGCTAAATCATGGAGAGATATCTTTGGCTGGTCATCCTGAGACGGAGGGTCAATAGGCGGTTCCTGAATGTCGACTGGAGCATCCAGTGTTTCTGGATCTTCGTCACCCATTTCAGAGGCAGGAGGAGACTCCACATCCAGGAGATAGAGATTTTGCCGAACACATCTATGTCCCCGAGTGAATTTCTCATCACAATTATAGCAAAGCCCCTTTTCTCTGCGTGCTTGCATCTCTGTTTCAGACAAATGCTTGATACGAGTCGGTCGAGGAGCCTGCTGTATAGGTGGTCGCTGAGAACCCATATTTCGGAAGGGAATCAAAGTGGGCTTAGAGCGTTGTTGGGATGCAATCTTGTCTTCTGCCAACTTAGCCAACCCTAGTGCTTCCATCATTGTGTTGGGACAGAACATTTTGACCTCAGAGCGTATGGCATCCTTTAGACCACTGATAAAACAACTCCGGTAAAATTCATCAGACAATCCTTCAGTGTGGTTGGCTAGATTATCAAATTCGGTTTGATACTCTCTCACAGTGCCAGTTTGGCGAAGTTTAGTGAGGGCTCCTGTGAAGTCATCAAAAGCACTAGGACCAAATCGTTGCAAAAGGAGCTGGCAAAAGTCTGGCCAATTGGGCTCTGGATGAGCCTTGATGTACCAACGGTACCATTGAAGAGCTTCTTGTTCCAAATGAAAGGATGCCAATGGAACTTTGTTGACATCAAAAGTATTATGCAGACTGAAATACTGTTCTGCACGATAGATCCATCCAGTTGGATCTGTACCATTGAAGTGCAGAAAATCAAGCTTCGGACCATGGAAATTGCTGGAAGAAGAGAACCCATTGTCTGCTGAAGACTCGGACTGCTGTTTGTTGTTCATAGCTGAATGTTCAAGATGGAGACCGAGAAATTTTTCATCTAGATCTTGGAGTTTGGCTTGGATGGCTGCAAGTGCTTCCTCCATGGTTTTTTCTCCTGCACGGGTGACAACCATAACCAGGATTTTTTTTTTTTTTTTGACTGGGTAGGAAAACAAAAACAGGAACTACTTCAGTAAGGGAAAATTTGGATTTGGGAAAAAATCAGAAGGGTAATTGGGGTTTGACTAGGTTTTGGACACTGTTGGATAGACATGGAAGCAAAAATGAGGATTTCAGAAGCGGGGTGAAAGAATGAGAAAATTTGGCAGAGGGGAACAAAGAAGCAGAATTCAGAAAGGAACTCTGTGGTAAAATTTGAAGGTGATTGGGTGAAATCTGAGGAAGTTATGGCAAACCCTAAAAATAGACAAATGTAGGATTTCGAGCTGTAGGAAGGAGAATTGAGGATAGGGTCCTCAGGAATGAAATATGCAGAATGGAATGACAGGGGTTCCCTGAAAATTTCAAGGGAAACAGGGGTAAAACAAAGGAGATATGGAGAAAAAATTCGTTTTTTTTTTTTTTTTTTTTTTTTGCAGACTGGAGCGGCTACGGCTCGGATTTTTTTTTTAATTTTTTTTTTTTATTATTTTTTTTTTTTTACAGACTGGAGAGGTTGTGGCTCGGAAGGAATCTGGAACAACGCCGAACGACTGGATCTGGAACGGCTTGCAAAATGGATCTGAAACGGCGCAGCAGTGATCGACAATAGTTCAGTTAAAAGTAAATATGGACCCCAGGTATGTGCGGCTTCCTAACAATTCAGGGTTTTCACTCGGCCACCAATGCTGTCTGACGGCTTGCATATTGGGGCAGTACCCCTCACTCCACGGCTCAGGTAAAACTGATAACCGCTTTTCCACAAACGACATCTCTTGGTTTACCTCACTGGTGGGAACTAGTCAATCAGGTAGGGGTCGTTGCCCTTTTCGCTGGCAGGTCCTCTCAATGGGCCAGCTACTTCGGGGTTCCTGTGGTACTCCTCACAATGAGTTTTAGGGCTTATGCCCAAGTACTTCCCACAGTTAAGCGGATAGGGATTATTCCCAAATCCGAACCTGCAACAGATGCGAAAATTTTTTTGGCAAAAATTTCACCCAGCGAGCCCAAGAAAGTGCTCTGATACCAAATGTGATGCACTTGCAACAATTACTTAATAAAAATATGCGAAATAGCAGAAATGACAGAAATTAGAATCATTTTTATATTGATCACAGGCCACTTCGAGGGGGAAACCTCCTATGAGCAAGCTCAATACAAATAACTTCACGGTGCCTTCATAGGTCTCAACACACACTTATATACTAATTCTAGGCGCCAATACTATGGGTCGAAACCATGGGCTGTTACAAACTATGGATCAACAATACTACGGGCGACTTACAAAGCACATGCGCCTACAACAATAACACAAACTATTGATCCACAAATACTATGGGATGAATTACAAAGCATATGCGTCCAACAACAACATACTAACAAAGTAAAGACATGGGTTCCTAACAATTGCGTAGTAAAAAGGTAATACATCTGGTACTTGATCCTTAAGTAGATCTAGGAAATGCATTTGTAGTATGTTCTATTTGTTTTAGACTCACTTTGAGCTAGGGAGATCTAGCTCGCGTTCGCTCGAGTGGATTGTCCGATAACAAATCTGGCGACCATACTGGGGAGTGGTGTTTGTCTTATTTAGTGGTCATTAATCTGAGAGTCATTTTCAGTTGATTACTTGACACAAGCCTCTTTTATCATCTTTTTCCATTTACTTCTTAGGATTGATTTCACTGTCAGATATTCACATTGAAGATTCTGATCTTCTTCCTTTGAGTTTATACAACTCATTTTCGAGCCTGTTTATGGTTCATTGTTGAGAGATCTGATTCATTTTTGAATCCATACCTCGCCTGTCGCACCTGGGCAGTGGAAATAGAGCGACACTATGTCATTTTGAGTCTCTGTTCTTTATCTAGTGGATACTCGTCGCACTCGTTGCATTGGTAAACTGCGACATTGTCGCACTTCCCATGTGAACAACCTGCGACGTCGCACTGTGTACAAGGGCAGAGTGCACCGATCTGTCAAAAGTTGGCATATAGGAATCCCTTCCGTCATTTGATAGTTTGAACCTTTGTCTGATGTATGAACTCCCTCTGCGCTGCAAGATCCAGCCAGAGACCCCATTTATGATTTGTGTGTTGAGAGTTTGGTTTCATTTGGATTGACTTTGGGTTCCGTCTTGGACAAGTTTGAGACAAGTAGTGGTGGATACTTTAGTCTCCTCCACCTTCATCCGTTCACTCTTGCATTCCCTTCCTTCCATCCCTGATCTGATCATTGCATTGGATCAACCTCCAGACCTCATTTACATTTGTTTTGAGCTTTGCTTGCTTAGTTTGCTTACTGCTGCTTGATTTTGAGTTAAGTGTGTTTTTCAGCTTGGTTGAGTGCTTGTCTTTTCTTGAGTTTTCTGAGTACTGAGTGCTGCAAGTAGTGTTTTTTTTTTCAGTCATTTAGATCTGAAAGCAGAGTTGTTGTCAAATTATTGCTTTGATGCATCCATCGAAAGATTAAAAGTGCTTCTTTCCCATCATTTCTTGAATGTTATTGAAGAAAAATGGTTGTGCATTGGAAAATTCTCGTTTATGTTTTGGAAAAGTTGAATGAATGTATGATTTATTGTGTTTTTTTCAAATTATGAATTGCTCATTTTCTTGAAAGGCTCAAAGCACGCTTTGATTTTTGCAAAATTGATTCCATGCTAAGGAAAGATAGATGCATTTTTAATTCTTGTTGCTTTTAGATCATTGAAAGTGAAATTGAAAAACTTGCATATTTCATTTCAGAATCCTCTCTTTTCATCATTTAGGGTCATTTTACTTTGAAAAGGAAAAGAAAAGAAAAAGTTGTTTTGATTTGGTTTAGTATTGTTGTGCTTTTGCGTTTCGCATAAAAGGAAAAGAATACTTTCATTGTCAAATTTGTTTGAATTGGGAATTGTGTTGCATTGAGTTTGTTTTGGCAATACCATTGGAAAAAGCTTTCTCCTTTCCATAGCTAGAATTCATTGAAAGAAAAGAACATTTCGTGCATGTAGTCAAGGCCTGCATTATGCTTCCGATTATGTACTCACCTCATGCATTCACCTAATCGTCCAAGATAACATTAACGGTAGAAATAGGTAAAATTTTTAGCAACTTGTGTGTAAGTTAGAGACGTGTTCCGGCATCGTTAAGCATGGCATCTATTGTTATTTGCCAGCACTGTATCCTGAGGGTATTGTAGTTTTCCACGTACATTGGTATATCGAGCTCCTTCACGTACCCACCAAGTACCATAATCTGTACTTGGCGTATATTGAAAGGTGTATCACGTACTCGACATGTATATCGGAAGGTCTCTTGCCGAACAATTGTGCATTAGACAACACCACCACGGATTTGAGCTCCCACATACCTTGCGTATATCGGGAGACACCATTAGGATTCCTAAAACCAACCGAGTTAACCATTTGGGAGTCTTGGCAAAGCAATACACCGAGAACAACACTCAGGGAGATTAGCACGCACGTATTGTCCAGGTTATCGGGTATGCAGACAAGGGTATGGTCCCAATCCTCCTTGTCGCATCATATTGTTGGACCCTGTAGTATATCGCGGTTTGCGATGCCTTGATAATCCCATGAGGTTCCAGAATTTTGAATCCACTCTGTCACATAAGTTTACTTGTTGCCTTAGTTGGAGTAGGTTTTTCTGGATTGCTTTTCTTTTAGCATACCCTTAGGAGAAAACGTTGTTTCAACCATCCTGGATGATCATCCTGACACTCTGGTGGATTTTCCTTGGAGAAGGTCCCATAGGATCTAAACTTATCACCTGGATATCCCCTTAATCCGAAGGTTATTTCGAGGGTAAGAATGGATCAGCGTAATGCGGTCGTAGTTACTGAAGTGGAAAACTCCACTTTGAATGTCGGAGGACTTTTTGTTTCCACAAACTTCCCCAGATTCACCTGCCTCTCATCCCCCGCGGGATGAAGGAGCATAAACCCCTGCTTCACAAGACCTTTCTCTTGTCATCTCGGGAGAACTTGGATCGTTGGAATGGATAAAACGACCCCAAGACGACCCTACAACAACTGTTGGTCTTTCAGCAGCTTATTGGACATCTTCTACAGACCACCCTGTGCCTCATTTTTCCATCTCATCCTCACCCAGTGAGACTACCCCGGAAGACACTTTAGCCTACTTTCGTGGCCAATTGGCTCACTTTCGTTCCATGGCTGAAGAGTGTCAGTAGTCAAGTCTCCAACGACGGGTTCAGGACCCATAGTTACCCCCTTATCGACCCATCCCAGTTCACCCGATATCTTTTGGATCATCTGAAGCACCCCACCATGTGACCACTAATAAGACTGGTCAACCCTTGCAAGAGTCCAGTCCTGCACCTCATGTGAACCAACCTGTGGAAGGACAAAAGTCCAACACACCTGTCACTACCACAGTTACTTTACCAGTCCCTCCCCCACCTCAAAATTCGAGGGGAGGGTATTCCATTCCCCCGAGTTATCTCATTGGTAATGTTATTACTACGTAGCTAGTCAACAACCTACGTTGGTTCAACCTTTGAATAGTGCCTGTTGTGGTTGGGGGGAAACCCCCGTTTCCTAACCAGAACGTAGGCGGTGGAATCCCCAACGGACCTTCCCAATCCGCTAGACCGTCCACCATGGGATTATCTCATGTTGGGGGGCCATCAAATGTAACTTAACCCTCATGGAGTTAAGCGTATCTAGGTTTTGTTAACCCTATTCCGGGCCAACCTAATCCTGGAAACGCAACATATGGGATACCTTATCTCGGGAATCCATACACTATGTGGGGGAAACAACCTGTGTTGCAACACGGACCCCAACTGACTATCCCTCAAGTACCACCACCCCCGATCGATCCTCCCCCACCTCCTGCTGGAGGCGGAAGGCCCCCACCTAACATTGGTGAAGGCCCACCTCATATTTCCTACAATATCCCTCACCCCTTCGGCGGTGGTGGGAATGGTCCACCACCCCCTCCCAGCGGAGGCGGCGGGGGACCACCCTATCATGGTGGAGGAGGAAATTTCCCTTCGGGTGGTGGAGGTGGTCCACCACCCCCTCCAGGCGGAGGCGGTGGAGGACCTAGTTACTATGGTGGTGGCGGTGGTGGTGGAGACCCTCATCCTTCCGGTGGTGGAGATGGTGGGGGCCCCCATCCTTCTATCGGTGGAAGTGGTCCACCACCCCCTCGAGGTGAAGGTGGTGGTGGGCCACCTTATTATGGTTATGGACCCCCACCTCCTCCCAGTGGTGGTGACGGACCTCCACCCCCTCCGGGAGGTGGAGGCGGTCCCCCACCTTATTGGAATGGACCACCTTATGGTGGCGGACCTCCTTACAGTCCGGGCGGTACACCCCCCTACGATCAGTTTCATCCTAGTACACCTTACGGTCAGTCTGGTCCTTACACACCTTATCCGTATTATCAATATGCGCAGCCTAATCCACAATTGCCTTTCTTGGCTACTTTGGACCAGCCTGACGTATCCCGTTTAACCAATGATCCTATTTACCACGGATCTAACTGGCCACCGATTCCAGTGAAACTTCTATCTGATATCCCCAAGTTTGACGGCAAGCCGGGTGAAGACCCTAAAAACCACCTAATGACATACCACTTATGGTGTTCATCTAATTCCTTAATGGACAATTCAATTCGTCTTAGATTGTTTCAAAGGACTTTCACTGGTTCGGCTACCAAGTAGTACATTGAGTTTCCACCACACTCTTTTCCTAATTTTGGTTCTCTTGCCATGAACTTTTTAACACATTTCCAGCTGCCCATATGGTATGAGACTGGTACTGAGCTTTTAACCTCGCTCCGTCAGAATACCGCCACTCACATTTCAGATCATATCCAAGAGTGGCGAAGGAGACGACGTCTCATTAAAGCTCCCATTCCAGATCAGATCCTAGCAAACTGGTTCAAAAACTCCCTCATCCCTACCATAGCAAGAGACGTTACTATGCGAGGTGCTGTCACCGAAGAACAAGCCATCGCGAGTGCCCATGTGCTAGACCTAGTCTACACTCAATCCGACAGTTTGTTTGATATTCTGCCTAATGCACCCTGTGACGTTAATGACCCTGCGAAACCACATAAGGGACTCCAAACTGATGGAATCATTGGTTCCCTTAACACCCAGCCTGCTACTAGAACTGTTGGATCATCTAGCCCGACTCCGACTGGCCACATCACCACCAAGTCCACCGCTCCTGTTGTAACTGAACGGGTGAATTCTGTCCAATCAGCTTCATCTCAGAAGTCTGGTGGTAAGAAGAAGAACAAGGGGAAACCCAAAAAGTCTTCCGCCCAGCAAGAACCCAAGAGCACTCTTGACGATGCCAAGCAGAAATGGAAACTAAAGTATCCTTGTTTACTGTGTGGAGATGACTATTTCTCCAAAGAATGTCCCCATAGAGACGAAGTGCAAAATTTTCTTAGGGGTAAACAACCTCCCGCATTCCTAAACGATCCGTTTCCTACTCAGAACCAGTAGATGATTTCTCAAACCCCTCGGCCCAGGGGGAACCATCCAGTACTGCGCATGTTGTCATGCTGCATAACGAGACGATCAATTTGAATACTCGCTCGCGATCTTACGAGCCGGTCCCTTCGAAGGAATCCACTGGAAGTAATGTTGAAAAATCTTCTGACTCCTTAATTGATGTCACTGTACCATCGACTTCTCTCACCATTGAGAAGCCCTCCTTAGACTCGATATTGCGACCGCCCAAGAGTACGATTTGAAAAGCCATTTTCAATCCTAATGCTCGAGTGGCACAAAATTACAATATCGTAGAGGAATTGGCACAAGCTCCTTACGCCATGTCTACCCTGGAATTTTTTTAGAATTGTCCTAATCAACGCAAAACTCTCCTTGCAGCCATCGGTGCAGTCGACCTGGATTCCTCGAATACCATCATGTTCCGACTTGATAATTTTAAGTCGAGGATCTCACACCAGCTCGCATTCCAAGTTTCTGTGAACATTGCTGGGAAGATTGTCCATCGTACCCTTTGGATGAAGGCGCCTCCACTTCTGTCATGTCTATCGCCTGTTGGAGAGCCATTGGCTCCCCCGAATTGAATCATTTTCCTACCATGTTGAAAGCATTCGACAGGCGTCGCTTTCAACCTCATGGGCTCTTACAAGCTCTTGCAGTTGAGTTGGGCAGAAAGACTGTAACCATTAACATGGAAGTGGTCTCAGCCCCATTAGATTATAATCTCTTGCTTGGTCGCAATTGGTTTTACACCATGTAGGTGGTATCTCTTCAGTCTTTTGCATAGTACAATTCCCCCACCAAGGACAAATTGTTACTATTGACCAATTAGATTTTTGTACACCAGATGCCACTACTCATCCTGGTGACCATGTTCTTTCCATTGGACAGATGTCAAAGCAGTATGAGAGTGTAGGGGTTGGCCTTATGAAATATTCATCTCTCATGGGAGTTTTTCCAGCTTCATACCCCCCTAATCATGTTGCTATGGTGAACATGATCTCCACAGAGATTTTATCTCACTCTACCGATGCTTGGCTTGTACCAGATGAAGCCACAACACACCTGCTTGGAGATATGATGCCTCTTTGACCTGCTGAATGTATTTACGAGGCTATCCAATCAACACCAGAGTACCATTTAACCATGGCCTCTCCATCCTATTCTCTACGATGGACATCATCTCTACCTGATCTCTTACTTCGGACTTTTCATTCAAACGAGTCCATCATGGAAGTTATGAATGTTGACCGCAGTCCGTGGGATGATCTCCACCATAGGTCATCTTTTCTTCCACCTTTGGAGTACACAGAGGACAACATCAATACCCTCTTTTCACCAGATATCTACCCATTCCCTCATTCTCCCATTCTTACATGTCTTACGGACACAGAGGGTAACTTGGCCAATATTGAGCCAACCATTCTGGTAGACATCTCAGTGAAACCTGGTATAGTGGAACACATTCGCATAGGCTAGAAGTGTTCCCCTGCAGAAATAGCTGCTGGCATGGCCTTATTCAAGCAATTTTGAGATGTATTTGATTGGTCCTATGAGGAGATGCCTGGGATAGACCCCACAATTGTTTCTCATGAAATAAAAACCTATCCCGACATCAAATCTGTACACCAAAAGTTGTGACAGGTACACCCCCAGAAGACTGCGACAATTAAGGTAGAAATTGAAAAGCTCTTAAAGGCTGGTTTTATCTATCCTGTCCCATTGATGGATTGGGTCTCAAACGTTGTTCCTGTGAACAAAAAGCAGGGCACCATTCGCATCTTTGTTGATTATCGGGACCTTAACTGGGCTTGTCCAAAAGACAACTACCCGACCCCCTTCATCGACCAGATCATCGACAATTGTGCTGGAAGCGTCATCTTCTCATTCATGGATGGATTTGTTGGTTACAACCAAATTGAGATCAACCCAACCGACCAACATAAGATGGATTTCATCTGCCCATGGGGAACGTTTGCATACCGCAAACTCCCATTTGGCCTTAAAAATGTTGGTGCCACATTTCAGTGGGGTATGTCGTATGCCTTCCATGATATTAAGGACTTTGTGGAACCTTACCTGGATGATCTCCCTGCTCATTCAAAGCAGCACGAGTTCCACATTGATCATCTGATGGCCATTTTCCTCAAATGCAGATGGTACAATATCCGTCTGAATCCTCATAAGTGTATATTTTGAATTGAGTTTGGACGCCTCTCAGGATTTATCGTTTCGAAGGATGGGATCCACATTGATCCCTTAAAGGTGGAGGCCATCATCAACCTACCACCCCCGACTGATGTGACGGAACTTCAAAGTCTCCAAGGGAAGGCGACTTATTTAAGACGTTTTGTTTGCAATTTCACGGAGAAGACTCAGGGGTATATGAGACTGCTCAAGAAAGACGTCCCGTTCATTTGGGACGACCAAGCTCAAAAATCCTTCGACAGTATCAAACATGCCATCACGCATGCCCCCGTTCTCCAACCGCCTAATTATTATCGAGATTACATCTTATATCTCGTCACTTCTGCTACCACTATCACCATGGTTTTGGTACAGGAGGATCAAAACGTCCAGGACCATGTAATATACTATGCAAGTAAGGGTCTAGCTGACGCTGAAACTAGATATTCACATGTCGAAAAACTCGCATTCGCGACGGTCATCGCTGTTCAGAAGTTCTGGCACTACATCTTGCTCCGCACCACCACTATCATCACCGACTCGAACCTCATGTACCACATACTGACATGTCTAGTGCTTGGGGGCAAGTATTCATGCTATATTGTGATACTGCAAGAATTTGATCTTCTTTTTGAGAAAGCTAAGTCTAAGAAGTATCTGGTGTTTGCCGAGCTCATTTGCGACCTTCCCCATCCTGATGCAGAAGTTGAGCATAATGACTCCTTTCCAGATGAACCATTGTTTCTCATCAGTACGATTGATACGTGGTATGGAGATATCTTGTTGTATCTTCAAACCCAATGCTTCAACCCTCAACTCTCTCGCGATGACTGTCGTAAGATACGTCACCATGCGAAGTATTATTTAATCATCAATGATACTTTGTATCGCCGTGGCATTGATTCAATTTTTCGACATTGTCTCACTCACGATGAGGCTGAACGCATTCTGAATGACTGTCATGCTAGGGCATGTGGTGGTCACCTCTCTAGGATGGCTACAGCCTAGAATATTTTGTGCGTAGGATATTTCTGGCCTACTATCTTCAAAGATTGTATTGAGGCCATAAAAAAATGTCCTCCTTGCCAACACTTCCATATGAAGAAGCGCACTCATCCTACCCCATTACATCTGGTTATTGCCGTTGGCCCATTCGCAAAATGGGGCATTGCCTTTATGCATTGTAAGCCTACCTCGGCCGGGGGCATAGTTACATCATTGTAGCTGTGGATTACTTCACAAAGTGGGCCGAAGCTATGCCTACATACCAGAACGACGGTAAAATCGCCACACTCTTCATGTTCAATCATGTAATAGCGCGATTTGGAGTTCCTCAGGAAATTGTTACCGATCATGGTTCACATTTTTAGAACCATATGGTTGATGAATTGAGTGACAGGTTGGGTTTTCTCCATGAAAATTCAACACCCTACTACCCGCAATCCAATGGGCAGGTCGAGGCCATTAATAAGGTCTTGAAAACTATGGTCCAAAGGATGGTAGGGACACATAAGTCCAATTGGCACAACATTCTCTTTTCAGCGTTATGGGCCTACTGAAATTCCGTCAAAACCACCATAGGATTCACTCCCTTCCAATTGGTATATGGATTGGAGGCTGTCCTACCTATACAGTGTGAAACCCTGTCTCTACAGCTCGCTTTTGAACTTCTTCCTAACACTATTGCTGAGGAAGAACGTCTCTTACACTTAGCAAAACTGGATGAGTCCCGCTGAGATGCCACTCTTGCTAATGAAGCACATAAGAAACGCATCAAAGCCCAATACGACAAGTCAGTTTAACATCGTATCTTTAACAAGAGTGACCTGGTCCTCGCTTATGACTAGAAGCACCACAAACTAGGAGCAGGAAAGTTCAAATCCATGTGGCATGGACCTTACATAGTCAAACGTGTTTTGGAGAAGGGAGCTTATGAGCTTGAAGACTATGACAGAATCTCTTTGGGTGAACGCCACAATGGGATTTACCTGAAGACATACTACACTTAAATTCATCACGCTTAGACTTTCTTGTATATACTGTACATGGCGTATTTTTTGTGTTTTTGTGTGTGTTGTGACACTTTTGTTTTTTGAGTGTCTTTAGATCTTGTTTCCGCTTCTTATACCATGTTCTGTCTGTGTGTGCAGATGGCAATGTGCTATGGATTCGCGGACGACGCTAGCCGGGATACCCGTAACCTTGCTTCGGCAGCCTGGGTACTATATTCCCCAACAGGTGAGCTCATTAGCTCAGGAGGAAGTTGCCTAGGGTTTGCGACCAACAATGACATATAGTATCAGGTAGTAATTGGAACCCTAACTAATGCCATTTCCTTGGGTATGAACCACATTGTCATCCTCATGGATTCTCAATTAGTGGTTTCCCATATGAATCAAGTGTATGCCATCTGTGATCCCATCTTACTCCGTCTCTTCAGACGAGTATGTCTCCTGGAAAGGTCATTTGAATCCGTTCAATACCTGTACATTCCACGAGAGTTAAACACAGTTGCTGACACGATGGCCAACTTCGTTTTGGATTGGTACATCACACACACATAATATTCATAATATGTAAAAGCATTCACGACATGTAAATACAATGTATACAAGCAAACATGTAAACAAGATCACATCACTAATACTTTTTGAAAAACACATAATGTATAAATCGCCGGGTAATGTCTATATATATACATATACATATATATATATATATATATATATATATATATATATATATCACTCAAAAAGTAGTGTCGGTACAAAATATGAAGCACGATGGATTTCAATGAGTCTCTACAAAAATCTAAAGCATCATAGCTTTCAGTAGTACAAAATATGATGCCTCTAAGCTCTCAGTACAAGTTTAATAGTGTCATCAGGCCTGACGCCTGACTCGTACACCACCCCTAGCACGGACGGCACGCTGTCGGTGCGTGAGGAAGCAGTCCATGGTACGAGCCACCTTGCGGAGTAAGGAGTTGAAGCACATGGATGCTCCAACCCCAAATCTCTGCATGGGGCTCGGTAAGTCATCAATAACTGGATCCGGTACCTCCATGGTCAGCTGGGGTAGGTTCCTGTACACCTCCTCCATCTCCTCAATGGCAGCATGAGCACCTAAAGGAACAACTGCCTCCCCGCCTCTGTCTCTCCTCCCTAGAAGGGAGAGACCCACCGGCTGTACGAGGCCCACATCTACACACACATATTACGTACTTGTCAACACTACATCAAAAAAATGATATAATATACAAAACTAAAAATACAAAGGTAGTTTTGTTCTCACCTATGTCTCCCCATGCTGCACCCTCGGGTAGCACCAAGTTGGGATCCTATCGGAAGTCCGTACCACTGTATGGAAAGTCCTCAACCATAAGCAACTGGCCCTCTAGCCAGCTGAAAAATGTAGGACCAAAGATAATGATGGGACCGCCACCATGACGAGTCATGACCTCAGCCCATCTGAGCATATGGGGATCCCTGGGCTCCCTGTCATCAAGTAGCAACTACAGACGTAGAAGAGGAATCTGCTCTAAGAGGAACGATACCACGATCGACCCATAACCAAATTGCTTGAGCTCTCCCCCCTGACACTTGGTCAGCTAAGCTCAGAGGTTTACGAGGAGACCCTCACACCAGTCGAAAACCATGGGGGACATACAACCCTCCACATAAAGCATCTAGGTCCGAGTAGCTGTGTTTGGGGCTTGGCTACCCGCCGCTCTAGTAATAGTCAGCAGTATGGTATGTAGTGGGTGGCTCACCACATCCCTGATGAGAATCTTCCCACTGGAAGGCCGAGAAGTAGCGACACAATGTTGCGACACCATGTCCTCAACTATATAGTCACTAGCCCGTGTTCCAGTAAGATGTACAATGTCCCCTCTTCAGGAAAAACCAGTAAGAAATTAGATATCCTCAATGTCTATCATGAGGATATGCTCACCAACCATAAAGTATTGTTGGGCTGCATCCCAACTCTGGAGCATGTGTGTCAGTAGTGGGATCTAGGATCTCATCCCCTGGATCTCAAAGAACTTCAGTAACCCACAATTTCTCAAAGCATCCATGCATTGTGGATCATTCATAGTTTGTTCATCTTCTAGCTCATGTTCTCTCTCTCACCACTCCAATACCATATTGGCTAGCTGGTAACCTACCAAGAAGGACGTTTAAACACTGTTAGGTCCTGCTTCAACCCTCACAAGTCCATTTTTTGGATTCTTTTTTATGTTGGGAATTTGCAATTCCGCCATCGTACTGTACGCTTGTGTACAGTGTGATGTCATCGTGCCTCGCTCATTAGAGGCTTGCGATGACTCGGTCTCGTCGTAGGTCCCGAAAGGGCATCCTGTGACGAGCTGAGGGCGCAAAAGCCCCCCATGAACTCATCGAAAAACCCAAAAAAGGAACCTAATATCAAAAACTAATCCACTGGAAAGTTGCTAGATGAATTTTAGGCCTACCTGATCCGGACGGTTGGTGAAATGGCGGATTGTAGCTCCTGGAATCGGCAAAGGAAGTTTTGGCTCCAAATTGGTACTTCTCCTCCCAAATTGGCAATTGAAACAATGAATTCTATTTTGGTCCATTTTTCTATTTATAAATAGAATGGAATATTCTTTTTCAAATATTTTGATGCCCTTGGGCCATTTATCATAGTTTTTGACCATTTTTGTCATATTTGAGGCTATTTGACACATTTTCTAGTGTGCAGGAGTTGTAAGTGGTTTTTTGTGTCGTTTCTCATATCATAACGATCATCACAGGTATGAACACTCCCTTGAATGTTTTGTCATTATTTTTTGCAACGGTTAGTCTGTAATTATTGCATGATGATGAGTTTACTCTTCGTTTGTTCTCGTACTCATGGAACTATGAGAACAAGTACTGAGTTATGATTTATCACTTTTTCGGGGTCGTTAAACTTCCACGGAAAAGGACACCCCCCGGAGTCTACCATTAAGCTCTTTTCAGGCTCTCAAAAAATGAAAAGATTGCCAAGCGAACTTGTCGCATTCATGCTTGTTAAAGTATTTGAATGGTCGTCTTCCTGGTGATAGTTTACCCCTTTTTTAAACCAGGAGGCACTAATAACGAAAAAGGTATACTCTAGCCAATCATGTTTGGAAGAGTCCTCTCCCGCGTTGTTTTACCCTTTTTCGGGCGATGAGGCGAACTTTATGAAAAAGGACCATTGGAGTCTTCTTTAGTTCTTCTTTAGTTCTTTTCCGATTCTCTAAACATGAAATGACGACCAAGTTTACCTTCTATGGACTCGTTAAAATTTTCACATTGAAGGGCTTGTCATGGGACGAACCCCTCCTATCCCAGGTTCGGAAAATATTTGGGATTGGAATCATCTATGAGATGATCTATACCGAGCATCTGGTTACCCTCATCAAGCTCGTAAAAAACACGTGAGGCACTCATCATTCATGATGGGGAAAAAGGAAAGTGTTTGTGTTACATACCATTAGTGGCAGTATATAGTCGTTCTTGAACATGGCACTCATCTGCATTCGCATACAGTACTTGGGTCATCTATTTTTCTATGAGTCCCTGCTTACTTTCTGAGTCTTGTTACTCCTTTGAGTCATTCAGAGAAATCTTCCATCATCAGTTGCATTAAGAGTTTGTGTCATTCTCATTGTGTCAATACTGCCAAGTCAAGCCATGCCCATGTTCAAGAACACGTCTATCATTTGTCATCTGCAGTTTGTTAGTTTTTCAGAAATTTCAATCTGATCTAGGATCTTAACTGAGAGAATAACATGTACAGCATATCTACAGCATATCAATCATGCACACAATAATGCAAGCACACAAGAGACACAGAGTTTACTTGGGGAAAACCATAAAGGTAAAAAACCCCAATAACTTCCTCAGAGATAGATAGAGCAATGATACAACCCAAGCATAAGAGATAGGCATCTCCTAGCAGCAGCTTCTCCTCCTCCACAAGTGCGCCACTCTCCAAAGAGTGTGTGTGATAATAGAATTATCAAATAGAGTGCCTCCCGCACTCTATTTATACTTGACTTGACTTGCCTAATAACCTTTACTAGGTCGGCCTTAACTTAACCACATAACATAATGCTGACTGGGTCAACACCCAATAGGGTGGTCTAATAACCCTTTGACCCACATGGCCGACCCCCAATAGGGTGGTCTAATAACCCTTTGACCCACATGACTTATACAGGGCCGACCCCAACAAGGTGGTCTAATAACCTATCAAGTATAAGTTACGACACTTCCGTATAGAGGAATAATAACATCTCTATAGGAATACAAACACTTCCATATAGAGGAATAATACATCTCTATAGGAGTACAATAAATATATATATGAAATACATTCCGAAGTTAAAAATACATCAATACTCCCTCTTAACTAGGAAGGTATTTCTCGACACATATCATCTAGCACAAGTCTTCTTCTCTGGATCATCGTCAACGAATCATTGTCCTCGAATCATCGTCATCGTCACTGCTACTGCTATCTCAATCAATCTCCGATCTACTCGTCATATGAAGTTCTACAGAGCCAGTCATTTTTCATACTGAATGTAGGCCCACCACCTGCAAGTCTTCATCATTACTGGCCATACTGTGGAATCCTCAGGACTTATTACGTGAGTCAACAAAACCTTGAAAGAGCATGCCAGGACTGATTACGAGTACACAGCTCAACCTATCGGATCTCCCAGGACCTTTTACATGCTACTGCACAACCTGTCCATGGACACAGAATATCATCCTGATACTCATGATCATCGTTCACAAATCACAACCCAGATGCACATCACACAACACTTACATCTACGCCATGGGAGAACACATCTACAACCATGCAAGAATGGCACAGCACTTATATTGCAGCCATGGGAGAACACATCTACAACCATGCTCAAATGGCCTAGCACTTATATCGCAGCCATGGGAGAACACATTTACAACCATGCTTGAATGGCCCCAGCACTTATATCGCAGCCATGGGAGAACACATCTACAATCATGCTCGAATGGCCCCGACACTTATATCGCAGCCATGGGAGAACATATCTACAACCATGCTCGAATGGCCCTAGCACTTATATCGCAGCCATGGGAGAACACATCTACAACCATGCTCGAATGGCCCTGGCAATTACATCACGACCATGGGAGAACACATCTGCCACCATGTCGAAAAAGCCCAGCAATTACATCGCGACCATGGGAGAACACATCTACAACCATGTCCGAAAATCTCATGTGCATTTGTGTCTTTAGAACTCATCACACATAATCCAAATGATTATGTAATGTATCCAACTGATACATGTCATCACATATGATCATCCTGATCATCATCACTGCATCGTCCTGATGCATGTCATCTGGAGCAACATCCTGAAGCTCGTCATCCAAGATAATCCTGATCATACAATGCATCCACCTGATGCATACATAGTATCTACCTGCCACATATCAACATATATGATCTACCTGATCATACAATATATCCACCTGATACATATACAAATACATGATCCACCTGATCATACTTGATACATATCAACATACATGATCTACCTGATCACACAATGTATCCACCTGATACATCTACAGATACATACACATGATCCAACTGATCATATCCAGCATCCAACATGATGCGTACATACATATACATATAAATGATCCAACTGATCATATCCAGCATCCAACATGATGCGTACATACATATACATATAAATGATCCAACTGATCATATCCATCATCCAACATGATGCATACATACACATATAGAGCAGTAACTAGAGCATCGTCCTGATGCTCATCATCCAATGCTTACATCCACAGCCAAGTGAAGGATCCAACTTCCAACATGCTTGGAATGGCTTCAGCAAATGTGTCCATCACTTCTTCCTCGAAGTGTCATCAATCTGAAGAACACCAAGCCTCTCTCTAAAGTACTCGAACTTTACTCTAGCTAGTGGCTTTGTTAGTACATCTGCAATCTGCTCATCTGCCGCAACATACAGGAGCTTCCGAAGCCTGCTTCAGCTGTACTCAGTGCTGCACAGGACTGCTTCCTACTAAACCAAGAGATCACACCTGATCCCATACTGAAGCAACACCCAGAAGTGCTCTTCCTATCTGCAACACTGCCTGCCCAATTTGAATCAACATAACCCTGCAGGTTAAACTTTTGATTCGCATCATACTTGAGCCCATAATCAACTATACCCTTCAGGTATCTCAGAATATGCTTTACAGCAACCAGGTGAACACTCCTTGGATTCGTTAGGAACTGGCTCAATGTGTTCACCGCAAAGCAAATATCTGGTCTCGTGTTCATTAGGTACATCAAGGACCCAATCATCTGACGATACATAGTGACATCAATCGGATCAGATGAAGCATCACACAGAAGCTTCAGGTTCGATTCCATAGGTGTGGCCATGGCCTTGTAGTCCATCATCCCGAACCTCTTCAGGATCTCTACTGCATACTTCCCTTGTCCAAGGAAGATTCCCTCTGCACTCTGCCACACCTCCATGCCTAGAAAGTAGTGCATCATCCACAAGTTCTTCATCTCGAACTTGGCAACAAGCTTCCGCTGCGTGTCGGCAATCAATCTATCATCACCTGTAACAAACAAGTTATCTGCATACAAAAGTAGTATCACTGGATTTCCTAACTCAACCTTGTAGTAAAGGTTGGAATCCGCTTTACTCTTGGTAAAGCCCAAACTGGATAGAAAGCTGTCTATCCTACCATACCAAGTTCTGCATATATATGACTTCCCGTCATGTGTCTCAAAACCAAGTGGCTGCTCCACATACACTTCCTCTTCAACTACACCATTCAAGAAAGTTGTCTTGACATCCTCTGGTGTATCTTCCATTTCATCACTGCAGCCAGAGCAAGTACTGATCTGATGGAAGTGGATCTGGCTACAAGAGCAAAAGTCTCTATGCTGCTAGCTACAGCATGCTTGATCTTATAGATCCATTTGGAAGTCACAACAGACTTCCCTTCAGGTCTTAGGACTGCATCCCAAACATCATTCTTCATGATCGACTAGTACTCCTTGATCATGGCATTCTTCCCGAATCCTGGGAACTTCAATATATTCAATATCTTCAATATATAACTTTGTTGCTGAAACAAATGTTGTAGTCCTTCTTTTGAAGGTGCTCGTATACGATCTTTCCTACAAAAAAAGTTAAATTGCATGATTAGAAACTTCTCATAGTTTTCAGAACAAATTCTTACACATAAAGAAATATGTCATACAGTCATGCAATTATTTTAGCCGATGCTTCAATACAACATTCATCCATATCCTGTAACTTTCTAGATGCCTTCCAATCTCTACCAAAACATTGTTAGGAGTTTGCACTACTCCCAACATGTCAGCAAAGAGGTTTCATTCTAGATAAGTAGCAATGGAATGTTGTACAGTGCCATAGGCCACTTACCCATTACATGCATATTAGTAGTATGTTGTTCATTAATGCAATTATTCTAATATGCCAAAATACATAGCCTAATTCTAGGAACATCAGTATATACATCATTGAACAGTATTATTTGAACAATCAAATATGCAAGAAATGATAATTGAAATACTTATCTTTGTTTGTTTGTTGGGTTGACTCCCTCTTAGTCTTTGCTTCCTTTTTCCAACTCCATTCTGATGTGGATTGTGAGAAGTGGTCAACTCCCTCTGAATATCTACATCCTTGCAGAAACTACTGAAGTGTGCTCCCTCTTGATCTTTTCTTCCCGGATTACTTGTCCTTGAACTTATATCCATCCTCGATCACTATGCATGCTTACAAGTATCATTATTGTGATATCCTCGAGATCTCATACATAATCATACATTTAATAGTATATTCTCAATACTATCAAAACACAATAATCTTAAGCATGTATAGTTATGATCATTTCAAACAGAAATAATAAGCATTAGTATTCAAGGACTCTAATGGTTAGTCATATCATAAATTAAAGTAAGAAACATAATATGCCTAAACCCGTGATTACTCAAACCTATACTTTCATGACTCTTCTGGTTAGTCATATCATCAATTAAGGTAAGAAACATAATATGCATACACCCATGTTTATTCAAACCTATGAATAATCATTATCAATCATGCCATGTATACTTATATAAGAGATCCTATCACAAGGTAGGATTCTAACTTGATATAGGAAAAACATACCTGGATTAGTATGCTAGCTAGTTATGTCTAACATACCCACATGATGTCTTCTTGTTCTCTTCAATGACTTGTGCTAGTAACCTGCATATCTCATAGGTTAACCATTATAGAACCAAGTTATACATACCTCGTAAATAGATCTTCTAAGTGATCCATGACAATGGATGAATCTTTGTCTTCATGTCACCATGATCATATGTTCTTGGACTAGAACATGATTTGTCTTTCTTGGTGTACCTTTCATGTTAGTGGACAACATAAACCTCATACAACACCATAATGCATTAGTACAATCATAAGTGTCAACACCCTAATCAATGAATATATTCTATCATGCATTCATAATTTTATTGAGGTGATACGACAAGTCTAAATTTAATCAAGATTTTACTAACTGTAATAATATGAAGACAAACATACCATAAACTTAATCATGAACAAATCTTGAAACATACCTGGATAAATCATACCTGTCGAGATTGCTTGTAATCTTGTTATGTAAGGTCTTAGCCTCATCTCCCTCTGAAACAGGAACTTCTTCACTTATGTAGGTGACCAATCCATTCTCTTCTAGGATTAACCCAATCCACTTAATTTGCAGGAACTGGATCTGGAGCTGGATTAGGGTTTGTCAGAGAAACCCTAAAAATTCAAAATTTGAATTTCAAACTTTTGAAAGGATAGAAAGATGTGCCTTGATGAGCTGATCAAGTCGGTATATTCAGAATTTGAAAACTGCAGAGTTTCACCCCTCAAATTTGCCTTTGAAACTTCCATATTCACTGAACATGACCCCGAAATAGGGTTTGATAAAGTACACCCTTATTCTCAATCAAAAGGTTCGATCCAAAGCTCTAAGATTCTATTTTTCAGAGGAGCTTCCAGCCGTGGTCATAGATTTCAAAAATTCCCATTTTTGCAGAAGCCCTAATTTTTCACTTTTTCGATCAAAGTCCCGAACTAGGGTCTGATCAAGCCCGTCCTTCTGCCTAACCAAAAATTCTGATCTTGGTCTCTAAATTTAGATTTGGATGAGTATCATTCAGCCGTGGTCTCCGATTACAAAAATTCCATCTTTCTCCGAAACCCTAAATTCCCGAAGCCATCAATGAAGGTGCTAAAAAATAATTATGTTTTGACAGAAATATGTACCTTATTGTTTCTGGTGTAACTCCGAACTTTCCGATCCACAGGATCTAAAAAGTCTACCTATGGTAGCCCGAACTGTCATCTTTTAAACCCCACAGGTTTGACCTCAATTGGATTCTCTGAGAGATATTTAGGCCAAGTGTAGCAACGTGACTTTTTTATGGGATAAAATAGGAGAGCGAACTGGTACAGCGTGCCACATGTCACTGGTTCAGTTTCAGCCTCTGAAAAAGTTACCTAAGAAATTACAGTCCATGCACTACCTGTCTCTTTTTATGAAATTTCATTTGGAGCTTTCTAGCCCAAGTTATGACCTTTTTTCCTAGGTCACCTGTTTATGACTCAGATCTGGAAGAGGCAGAAACCCTAGATTGTACAGATCATAAAACACAAAGTACAACGAATTATAAGTTATCCTTTGGACACAAAGTACATGGGGATCTGATATTCGACTTATAAAATTTTCAGATCTGAAAACTTTGCCAAAATGGATTTATAGCGAAAGTGCTACGATGACTGGGTTTTGCTATATCAAGCCCTAGCATCGCAAGTGCAACAAGTGCCATATATGCCATACCATGCCTTCTTTCAGGCTAGCTCTGATACCATGTTAGTTTTTCAGAAATTTCAATCTGATCTAGCATCTTAACTGAGAGAATAACATGTACATCATATCTACAACATATCAATCATGGACACAATAATGCAAGCACACAAGAGACACATAGTTTACTTGGGGAAAATAATAAAGGTGAAAAACCCCAATAACTTCCTTAGAGATAGATAGAGAAATGATACAACCCAAGCATAAGAGATAGGAATCTCCTAGCACGAGCTTCTCCTCCTCCACAAGCGTGCCACTCTCCAAAGAGTGTGTGTGAGAATAGAATGATCAAATAGAGTGCCTCCTGCACTCTATTTATACTTGACTTGACTTGCTTAATAACATTTACTAGGTTGGCCTTAACTTAACCACATAACATAATGCTGACTGGGCCGACACCCAATAGGGTGGTCTAATAACCCTTTGACCCACATGGACGACCCCAAATAGGGTGGTCTAATAACCCTTCGACCCACATGACTTATACAGGGCCGACCCCAACAAGGTGGTCTAATAACCCATCAAGTATAAGTTATGACACTTCCGTATAGAGGAATAATAACATCTCTATAGGAATACAAACACTTCCATATAGAGGAATAATACATCTCTATAGGAGTACAATATATATATATATATATGAAATACATTCTGAATTTACATATACATCAACATAGTCAAGTATACCCATCATCACGTCGGTCTACTCTGAGTCAGTCTTGCATGTTACTGTACCATCCGATCCACTCTACACATCTTTTGTCGTGTTTCGTGTCGATTGATGGGGGATTCATCATGGCCCTCCTTTGACGGATTCATCCTTGTTGACTTCAACTCATCATCCGAGGATCGAATCTAGAAACCAACCAAGTACCTTAGCCCTGCATGCCTCAATGGCAGGTTACCTTGCTTTCATCATGAGTTTACATCATTGACTCTTGATTGAAAGATTTAATCTTGCGTTCAACTTCAAATCATTTATTCATGCTTGATGATATGTACTATGATACATTGGGAATCATTGATATCAATGGTGATCTCCCTCGCACTTGTTAACGGTTTACATCAATGGTCGGTAATCAAGTGGTTTCTACCATGTTCGATGTCAAGACATTTGTAATCACATGGATAGATTCGTATCATTGCGGGTTCAACTTAAAGACCATGGGGAGTCATGTTTTACCCAAGTTGCGATGGAGTTTGTATTAAGTCATATTACACGGATCCACTTTTTTATTGGTCGTGGCTATGTTATCATCTCATCATGGATCTACGCTTATGTCTAGTAGCCATGATTGTGTTCAGTTGGTCATTACTACCATGGATATGCAATGTATTGGTTGGCAGCCATGTTGTACTTCATATGAGATTGTCAGTTCAGAGGCAGTTGTATTGCAGTAGGGTCCTTCGTCTGACGAGTCTATTGCCATTACTTCTATCAAAGCACTTCACCTGTCTATCTTCAACAACTTCATGCTTTGGGGGGCATTCTGTTACACCCAAAATCTACTCATCATCAGATTCAGTGTATACACCCCTGAAGATACCTGGACCAAGTAATCATCTTGGGAATATTTGCACTCAGTTCTGCAATCTTTTGAGAGGTCGTCGCGGGTTGCATAATAGCAACATGTGACGTCACATCTTGCTCCACTGCAGGGTGCGACGAGGTCAGGTAATGGGAAAAAATAGCTTATTCGAGATCCTTCTAAAAAATTGCTCATTTAGGGGCTTATCCCTGACCTCTAAGGGAGCTAGTACTCGACCCCTAACTCTTTGGGAGGATCCCCTATCTCTCTCCTACCATCTCTCACCATATACTATCCATACCCTATCCACTTAGTCCTATATAAGTGAGGTTCACTCCCATCCCAAGGGGGGAAGACTATGGTATCTACATGCTGGTAAAATCTCTCTTAGAACATCTCCATTCACCTATTGGAGAACTCAGACTTCCTTGGAAATTGGCTTGGTCGGAGAAGGGATAATGTGTTAAGTCTTGGTTGTAGTTCTATATCTCTATCATGTACTCCTGTATTTGCAGTAATACAAATGCTTTCCACCAATATTGTTCATGTGTGCAATGATATTGAGTAGTTTACCTGCTTAAATGTTTACTTAGATCTCTTATTGTATAGATGTCTTTTACTAGTTTCTCTTGTTTCTTTGTCTTGACAGGTCTTGCAGCTTGGATCTGACGACCGTGGGGTGTGGAGCAACATTTAGGAGAAAGGATTGCGTAGTAAAAAGGTAAGGCATCTAGTACTTGATCCTTAAGTAGATCTAGGAAATGTATTTGTAGTTTGTTCTATTTGTTCTAGACTCACTTTGAGCAAGAGATATCCGGCTCACGTCTGCTCGAGTGGATTGTCCGATAACATGCCCTTCCCTTGCTCCACATAATGCGGTTGCTGAATGTACTGTGGCTGTTGGGGAGCCATTTGCATCAGAGCATATTGTGGCATGAACTACTGTGGTTGCTGCTACGGTACAAACTGTACCTGCGATTGAGGTAGCGGCTGGGCCACCTACGACTGTGGTTGCGGTTGTTGCACGACACGCTGGTCATCCTTTACATAGAATGCATCGTATGTTCTCTCATGAAGCAACCCATATGCCCGGCAATCTTTGTCGTCATGTCCCACAGATTTACAGAAAGAGCAATATAGATTCATTGGTTTGGTGACCATCTTCTGCATGTATGGGCATTCCTCATGGCGGTTCACAAATACCTGACAAATGCAACACCATGGCATGCCACCCCCATTCAACAGGTTGGGTGCCCCCAAAACCAAACAATTGCGGAAGTCAGGGCAATTGTCCTTAGTATGTCCTTCCCCTCGACATCGCGTACACCATACTTCTTCGCGCTACTCCTTGCCCTTCTTTAGATCTTGCAGCTGTATGGTCAAATTAGCTAGCTGTGTCTGTATCTGCGACATCCCAGCTGCATTTTCCCCAATCGTTGATGCTTCCAACCGCATTGCAATCTCTAAAGCTTCACTGGGCATCGAGATGTTTTTTTGCATCAGTGGTAGTCGAATATGCGGTAGCAGTGGCACGATGAACCACTCTTGGTGTTGGATAGGGCTCATATCAAAACTAACCCATGCCATCAGCGCCTTAAACCGTTGGTCAAAATCCCACACCATCTCATTGGGATACTACTTAATTTCTTTCAATTCTGTAATATACTATGCTTTAGACTTGGGTTTTCTGAATTCTACAATCAATCCGTTCCTGATATCATCCAGCGTCTTCTCCGGAGCTCCTATAGGGACTAGAACAAACTTCATAAACTAGTATAGGGAGTTGTCACTAATTGGCCTTTCTTAGCATCATCACCAGTAATATGTTTTATGGTCCATACTGCCTCACATAAGAACCAATATTGTTTAGGATTGTCTTTTCCATCTCCATGGAACAATGGCAACTTCGCATCTTCGCCTGCCATCCTAGGATTTCTTCCTGTAGTCGTTGAACTACTAGCAATCAAATTTTGTTGACCCGGTGGGGTTGAAGTTGTGTTTCTTACCGGTTGACAGATAGTGAGCAGAGGTGTGGGTACATTGCTACTGGGGTTTGGTCCTACTTCTATCCTGGGCGTAGCCTAATTGTCCTTGTCCGGACTGTGAGGTTGCTTCATCCCATGTGGTCTTCCTTCGCGAACTTGCAGTTCAATCGCAGTAGGACCTTCTCCTATCCTCTGCCTCTTTTCCTGTCAAAACCTCGCTCCTCCCCTTGTAATACCACTCTCTTCCTCGGCTTCACTCACAATCTCGTCATGACCTGCACCCATCTACCCCTGATCATTCCATGTACCACCCCCTACCGTCGCGATACCCACGGCCTCCGCCCACCAGGATGCTTACTGATCTATATGCATCTTCAATATACGCTTTTCACAAATAAGTATCTTAATAGATAGTTGGAGTGACAACAGAAACCTTCCCTGGGGATCGCGGAAGAAATATCTTTCGGTATCACTATAAGAATTTTGCGTATCAACTGCAAATTCAGTGATATACCCTTCCAAGATGCTATTGAGCCACACTTTGACAGATCGCGACGCTTTTTTGTCGACTTCCTATAGTTCTTGGATCAACTCTGGGGTCCAGGTCATCAGCTCACCACCTTGGTGGTTCCTCTTCTGAAAGGTCAACTTTTCCAACCACTCGAACATAAGGACTGGGAATTCACAGAAAAACCATTCATGCGGACCGTCGTGAATATATCTGTCCACCCACTGATCTACTATCAGTCGAGTGTTCCAACTTTTTTCTTCAGCAAATTCTTGCAACTTATGATCAAACCAGCTATGTCGGATTCCACAACATATCCTCCTTTCACTTCGCACACGGTCCCGGCAACGGAACCATTTGTTGACTCAAACCCAATCGACAAGGGTTCCCATCGCTGTTGACACCAACCCACCGCGATCTCCTTGAGCACCGGCCCAGATAGGTTTTACCCTATCCAGCAACACCTATGGAGCAGATGAGGTCTCACCCAAGGCGTTCAAGGGAGAGTTGATGGAACCATGTTTTCGCCGAATGAAAGAGGATGTTTGCGGAAACAATTACTTAAACTTATCGCGACATTCAAAGATAGATCTATGCATTTAACTTCAACAACATTGCGTTCATAGAATTATTCAAGAAAAACATTCATCGTGACAAGTATAACATTAAAGCATTAGTTGCAACAAGAAAACATAGCATCATTCATGAATCGCAACATGCATTATCATAAAAGATACACAGGGAATTTCACCAAATAGTTTTGTCATGTCATATTACTTCAGCAAAACCCTGATATAATATCTCCGCAAAACTAGATCTCACCAATATCTCTTAATCTCAGATATAGACTCAAAGACGCACACATCCAACATCTAAGGATCCGTACTAAGATCCTTCAACACTTGCAACTTATGTCTAAGATCCTTACAATGCTTGTCCACTTACTAACAACTTCCTAACCGACACTTTGGACAAATGACCCAAAATCTAACTGACGCGGTCCAAATGACCCAAAAACCAGCAAACTGCGGTACAATTGACCCAAAAATGCATAAAATAGTCTTCTTTACGGCTATCTCGTCGCCTTCCGTGATATCCTCTGACTTGTCGTAGCATCAAAGATGCTGCGATGTTACCTTACAAAACCGCCTGCCAACACAATCAGAGAGGGATCTCTCTTAAACCTTATAGAATACTGAAAAATAATCAATGATAATCATACAACCTTCCTACTAAAATTTTTTCAATCAAAGCACATTCTTAGAAGGTTAGATTCTGGTAGGGCAGTTTGTTTTTGGAGTTTTGGTAAGACATTCATGGAGGGGGACCATTGGGCAATGGAGTCAATAAATAGATCTGAATTAGGTTGCTAGAGGTAGGGGATGGAAGAGATCATGGACAGAGGCAGGGTAGACATCAGCTCTTATGTTTTGAGGGTTTTTGCAGGTGGATTGGAGGATAGAGAAGACAGGCCATCAAACAGAGCACCTAGCTTGGGTGAATTCTACAAGACTTTAGAAGAAGATGTTTAAAATGTTTGAACAATGGATCTAGAGCATACAAGATGAATTCTGATCCATGACACTGTTGTTCAAACATAAAAGCAAAGACAAAATGGAGTGCTAAATAGGGAATACAATCACATATAATGTTACTTACTGAAGAAACTGATGGCACAAGAATCTCATCCATGGAAAACTTCAAAGCATTCAATCTCTGCAACTTTTATTCATAACTGGAAATGGAAAACATGTACAATGCAGAGCCTCTCAGCTCTTGAGAATTCCCCAAATGAAAACCGAACCCCTAGCTCTGCCTATTACAAATGAATATATAGGGGAGCTATACTCATCCCTCAAGCTTGAATTTCTCTGCCCTAGCATCTAGAAACAAGAATGGTTACAAGCATGAGGACACCTAGCTAACAGACTGTTGCTTTCAAAGAATTTGTTATGACCAATTTCTTCATTTTCGGCTGCAGACTACTGAAACTGCCCTTCGGATCCCTGGTTGTATATATCACATGGAGACACTTGGGTAAAAAATAAAAGAGGATTTTGTAGTTGGGCTCATTCTTGACAAAACCCATGTTCCCATTTCCTCAGATTCCCCTCCAGCTGGTCGGCATTTGTCTTTGAAGTTGATGACTCATGCAGTAAACGTAAATTCTAGATATTTACCCTGCGAAAAACCCTTTGGTTCTTCCAAACCATGACACTTGTATAAATTCTGAGAGAGGTTATTGTATATGGGCTTGTGTTGGAGAAAAACCTCTCTCGGTTTCTCCAAATTCACCCTGGTTTGGCGCAAATAGCTAATTGAAAAAGATGACTAAAACAGAAATTTTCACCAAACACCACCATGTTCTTCACATGAAATTTCATTAAGTTTAAAATTTGCTTTCTCCTTGCAATTTGAAATTTCGAGACTTGGATGCTGATGTGGTGGGTTTATAAATTAGACATGTAAAGCTCCTTGGTGATGGGTTTGAGCTTAGCTCAATTACGGTGCTAACATTAGGTATATCACCTTCCTTAATCCGTAGATGGTGGTAACCTGATCGCAAGTCGATCTTTGAGACTATCACCCCTTTCATTTGATCAAAGAGGTTATCAATTGGAGGTATCGGGTAACTATTCTTCACGGTGGCTCTGTTCAAATCTCGGTAATTAATGCAAAGACGCAAGGAACCATCCTTCTTCTTCACAAAAATTATTGGTGCACCCCACGGTGAAATACTTGGTCTGATGAACCCTAGGTCTAGTAGTTCCTTCAATTGCATTTGCAACTCACAAAGTTCTAGGGCCATCATATTGTATGGTGTCTTTGATGTTGGCCTCGAACCGGGTTTTACCTCAATGGAAAATCAAGTTCCCTCTTAGGAGGTAACCCAGGCAATTCCTTTAGAAAGACGTCCCTGAATTCGACTAACACTGGGTACGCATCAAAGGAGGGTCCCTTCTCGTTGTTTACTGCTTCAACAATATACAACTGACATCCTTGTCGCATACATCGCTTTACGTTCATCGTGGATATGAAATGTAGGGACACCTTCCGTTTGATACCTTGGATCTCGATGGCCTCTCCTTTGTCATCAAAGCAAAGAACTTTCTTCCCGTAACAGTCCAAGAAAGCTCGATGTTCCTCTAGCCAGTTCATACCTATGATGAGATCATAAGTTCCGAGGGTGGTGATGTACACCTTGACTTGTGTAACACACACCCCAAGATCCAGTATGCACTTGTCGACACTAGGTCCTACCGCTTGCTTTACCCCTGAAGCCATTTCGACTAAGTTGAAATCGTCATGCTCATAGGCTACCAACCCACATTTGTCTAATGCATATGGAGAAATAAAACTATCTATAGCACCAATATCAAACAATATTCTAAGCTTAGCATTATTGACCGTACCTGATGATTCCACCACAGTGGATTGGTGCTCTGCCTGATGGTTGTTTACTGCTACCAAGATATGATGCGTACTACCCCCACTCCCCATTGGAGCCTTTCCTTCTCGATGCACTGTACCGGATTGTAATTCGGGACAGTTGTTGGGCCTAGCCCAAGTAAGGCATTTTTTAGAAGAACAGTTTTGGAGCTGCAGCGTAGCTCAGATGGAGGCATTTTTGGTAAAACATTTTTGGAAGCTACGAAGTTGAGTGCAGCGCAGTATCGGCGGGATGGGAACCGCACATCTAAGGTCCGATTCCGTGAAGTGGTAGCACCACGAAGTGGCAGCAGGGCACCTATTTTGGGTAAAGAATGAAGGGAAGGTCGAGCTGTGAAAGCAGCTTGTTTTGTCGAAACACTCCATGATTCCCCAGCAGGAGGGTAAGGAGTGGTGCTGAAGGAAAGCGATCGGTCACACGAGTAGAGGAAGCACGACATGAACAGGCAGCACAAAGCCTTTAGAGAAGGAACAAAAGGATGAAAGCAACAGTTGGCATGTGGTCGACAGGGCAGGATGAAAGCGACGTGACCACGCGCAGAGGATGGCCACGATGGAGAAGTCACTATCAAAGTTTAGCAGGCCTGGTTACCGAAGTAACCATGATGGTTTTTGGGTAACCTTAGAGTTTTTGAGCCTATGCATTGTAAAGACGTGACCTATGGGCACGATCTATAAAAGGACACATTTTGTAAGGGAAAGGGTTAATTGTGAATTGCCAAATCTTAAGTAACACTTCTTTGCATTGCTGAATGCCATTGTAAAGGCTATACAGCTGTGTGCGCAGAGACCTATCTGTAAGGTTGAATCTTCTGTGTATGAATTGTTAATCTTTGTTTTTGAACATTGATCTCTGTTGAGAGAAGATTGTAAAGGCTCAACAAGCTGTGTGCGCAGAGACCTATAGAGATATAAGAGAGTTTGCAACTGAGTGCACAGACTGGAACTGTTGTACCATTCCCAAAGATAATACAACAACAGTTCCTATGGAGGTAGCTCCCATCCTGGGGGTGAACCACGTTAAATTCTATGTTATGCGATTGCTTATGTGTTTGCATTTGTGTCTTTACTTATGATGCATGGTTAAGTGCTGTTTATGAGTTTATGTGCTTTGCTTTTATATGTATTCACCATAAGGATGATAATGGGAATAATATGTTAAGTAATCACATGTATGAATGAATGCCAAATGCACCAACACTTTGCAGTTAGATGAATGCATGAGTTAATCGGATAAACAATTAGCGCAGCACTAGAAGTGCGCAGTGATATCACTGGTTGTCATAGTGTATAAGTTCACAAGAGTTGTAAGCTACTTTGATGTTGAATGCGTCTTTTACACTAAGTAAGATATGTCAAGTTGCATAAGTCTATAAGAGGAAGCGCAGCCTTCGTGGCGCTGTCCTGTCGTCAAGTAAACATCCAGCATCACGAAATCCTTGGATGCGCGATAACCTAAGTATTAGTCACGAAGAGGTGGAACTTCGCACAGTCTGAAGGCCGCAGCGCGAGTCCTGTAGCACGCTGCTCACCAATCTGTTTAAACACTCATCACCTGGTTGTGGAAACCTGATTCCGCAACCTCCCCATTACTTGTCCTCGGGTGAGACCTCAGTCTACTTGCAGATTGTTGCCGAAAGGGCCGGTGAAAAGGGGTTTTGTTGGTTCCTTGAACCGCGCAGAACTTGGGTCTTTATAGAAAAACTCAAGAATAGTTATACAAGCCAAGAAATGGTTCTATTCTCGGCCCTTTCAGCCACCTATCAGCCTATTACTCCGCAGAATCCACCAGTTGTGAACACCGCGCCTCCTATTGCACAAAATACACCAGTTCAGAACCCTCTAGTTGTTAATATTTATAATCCTTAGAGTGTCAATACTAGTAACACCACGGGAGTCAGTACTCAGACCATTTCTACTCAAAATATTCCGATTCAGAACATTCCACGCAGTGACATCCCTAACACCACTCAGAACACTACACAGAATACTACTATACCACCTAGAAGGAGGATGACCGACAATATTAAGCTGCCGATATTTAAGGGAACGGTCTAGAGGACCCTAAGCAACATTGGTTTCTATGTGAAGCCGTATGGAGTGTCAAGCAAGTTTAGGATGATGCTGTGAAGCAAGTGCAGCTCATCACTACATTTAGAGATAGAGACTTGAACTGGTTCATGAAGTTTCTCAAGGACATCAAAGAACCTTAGTGGAGATTAAGGCTGCACTATTGAGCGAATTCAAGAAACCAAAGTCAGAATCCCAATGTATAACAGAATTGAAGGAAATCAAGCAAAAACCTAATGAGACAGTCTGGGAATTTGACCAAAAGTTTAAGACATTGTTATACCAGGTCAATTTTGTCATAGCATCGCAACAACACCAAGAATGGTTTATAGCTGTGTTGTTGCCCCATATCAGACTGCCGTTAATGCAGCAGAAAGTGGCTTCGCAAGAAGAAGCTTTGGAGATTGTGATGAAATTAGAAGCCTCACCTATAGGAGAGAGTAGCATTGGAATGTCTCAGATCCAGACCCAGCTAGCTCCCTTGAAATTATAGTTGTAGGACATGGAGAAGGGGAAAGAACAAAGACAAGAAGTCTAGTGTACAGGATGCAAAGGAGGAGGACACACCAGAGAGCACTGTCCCTTATTTTCAGAATACCTTAACAGTGGAGCACCAAATCCACTGAATCAGAACCAAGCGTCGTGGTGTGAGATCTGTAGAACTAGAGGACACTGGCCATAAGATTGTTACTTAATTCAGAAGTATGTGTGAGCTCCTAAGAATTTTTATTGCACATTCTATAAATCCGTTGGACACGATGATTCCAACTATAGATCGTATGACCTCATGATGGAAAGAAAGAAAGATATGGAGCATATGCATGGTGGAGTATACATAGTCCAAGAAGAAACAATGTAGAAAAAGGATAACACGCAGTATGATCAAGGCACATATAGAGGCCGTGGAGGATTCCGCGAAAGAATATGAGGCCAGATGATCTATTATAACTATGGCCAACCAGGTCACTTATCCAAAGATTGTACCAATCCATGTACTACCTGCAATTACTGTAAATCTTTTGATCATGTTATTGAGGACTGCCCGGTGTTAGTAGCAGAAATGTAGAAGAGAAAGCAAGATGTACCTAACCCGAACATTCAGTTGATCGTAGCAGATAAAAGGGATGCATATCC
Source organism: Larix kaempferi (assembly GCA_027924585.1). Lineage (NCBI taxonomy): Eukaryota > Viridiplantae > Streptophyta > Pinopsida > Pinales > Pinaceae > Larix > Larix kaempferi. The sequence goes on from BSBM01000379.1 coordinate 1,343,646, forward strand.
AAGTATCAATGCAGTGATGCGAAGTGGCGCTGCCACAGGAAGAGATAGGCAAACGGAAGCTTCAACTTCTGGAGACTTTGAAACTAAGTAGACCCCTGTTGAAACAATCTGGATCAGAAAAGCTAGTGGGAAGACACCTGACTTCAACCTGGAGAAGAATAAAGAAGTCTTTGTAGAAGCGAGAGACATATTCAAAGAACCAACACCTATGTCACCAAGAATCCCGTTGCAAAGTGAAATACCGCATATGGAGGATATGCCAGCCGTGTACGAAAAAACGTGCCCCACAGCAGAGATAGGCACCTCTATTGCACAGTTCCTACGAAGTTGCATGAAATTATTGAAGAGCGCAGACGTTGTAGTGGAATTACAAAAATTGTTAAACCAATATGAACCACACAGTGAGACGGATACTACCTAGAGCGTAGTCCATCACATCAAGAGCCATAAAAGAACATGAAGAGAAATGAGGCTCAGTGCGCAGATAGGAGACTATGAGATGGATGAGATCATCCTTGACTTAGGGCCAGAGCTAAATGTCTTGACTAAGCAGACATGGCAGTAGATGGGGAGACCAAAGTTGTCATGGTCACCCATACAGTTGATATTGTCCAACTAACAGAAAGTCATACCTTTTGGGAGACTAGCCAATATTATTGTTGACATCGATGGAGTCCAAAGTCATGCAGACTTCAAGGTTATTTAAATTGTCGATGATAGTCAACCTTATCCAGCACTATTGGGTATAGACTGGGCGATGGATAACCTCACCATCTTAAACTTGAATACCAAGAAGATGATATTTGAAGGGTAGGATATAAGGGTCATAGCACCATTGGACCCTTCGCAAGGAGAAAGATACAGTGAGTCGATTCAGGAAGAATCCAAAGCACAGGATCTTGACCGCATTTAAAAGATGACTGCGAATCAAGATGACTACGTTAATCCTACTGCGGATGGAGCACTTAGTTGGAGATGTGACAGTTCTTGCGTATCAGAATCTGATGCAGGACTGGAGAATTGGCAAAGCCGTATGAATGAAGTATCTGCAAGAATATGCACGTAGATCATAAAGTCACTGCGGTGGATTGGAACCGAGGTAAGTCCAATCCCCACCTATGATAATTCAACTAATGTTTATGCATTTATTCAAGAATATACTGTATCACTTGTAGTTGAACACCGCATACTAGTACTAGATACCGCACTGCTTGAGACACTTGTCAGATGGTGGGATGTGCATAAACAAATTTTGACCACATGGGATCAGTGCAAACAGATGATGCAAATCAAATTCGCATAGAAAGTTGCACTGACATTTGAAAGGTATAATGGACAGACGGATCCGAGGGATCACATGGAAACTTGTTCACAAGCATGGATAAAGAGACCACAGATAGAATGGGTTCATCTGTTTGTGCACACATTAGACCGGATCCCAGAGGATTGGTATATAGACATGGAGCTTGGCAGAGGAACCACATATTGGGCTATGTTGACTGCGAACTTCCAGAAAAAATTTAGCTTTGAAGATGAAAGTCCCAGCATAAATGAAGCGATACAAGTTATCAAAGAAAGAATATTCAGAGCCGAATGCCCAAGTATAAACGAGTCATTGGAGGAAATCAAAGAGAGGGTATTTGAAGATGTAAAGGTACCTATGAACCTACAACCAGAATGGGGAAGGAAGATAGAACATGCCTTTAAATGCTATAACCTCGCTGAAAATGAAGAAGAATAAGAAGAGAGTGATGAGAAGGATCCGTGCAACATCAACATACCTGAGTCAGAGGGAGTGCGCGATGTAAAGGTACCTCCATTGGAAATTCCAAATATGAGTGGACCTGTAAAGATGAGAAAAGTGAACATTGGCACAAGCGAAGAGCCGAAGTTCACTTCCATTGGAGATTATTGGGATGATGTGATAGTCATGCAGATCGCCGACCTTCTCCATGAGTATCATGATTTATTTCCAACGAAGTTTGCTGAAATGAAAGGAATTTTGGGTGAATTGGGAGTTATGAAAATACCTCTCAAGCCAGGCGCGAAGCCTGTTAAGCAAAGGCCTTATAGGTTGAACCCTAGATATAAAGAAAGAGTCAAGGAAGAGATTGATAAGATGCTTGATGCAGGGATCATTGAGCCCGTTGAAGAGTCAAATTGGATAAGCTCGATGGTTATCCAAGATAAAAAGACTAAAGGTGAAATCAGGATCTGCGTCGATCTAAGGAAGCTGAATGATGCTTCGTTGCATGACCCATTTCCTACTATATAGATGAAGTATTAGACAATGTGGGAGGAAATGAGGCCTACTCATTCACTAATGGATTCTCTGGATATCATCAAATTAGGATTGATCCAATAGACAGGCATAAAACAACATTTGCTACAGAATGGGGATCATATCAGTACACTGTTATGCCCTTTGGCTTGAAGAATGCACCTACCATATTTTCCAGATTTGTTGTGGCTGAATTCAAGGAATTTATCCATAAGTTCTTAAAGGTTTATTTTGATGATTGGACTATCTTTGGTTTGCTGAAGAATCATTTTGAAAACCTGAGAATGATGTTAGTTAAGTGGAGACAACATCAAATTTCATTGAACTTAAAGAAGTGTGTTTTCTATGTACCCCATGGTATTCTTCTAGGACACATTGTGTGTAGACAAGGTTTGATGGTTGATCCTGCGAAGATCATAGTGATTGTAAACTTACCTGCACCAAACTCAGTAAAGAAGCTTCGCACCACGTTGGGACATACGGGGTATTACAAAAAATTCATCAAGGGTTATGCGTAGATAACCGTGCCAATGGAGAAATTGCTGAAGAAAGAAGTGCAGTTTATATGGAATGTAGAATGTGAGGAGGGATTGGACACACTGAAGGAGAAGATGGTAACTACGCCGATCCTATTTTTTCCAGATTGGGATAAGCCGTTCCATGTACATGTTGACGCTTCATCTATAGCGTTGAGCATTGTGCTCGCTCAACTAGGCGAAGGGGGCATTGATCACCCCATTGCATTCTCAAATAGGAATCTATCCCTAGCAGAAAAGAACTATACAACCATTGAAAGAGAGGTTCTAGCTATGGTGTATGCACTGCAGAAATTCATGCACTATTTGCTCTGTGCGCACTTCTCCATGTACAATGACCATTCAACTTTGAAATACTTGGTCAATAATCGCAGATGGTTGTTTCTCTTCCAAGAGTATGATTTTGAAATTGTGGTTAAATCAGAGAGAATGAACTTAGGACCTAACCATCTTTCAAGGATTGAGTTAGGCGAAGAACCCACTAATCTTGAAGATAGTTTGCCTGATGCGTAGTTATTTGCTATACATATCGCATATGACTACTATAAAGACATTGTAGACTTTTTAACTACAGGATCGACACCCACGGAGTTTACTACGCAACAAAAGAAGCAGCTGGTAGTCAGAGCGGCAGACTCCACAATAATCTCAAGACAGTTATATAAGTTGGGACCGGATGAAGTGTTGTGCAGATGTGTGTTGGAACATGAGAATCCATTCATATTGATTGATGCACATTCAGGTGTATCGGGAGGTCACTACACAGGAAGAGCCACTATGCAGAAGATATTGCGAGCATGGATATGGTGGCCTACATATCACAAGGATTCAAAGGAACATTGTTAGAGTTGCGATGTCTGTCAGAGGACAGGAAGACTGTCGTGAAGAGATGAAATGCAATTAAATCCGCAGTTGACACTTCAAGCATTTGAGAAATGGGCTATTGATTTCGTGGGACCTATTAACCCACCAGGGAAGAGGACTGGTGCGAGATACATTATCACTGCAACTGATTATCTCACCAGATGGGAAAAATCTAATCCAGTGAAGCACTGTAGCACAGTCACTGCCGCACAGTTCATCTTTGAGAACATCCTTACTAGATTTGGATGCCTGAAGATTTTGATGAGTGATCAAGGGACCCATTTTTTGAACCGAACTATTGAATCCCTTATGGAATAATTCCATATTTATCATCAGAGGAGTACGCCATATCAGCTGCATGAAAATGGAACTGTTGAATCTTTCAACAAGGTATTGGAGAATGTGCTGGAAAAGGTATGCAATGTAAACAACGATGATTGGGATCTGTGCATTCCAGCTGTGTTATGGGCATACAGGACCTACTTGTAAGAAGTTGACAAGCCATACACCTTTCAAATTGGCCTATGGACAGGAAGCTGTGATGCCTATGGAGTATATTGTACCCAACTTGAGAATAGCTGCATTTACAGGCATGGAAGATCAAGAAACACTAGAAGAAAGGCTTCTACACTTGGTTGGATTGGAGGAAGATCGCTTCGTCGCAGGATTCCACTAGCAAGTCCAGAAAGACAAATAAAAAGCATGGCATGATCACCATATCAAGAACAAGTCCTTTTAGGTAGGTGATCTTGTCCTCCTGTATGATAGCAAGTTTATGAAATTTCCAGGCAAGTTTAAGATGCATTGGCTTGGCTCATATACCTTTGTGCATGTTACTAACGGTGGTGCAGTTCAGTTAGCCACATTAGCTGTAGACAATCTGCCCGGATTGGTAAATGGAAGTAGGCTAAAAGCCTATCGAGATAACCCTACTTCTCAGAAGCCTCAGTAGTATGAAGCCGTGAAGTGAAAAAAAGAAAAAAAAGGAAAGAAGAACTGCGCAGTTCGAAGCTCAAAAGGTAGCTACGTAGATCCAAGAAAGAAGAGAAGTTGCAAAGTTTAGAACCAGGAAGCACGACACTGCGAAGTAACTGTGCCGGAGTAGTGACGACCTGCCGCATAGTTCGATGCAATGCTCTAAGAAACTAGCCGTTGCAATGTCGGTCGAAAAACTAGCCGTTATACAATGATTTTGTCGACGACCGCTTGAGCATTTAACGTAGAAATAATCGTTCTGAAGGAGTTAACGAAGGAAAGGACCCGAATCTTCAGTGGATTTGGCCAACATATATGCCATTAAATGCTTTTCTAACTGTTGATGGGAACGGCTAAGGCTCAACCGCGCCTATAAATACCATTGTATTTGGACTCGCGATCATTACCGAAACTCTGAAATTTTCCTGCGAGCCATAGCTTGAAATTTTTTACAGTGAGCGCTAAGTGATCTCGTCAGTTTGTTAAGAGATTATCCAGTGAATGTCTGAAATTTCCTCTATTGAGCAAGATTTCACAATCAAGGAGGCTGTGAAGGTGTTTAAGCACGGAGGAGTTGAAGGGTTGATGAGAACCCCCGCTAAGAAGGTTGTTACTGAGTAAGGACAGGGCTCAAGACGATCACCACGACATTCCACAAATATGCAAGACAAGGGTAAAGAGCCAGCAGTGGAGAAGATAAAACCAAAGAAGATGAGCTCCACGCTGCCAGAAGTGCCGCTCAGTGATAAGGAAATCCCATTCACTTTGACACCTCAGTATATCTCTTCGCGTACACAGGATGCATCGACCGTTAAGCTGTCCAGGAACGTGAAGTATGAGATACCGCTTCCACCAATATCCAAGCATGTGAAGGTAGAGAAAAATCAGTTGTGAAAAATCGCAGAATGTAAGTTCGAGGACCATGACTTACTTCAAATGCAAAAGGAGCCAGCCAAGTTGAGGTACCGACAATTTCAGCCAGATCAGTATATGTGCTGGAAGAAGGATATGAAGGGAAATTCTATGTTGGTTGCATAAAGTTGCTTATCTGAAGTAGTAGAATCGGGATTGTTGATCCTATTGACGTACCCACACTTCGATCAGAGCCAAAACTGAATGTGGTGGTGCGCACACTCATCTCGCGCACACACCAATGTTATCTATGGTTGGATAGGAACGTTGACTTGAACATCGACCTGATCCATCGCATCACAGGGTTAAGCAAATGAGTCGACGACCATAAGTAATTCTTTCAAGGCAAGAGTCGGGACAAGGAGGTTATCACGTAGATGAAGTCAACACACAGTGTCCCGAAAGGAAAAAGAGGATTCGTTACGGACGATATCACTGATAATGCTACGTGGTTCGTAACACAATTGCTAGTAGGGGAAATTTTGCAAAAGGAAAGACCTAAAGAAGTACCAGCTGGAGCGGTGCTCCTTGGGGTGAAGGACACGATGGGTGGAAGATTTAACTGATGCCAATACTTGTTGAATGAATTTCTAGAATATGTGCGCGACACACAGTGTAATTATCCCTTGTTAGGAATTTTATTAAAATGGCATTTTTTCACTTTTTTTCCCTAATTAGACCTTTGACTAGTTTTGAGCTCTAGGTCCCCAAATTGCTCCAATTGCTCCCAAAAATTATGAGAAGGTATATGGATGATTTTAGAACATAAATATGTATTTAATGGATGCTTTTGGACCTTTAAAACACTTCTGCATTCCTCTTTCAATTATTTCCAATGTAGGGAACTTTACTAGTAATTTTCCTTTGACTAGTATTGGTTTCTAGGTCTCAAATTGACTCCAAATGCCTTCAAATATTCAAGGAATGTGTATGAATGATATTAGTACTTGAATATGATGTTCAAGGATGAGATATGGCTACCAAAATACCTCTGAAAACTCTCTTAATATTCTTGACCAAGTATGCAATTTTACTAGTAATTTGGGGTTCAAATCCCCCTGGGGTAAGTGCTGAAAAATGGCTTCCCAAATGCCTCCAAAACCACTCAAATTTATGAACAGAAGTAGGGAATGTATTAAGGATGTTATTAGGGTCCAATTTTCACCATTAATTGATTATTATATCTTTTCCAACCCTCTTCCATTTAGTTGCAAAAATCATCAATTCGACCCTTGGAGAAATGGCACTATTTCTTCTCCCAATGTAATTAAAATGAGTAAAAATACTTCAAATTCTCAAGTACAGTACATGAAAATTGTAAAATAAATCCATGGCAGTCCATTAATCACAAATTCATCAGATAATCATCCGTCCATTCGAAATCATCAGCATTACATTGGTTCACAACAAGGTAGTGGGGAAATGGCACTGTTCCTTCATTAAAAATGAGATTATACATTTCTACTTGGAATTTCGACCTGAAACTTTCTGGAGATGAATAACAGAGTATTTAATTCATATTAAAAAATAAATGGGGCATTATAATCTCCCCCAAAGAGTACAATAGCTCACCAAAAAATCCCTCCCTCAAGGATCAAGAATATGCCATCAAAACTGGAAATGGTTGAAGGAGTGAGCTGAAATAGAAGAAACCATGAGCTTCCCTGTAGCTTGAAATTTCAATAAAGAATCCATTAAAGCTCCAAATGAAAGTTCTGAATGGCCATTCCAATTACCAACTTGGATGGGAATCTTTCACCCTCGAAATTGGCTAAGGCAAGAAACTAGTCATCCACTAGCTCTCCCTCTTCACAAATGCAATTGCAAATTATACAAATGATCAAAAGATGGTTTCATTCTTTGTTATTAACATTTATAAAGTTCTAATGTCATCCATGGGTCGAATTCCTTCCAGGAGAATCATGCCAACTCAAGTTGGGAAGAGATTCCAAAGAACGCCACTTGTACAACAATTCCTAGTCTCCCACTTCCACCAAATCGCATGTGGAAGCATCTCAGCTGCCCTAACACCCTTGAGCGCCCTCTTGGAGTCTATATTTATCCCTGACATGTCATATATGTCATATGTCATCCTTCAGGTCTGATTTGTTTCATAGATGTCATAGCATCTTCATCATTGTTGTCATAGAGCTAGGGAATCTAGCCCAAGTGTCTCACTAGCTCCAAATTGCCTCTTCCTCTTCCATGGGAGTTACTATTCCTCTATATTTCGACCTTGGATGATTCATTCCATGAATTCGAATTGGTGAGAGAATGATGCCAAGTGTAGTGGGGAAATCTAGCCATATGTGGGTCCCACTTCCTCCATGTGTCTTCATGATCAAATGCCACTTTGATTTTCACTTGTATATATTTATTTATCTCCTTTATTAAATATTTATGCCATTCTAATGTTCAAACATTATATATTATCCCCATTATTCCAAATCCCAAAGCTTCCACCCCAAACCTTGGAAACTAGTAATTTTCCTCCTTGGTAATTATTTGACCTTTAGCATCAATTTGACAAAATTTAATGAATAGGGCCAATGTGATTAGGCCATTGTGACCCAATGCCAAATTTGGGACATGACAAATACTCCCTTCCCAATATTGCTTGTCCTCAAGCAATTTCAAACGTGGGTGTTGAAGAACCTGCTTTCTGTATAATTCTCTGAAGTTGCCATTGAATTGCCCAACCTTGAGTCTTTGAGTTTCCATGAAGATTTTAGAGAGGAACCACCATGCTTGCTGCTACACTACTCTAATAAAAATGACTTTATTAAGGGGGAAATCCAACTCCCATACTGCTTGTTTCCCCAAAAAATTTGAAACTAATGAGATAAAAATTATTCCAGGGTCCCATTGCTTGTATTGCACCTCAATAATTAAGAGTGCTCTCCAACCCACACCATTAGATAAGACGATTCCTTGATCCCATTTTCTTGTATGCATCCTTCCAAACATCATGAGTACCAAATATATATCGTCAAAGTACATAACAACATAATAAAAATGTACATCAAGGATATGCTTCATCAAAGAGTCATGAAAGTACTTATACCTCCAAACAAGTAGACCATCATTTTCCAAGTGCATACAAGCTTCAAGTGACCAATCAAATCTGCTCCAATGACATAGGTGAGGATCCCATGTCCTATAATGCTACTCCAAAAGGATGTTATATGCCTCAAAATATTCAGCCATGTATTCTTTCATCCAAGAAGTGAATGAAGAATCTCCACTAAAATCTGAACCAAATAATGAGCAGAAAAAACAAGGAGACTTCAAATGACTCAAAGAAGTCTCACCCATACATCCCTGAATGTGAGAATCATAAAGATATAACAAAGTATGTGGCTTCCAACAAAAATATTCTCCAATCATAAATCTATTCACCCAAGTGTTGGATGAAGTTCCTCCAACATCAAATGAATCAAGTGTTGAGCAAGAAACCATGAGTCTTCAAGTGACTCAAATGCATATCATAGGTGCATCCATGTAGATGTGCATCATCATAAAGTAACAAAGGATGTTGCTGCAAATGTGAATAAGAATTTGATCCAACCATATCATCATAAAAAGTAAATCTAGGAGTTCCATACTCCTCATGTGGCACCATAAAAAAGAACCATTTCACCCATTCTTCATTGAGACTAATGCTGCAAAACATGGAATTGTAGGATGTAGGAGAATGAACTAACTCACCCAAATGATAAAAAAGTGCGGAATTTTTATCATGGGAAAGATCCATATGGATAGTATCATGCATCTCCTTCAAAAGTGTGAAACCTTTGTCATAGATTGGTTCCAATGTAGAGGAATCATGCTCTTCTTTAAAAATTGCATAACCTTCATAAAGAGACAATTCAAGTTCCTCTTCCACCACATCAAGTGTTTGGATATATTCAAGTTCATCTTCAAACACATTAAGCACATTCAAATTCCCACATTTCTCATGATCCACCATGTCATGAGAATCCTCCAAACAATCTACCATTTGACAATCTGAAACATAGGAGGAAAAACAAGTATCTTGCAACTTTTCAAGAAGTTGCTCATTTTGAATTGCGAGCTTATGAATATCCTCATTATTCTTCAAGTATGCATCATGTAACAATTCATTAATCTCAAATAAATGGTTTCTATAAAAAATCAAAGACATGAAATTACCTTTGATGTGGCACATTTCTCTTTGAATCTTCTCCATGTCTTCAATGAAGGATGTTTGCTCCAATGAAATAACTCTCAAACAAGAATTTGACACCAATGTTTGAGTGTCATGGAGAATGCTGAGGGACTCTTGGATCTTCTTTTCATTCATCTTTAAGGGCCCTTCAAGAAAATGAGGCTCTTGCAAATGACCCTCCTCATATTCTTCATTTTTTCTTGGACCAACTTCATGAAGCTCGAGTGGTGATGGGGAAGTTGATCTTGGTTCTTCTTCAACTGCTACAAGGTCTTCATTATCATGCTTAATGGAACTTGGGCTTGCAGAAACACTTTCAAAAGTGATCTCTATGTCACCAACATAGAGGTGTGAGCACCCATCAGTAGGTACTCCTTCATAGTTTAAGAATCTATCAGTAGATGCTCTTTGGTTCATGTCTAAGCTAGAAGGTGTCTCGGAATGATCTTCCATATTTTCAATAGAATCTTCTGCATGCTCTTTTGATGTCTCTTCCTTTTGCTCCTTCAAGCAAGCTGATGCATTTTGCCCCTTGTTTTCCTTATGATCAATATCTTTGGAATCTCTTTTTGAAGAATTCCCAAAAGCTCTCTTCAAGTGGGACATAATTTCATGCACACATATATGATACTCACTCCAAGGTTCTTTACAAGAAGGGCATAAACCTTTCTTTACTAACTCCACATCTTCATTTTTGGGCCTATTTTCAAAAACATGTTCAGCATAGTACTCAAAAGACATGACATTTTGTGTATTTTTGCTTGAAGCAAGATATTCTTGATATTTTTGATATTGTTGGGGCAAGGTTTTATATGTTGCTCTCCATCTTTGGAACTCACTCATAGAATTATCCTTGGTTGGTGTGACACACTCATATTCATCAGATTTAAATTCATAAGAATAATCTTCATTTCTCTTGAAATTGTAAGAAGTATTGCATGATGGCACCTCTTCCTCATACCATTCACATTCTCTTTCATATTGTTCACAAGCATCTGCATATTCCTCATAAGAATTGTACTCATAGGATTCATCATAATAGTAAGACATGGCTGCAACTTATTCTTCAATGTATGATATTAACTCACAGGTGCAAGGACCATGCTCTAATACCACTATAATGTTCCTTGTTAGGAATTTTATTAAAATGACAAATTTTCACTTTTTTTTCCCTAGTTAGACCTTTGACTAGTTTTGACCTCTAGGCCCCCAAATTGCTCCAATTGCTCCCAAATATTATGAGAAGGTATATGTATGATGTTAGAACATTAATATGTATTTCATGGATGATTTTGGACCTTTAAAACACTTCTTCAAATCCTCTTTCAATTATTTCCAATGTAGGGAACTTTACTAGTAATTTCCCTTTGACTAGTATTGGTCTCTAGGTCTCAAATTGACTCCAAATGCCTTCACATATTCAAGGAAGATGTATGAATGATATTAGGACTTGAATATGATGTTAAAGGATGAGATATTACTACCAAAAGGCCTCTGAAAACTCTCTTAAGATTCTGGACCAAGTATGCAATTTTACTAGTAATTTGGAGTTCAAATCTCCTTAGGGTAAGTGCTGAAAATGGCTTCCCAAATGCCTCCAAAACCACTCCAATTTATGAATAGAGGTAGGGAATGTATTAAGGATGTTATTAAGGTCTCATTTTCACCATTAATTGATTATTATATATGTTCCAACCCTCTTCCATTTAGCTTCAAAAATCATCAATTCGACCCTTGGGGAAATGGCACTATTTCTTCTCCCAATGCAATTAAAATGAGTAAAAATACTTCAAATTCTCAAGTACAGTACATGAAACTTGTAAAATACATACATGCCATTCCATTAATCACAAATTTATCAGAGAATCATCCATCCGTTCGAAATCATCAGCATTACATTGGTTCACAACAAGGTAGTGGGGAAACGACACTATTCCTTCATTAAAAATGAGATTTATACATTTCTACTTGGAATTTCGATTTGAAACTTTCTGGAAATGAATAATAGGGTATTTAATTCATATTAAAAAATAAATGGGGCATTAGAAGATCCCCCAAAGAGTACAATATCTCACCAAAAATGCCCTCCCTCAAGGATCAAGAATATGCCATTAAAACTGGAAATGGTTGAAGGAGTGAGCTGCAATAGAAGAAACCATGAGCTTCCCTGTAGCTTACACATGCAAATAAATACTCCATTAAATATCCAAATGAAAGGTTTGAATGGCATTTCCAATTACCAACTTGGATGGGAATCTTTCACCCTCGAAATTGGCTAAGGCAAGAAACTAGTCATCCACTAGCTCTCCCTCTTCACAAATGCAATTGCAAATTCTAAAAATGATCAAAATTTGGTTTCATTATTTTTTATTGACATTTATAAAGTTATAATGTCCTCCATGGGTTTAATTCCTTCCAAGAGACTCATGCCAACTCAAGTTGGGAAGAGATTCCAAAGAACGCCACTTGTACAACAATTCCTAGTCTCCCACTTCCACCAAATCACATGTGGAAGCATCTTAGATTCCCTAACACCCTTGAGCACCCTCTTGGAGTCTATATTTAGCCCTGACATGTCATATATGTCATATGTCATCCTTCAAGTCTAATTTGTGTCACAGGTGTCATAGCATCTTCATCATTGTTGTCATAGAGCTAGGGAATCTAGCCCAAGTGTCTCACTAGCTCCAAATTGCCTCTTCCTCTTCCATGGGAGTTACTATTCCTCTATATTTCGACCTTGGATGAGTCATGCCATGAATAATAACTTTTGGACTTCCCCAAGTATGTTACCATTCACCTTGAATTCGAATTGGTGAGAGAATGATGCCAAGTGTAATGGGGAAATCTAGCCATATGTGGGTCCCACTTCCTCCATGTGTCTTCATGATCAAATGCCACTTTTATTTTCACTTGTATATATTTATTTAGCTCATTTATTAAATATTTATGCCATTCTAAGGTTCAAACATCATTTATTATCCCCATTATTCCAAATCCCAAAGCTTCCACCCCAAACCTAGGAAACTAGTAATTTTCCTCCTTGGCAATTATTTGACCTTTAGCATCAATTTGACAAAATCTAATGAATAGGGCCAATGTGATTAGGCCATTGTGACCCAATGCCAAATTTGGGACATGAAACACAGATACACAGTAGCAACTTCCACTATAGTTGGTTAATGGTCTTGATTGAGTTTGTGGTATGGAAGGACCCAAAATACTATGTTGGCCTCAACACCATCAGCTAGGACTGTATAGGAGCCATATATGCGAACCTTTGGGTGAATTTGATGACAGAGAGACAACACGCATCCAATGAAGTATTCCACACATATTATGAGCAGCTGTGTGACGTCATTATTCACACACCACGCATAGCCAAGTAGGTAACATCTAAATATATTCACACTATAAATTTTTACGCTGACATGCATTCCATCCACATTTCAACAAGGGTGCAGAAAAAGAAACCAGAATGGTTCCAAGGGAGCTATCACATGAACGAAGCAGATATAGACCTCATCATGAATGAATGGATTGATGAGTGGAAGGTCGAAGGACCTATGATCATTGACAGTGACTCCGAAGAAAGTAATCCCATTCCAACACCAATTGTTGAAGAGTCACCGTCAGGCAAAAGGAAGGATCCAGGAAGCTCTGCACCGGAAAAAGTCCAGAAAAAGAAGCAGAAGGTTGTAAAGGACCAGTCAGAAATGAAGCTCCATGATGACAATTACGAGATGATCGTATCCATAGTCACTCCCACCTAGAAGATGCGCTAAACCTAAAATATAGTAAGGATGAGGCAATCTAGGCAAGTTTACAGAAGAATCTCACCACACTGCAAGGCATAACATAGAAGTTCGAGCAAGTCCAGCGCAACTTTCCCTTGCCGCGAGACTTAGAATTGGAAGGAAGGTCAGGGGACACTTCACAGCCAAAGAAAACACCTTTAGCCTTGACCTTGCCACTGAAGTTGTGCATAGTCCAACTTGACCCATTAAGCATAAGGATACTGCGTGAACAGTTAGCTCCCAAAACCAAGGACATAGAGCATGTGGACATCCACATCACAATGCTGCCAATGGAGGGTCTACACAATTTGCATCTGTAGGTTGTGGAGGAGATCCATGAGAGAAATGTAGTCACTCTAAACCAGCACCATGAGTTATATGCAAATTATAATTAGCTACACGAGGCAAGCTTAAAGAAGACCATGGCACTTCCAGATGAGTAGGACCGGCGAAGGAGAATAGAGCATACTGTCGCTTGGGTTTGCGCGGAGATACCAAAATGCAAAGAGCATCCAGAGCCCGCAGATACTATCCTTAAGATCGACTCGGTGGTCAACGATATTAAGGCTGAGATAAAAGATATGGAGGTTGATTACCAAGCAAAGGTCACCACCTTGGAAGCGCAAAATCAGTCGAAGACACCACCTGATCAGCAACAACTTAAAGAAGAAGAAGTGAAAGCTACCACAAAGAGTATAGCCAGTGAAGTGGCTAAGTGCCAAACTTTGCTAGATGAGGCGACGGGAACGTTTACCATGCTAGAAGAGGATCCTGAGCTGCAGGAGGTCCAAAACTCTTCGAAGGAAAAGAAGGCCGCATTAGACGCACTGGACGCGGAGGTGAAGTTCCTGCATCCAAGGGATAGACTCCGCAGATATCCGGAAGTCAGAGAACTGAAAAAAGAACTTCAAGTATTGAGAGACAGGGAGGTTGAAGCCGGAGATAAATTGGAGTCCCTACAGGAGGAATCCCACAGGCTATCACATAATATTGAATAAAAACTGACAGAGCTCCGTGATGCGACCAGTCACATGAGCAGAGGAAGCACAACATGAACTGGCCGCACAAAGCCGTTAGAGAAGTAATGACAGGATGAAAGAAACAGTCGGCATGCGGTTAATAGGGAAGGCTGAAAGCAACGTGACCACACGTAGAGGATGGCCAAGACGGAGAAGTCACTATCAGATCCTAGTAGGCCTGGTTAGCGAAGTAACCATGACAATTTTTGGGTAACCTTAGGGTTTTTGAGCCTATGCATTGTAAATATGTGACCTAAGGGAACAATCTATAAAAGGGCACATTTTGTAAGGGAAAGGGTTAATTATGAATTGCCAAATCTTAAGTAATACTTGTTTGCATTGTTGAATGCCATTGTAAAGGATCTGCAGCTGCATGCACAGAGACCTATTTGTAAGGTTGAATCTTCTGTGTATGAATTGTTAATCTTTGTTATTGAACATTGATCTCTGTTGAGAGAAGATTGTAAAGGCTCTGCAAGCTGTGTGCATAGAGACCTATAGAGAGAGAAGAGAGTCTGAAGCTGAGTGTGAAGATTGGAACTGTTGTACCCTTCCCAAAGATAATACAACAACAATTCCTATGGACGTAGCTCCCATCCCGGGGGTGAACCACGTTAAATTCTGTGTTATGCGATTGCTTATTTGTTTGCATTTGTGTCTTTACTTATGATGCATGATTAAGTGTTGTTTATGATTTTATGTGCTTTAATTTTATATGTATTCATTGTGATAATCTGCAGGGATCTAGCAACTGTAACAATCTCACAATCAAACTCTCAAGATTATTTTCAAAGAAGAAGAGAAGCATGCACTCAATAATCACTCATAAACACAGAATAATGGACAATGCCAATATCATACAATGAATAATGAATGTAAAGTGTGTAGTACAATAATCAATGTTGAGGCATCATATATGATTCAAATTAGCCAAGTAGGGCATTCGAATCTGAGCTCAAAGTCTATCATGAATAACTATGGAGACATCATCTAGTCGGTAGTATCAGTCACAACTGGTAAGAGTCATTCAAGTGTGAACAACTAAGTCTAACAGAACCATCTAGCCATAAGTCTGGGAATGGAGACTCCAAGGTGGGTGCATGAGGCTATCTAACTCAAATTCTAGCTTGGATAACAATGGAGTCATCATCCAATCAATAGTATCAGTCATAAATGGTAATAGTCAGTCAAGTGTGTCTAACTGATTCTAACCGAACCATCCAGGCATAAATCAGGGAATGGAGACTCCAAGGGGGGCACATGAGGATGTCAAATAGTCAAGTGGAACTCCAGAACTAGCTAACTAGAAGATAAAAGCAGTCACCATGAGCAATCAATGGAAGAACTACTCAATCAATGCACTAACTGAATGATAACTCCTGGTAGGTGAGGTAAGGCTCCCTAACTGAGTGATAACTAGTGGTAGGTGAGCAAAGGTGCCCAAATTGGCTGTGGTAGGTGGGAAAGGTGCACTTTCCATGTAGAGAAGTCAAGGAGGGTGCATTAGGTAGGTAGGAGGGCAAATGGGGGCTGCAGATAGGTTCTGGAGAGCTAGAAGCAAGCTCTAGGTGCTGGGAGACCACCATGATGATGACTAGATGCATGCAGTGGCATGCAGATTTGCATGCAGGCATGCAAAATATAAAAATGGTGGTGTGAATATTCCAACACCCCCTGCAATCTATATTATGAGATAATAACCGAAAACAAAAAAATAGGGCCCTGGTGACTAAGACCAAAGGTCACCCCGTACAATCAATCTAAATAAACTAAGTGAGGAAAGAGGGAAAACCCAGTGGGAAGAAAGCCCTCCCTCAAAATAGACTGAAGGATGTTAATGAAGCATATCATCTCTCACCCCTGAAGGAGGTAAGTGTCCTTCTTTCTCAAAGAAGGATCGATAGATCCGAAATGGACCAGGAATTTCACAAGGATGAATCCTCACATGTGAAAACTCTGATCGGGCAGATCGAGGAGCAGTGGTTTCCCATCGAAGAAGAGGATCAGTAAAGTAAGAAGGATGAAACCTCTCATGCTGAAAATCTGATTTGGCTGATCGGGGAGCAGTGGATGCCCATTTAGGAAGAGGATCAACAATGTGAGAAGGATGAAACCTTCCATGCTGAAAATATGATCTGGCTGATCGAGGAGCAGTGGCTTCCCATCGAGGAAGAGGACAAATAGGTGAGAGATATTCAAGTTCTTGTGGATCTGGATCTCCCATTCACTCATCATCATCAATTGCTAGACCTTCTGGGTCCATCATTCTCTCATCATCATCTCCATCTTCAGATTCTGAATCTGAAATATCATGTGAAAATGCATCACCACATCCAAACTCTGAATCTGAAATCTCATGTGAAGAAGCAAGTAAAACTAGATCATCATCACATGCAAACTATGAATCTAAAATCTCATGAGGAGAAGCAAGTAAAACTGGCTCATTATCATATGCAAACTCTGAATCTGAAATCTCATGAGGAGAAGCAAGTAAAACTGGCTCAGCATCACTCGAAGGAGGAAAATATCCAAAAATGTTGATGTCATGAAACTGCTCCAGAATATGCATGTAGTCCTCTTTTGAACCATCATGACTATAATGAATATCAAAAGAACTAGATGACAATGGATTTTCATTAAGATCAAAGGAGGATGCAGTAGTGGAGGCCCATTTTGAAATAGGAGTTGGGAAATTAGGTGCTACATCTTCAGGTTCTTGTGGATCTGGATCTAGCATTCGCACTTCTTCAAGAGTCCTCTTTTTCTCAATCTCTTTTGGTGTATCTTTTCCCTTTAGGAAACCTTCAAAGGTGCCATGAGAAAACTTGCCACTTAGAAGACCATCACCACATTCCGAGCTAGCTTGTAGTTGAGATGAGACAGTATACTCTCTTCATGAGTATGAGAGCGAAGAGAAGACTCCTTTGAGAGAGGCAAGAAGTGTGAAAACTCATAGAGTTTTGTCTCATGATTTGAAACTCCTTTTGCAATGATTTCCCCTGAAACCATGTGTTGTACCTCGACTTCATATGGAGTAAATATCACTCTTTTGGGCTTTCCAGTATGAGTCATTTGATACACTGAAAGGACATTAGCTGCAAGAGAAGGAACATAAAGCACATCACAAAAGTGACCATGATCAAGATCGATTCTTCCAATCCCCT
Organism: Larix kaempferi; assembly: GCA_027924585.1. Taxonomy (NCBI): domain Eukaryota; kingdom Viridiplantae; phylum Streptophyta; class Pinopsida; order Pinales; family Pinaceae; genus Larix; species Larix kaempferi. The sequence continues at coordinate 1,361,383 of BSBM01000379.1, forward strand.
GAGATGAGACTTCTGAATCGTTTCCCAAACTGCCGGAAGGGCCAATAGAGCTTTCAAGACTAGAGAAGAGATCTTTGGAGGAAACCATGTGGCATGATGCGCCTGAATCTATGATGAAAGAAGAATCAGCTGATGCACTTTCTATGAGAGCATGACATCTTTCTTTGCCTTCGGATCTAGAAGATTCAGTATCAGGATCTTTCTTTCTTGCACATGCTGGTACAAGAAGATTCTTCTTCTCAAGTAACTGAGCCATCAAATCTATAGTCTTCCTCATGCAAGAACTCTCAGGATGAAAACCTCTAAGAAAATAGGTGCACTTGGTCTTTCCCTTCCGAGAATGCTTGGTCTTCCTTGAGTTCGAAGCCCCATCTGACTAGTATGGACTATCTGTAGGCCTTATATCATTCGATCTCTTGTCAGAAATATTTTTCTTTGCTTTACCATTCGCTCTCTCTGCAGCTATAAGAGATGAATCCAATTTGGGTTTGATCATTCCCATAAAGATCAACTTCTCTTCCTCTTGAGTAAGAGATTGGATGAAATCATCAAGTGAGGGCAACTTCCATCTTGGAATGGACAACCTAGCTGACTGGCAAGTAGAGACAAAAACTGAGAATTTTTCCCCAAACTTTGAGAAAATGGCAAGTATAAGTTGCTTGCCTTATTTCACTATCTCATATCTTTTCAATTGTGATATCAAGCTTTTGAACTTGGTGAGGAAGGCATTGATAGATTCAAAACTGTCAGGACTCAAACATATGAGCTCATTCTCCAATTTGTGTCCTTTCATATCATCTTTATGTCCAAAAAGGGATTCGAGCTTGTCCCAAACCTCTTTAGGAGATGTAAGATCGATGACATGGAAGTGAAGATCTTCAGAAATTGAGAGAAGGACGAGACCAACTGCTTCATCAAGCCTATCCAAGTACTTGGAATTTTCAACTGCACTGAGAGGTTCTACCATCGTTTCGTTGAGTATTCCGGTGAAGCTCTTGGATATCATGAAGAGAGCCATCTTGGATTTCCACTCAACATAGTTGGAATATGTGAGCTTTAGATCCATCTGAACAGAGAAGTCGAATATTTGAAGAAGATTCTAAACGGGTGAATAAACCTGCAAAACAAGAGAATTTTTGCTGATGGAGAATGCTACACTTCGAATGAACACTACCTTAAGGACACTTGGAACATAGACTAAGTCCTTCACACCTGGATAGACCTTACTGGATTTCTCCAATGAATTCAAGTAATAGCACTAGGATTTTCCATGGAAACTCAAAGGCTTTTGGTGCACAAGTGAAAGATAGCTACTCAAATAAATGTTGCAACTGCTGCAATTCAAATAGCTACTGGCTACTTTGATACCATGTGATAATCTACAGGGATATATCAACTGTAACAATCTCACAATCAAACTCTCAAGATTATTTGCAAAGAAGAAGAGAAGCATGCACTCAATAATCACTCATCAACTGTAACATCCCGAATTTTCATAAAAATTTAAAACTTTTAAAATCAACATTTATTGTAATAATTACGGTTGCGGAAATATTAAATGCTTGACAAGACGACAATGATTAAAGATGTCATTAATAATAAACATAACTTAATTACTGAGTCAAAACACTGTTAAATGACAACGACACATCATACTTATGAAAAACATGCTTATGATAATAATGCTCAAGATAACTGAAAAGTGGGAAATATGATGTGAACAGGTTTTCTTTTTGACAAGACACTGACAGTTTGTTTTTTTGATGTCCAAGGGTGTCCCATGAGGTACCCTGGAGTTTACTTAGCTTCAAAATCTAAGGCATTTGAAATGTTTCTATGTGCAGACAACATGTAAGAAGTTTCTTTTACGACAACATGTGTTTAAGAGTATAAATGTTTTTCAATTCATCGTCAATGTAAAATGCTGATTATTTCCTTGCGACGCCAGTGACTAGAGGTATGGATACCTGGTTCTAAAACTAGTTTGTAAGCTGGCTTTCAAAACTCTTAAGTGTTGTGATTTCATGTCGTCCAAGTACTTGTTATCATGCTGCAATTATTCTCATATGATTAACGTCAATGTTAACAAAACAGTACTTCCAATATCTATTGATGATGCTATTAGGAAACATATAGAAATAGTATTGTATCTTGAATAAACTCAGACTACTCTAAGTCATGTAATTTATAAATGAATACACAGTTAACATAAATAAAGAATATCAACTAGTGTTTGTACTAAGATCATAGCTTTAAAGTGTATCTCATCAATACTTAAACAATATCTATGATGATACAACGATCCTTGCGTTGCATGGCTAAACAAAAGGAAGTGATCGTAAATATAGTATTTATACTATGAATTAGCATTATCAGACTTCATTTTAAAGCCTATATAAAAGGTAGAAATGAAATAGATACATTTCTTATTGTTACTATGCCTTTACATTCTACTATGTAATTTAATTATTACAATGTCTAAACCTTAGGCTTGAAACTATATAAGACGTACACTACAAATTACATTTATAAGCTTAAACAAATTGCAATGCTAACTATATGATCATATGCTAGATTGAATAATATGAATCTATCTACATGTTGGCACTGTCGGGCTTTTACATATGCCAAACCATTGGATACGATGCAATATGATAATACAAACATTATATTAAAACATAATATTACAAAACTCTTAACCTGAGTATGACTATCATGAGCTTTGAATTTACCCTAGCTCGTGAATGATGTGCTGAGTTGATGTGCCTTAAATGTTTTAACTGACAGGTTGATAGAAATACGATTATGTATTAAATGCCTTGATCGAACTCCATAGTGGAAGGTTGGTTTTCAACCATGTAGCTCGCCCATGATAACCTTGATTGGTTTTAACACTGGAATGCCTGGCTGGAAAGGTTAATACGATGCTTCACTTCCGATCTGTACACTGCAATACCCTCTTGGTAGGCCTTGTTGGCGATGATGTGGTTGATGTAATTAATGGCTATCAATACAAGGTAGCTCGGTCTTCAAGGTTATGCCATTGGCATCTCCATGCTCGTTGATCTTATCAATTCTCAACCATTGATGTTGCTACTCTAAACCTCGTTGTATGTATTGCATTGCAAATTTTCCAGTCTTCATTGTTACGTTAGGGTATGGCCGACAGGCTGCCCAAAAAGTAGGGTTTGGTGAGAAGGTCTCTCAGGGTTCGATGAATACAAACCCTACCTGTAGGTTTTAATGGCAGGCTTGCTTGTACTGAGAAGGAAAATTGTAAGCTTGTGTTTTGATTTCGTTATTGGTACAAATGTTTAAAATTTACTGTAGTAGTTTGATCGTTTTAACAAAACATTGAGATGGTTTGACCTCCGCGTTCTAGTTTTGAAGATGAACACTGTAACTTAAAAATCCAGATATGAATGAGTTTTGAAGCTAGGGTTTATAACCCAGACTTACTCGTTGTGAAGAAAAGAAATCTCGATAGTGTAATTGTTAAAATGTTAAGGTGTGAGCTACAGTTTATACAAGAATATGTAAAATGTGTATTTGGCTACTGTTAGAATAAATCTTTATAGAGTAGAAATAAAACATGAATGCTTGTATTAGATTGGTATGAAACTAATTATTAAAACAATTATAGTTACAATGGAAATTCTCTATGACAAAATGAAAATTATTTACTCATAAACAAATGGTATGGAATGAATTTACAGCTGTTATATTTTTCCAAAATACCTGTACTATGAAAATTTGAAATGTTTAATACTGAATGCATTTGCTTGTTGTTTGAATAGAATAGAGATATGAGGAGAATACATGACTTTTCAGAAACTAAACTAGATTTATATTTTTGAGATAACAAAAGAATCCTATAACATTATCTATAGTTATACAGTAAATTCTTACTCTGTTTAGATACAGGTCAGAATGGCAAACAAATCACTTACTACAATTATTTGTCCAATCAAATGGCAATATGCCTATCTCTAATCTATTATTTAATTTGCTTCTCTATACTGGAGTACGATGCATATAACAGCATGTGGAAAAATATAGAGTTGATTTTCTTATCAGATTTTAAACAAGTATATCATTCAAACTTAAACAAAGATCAGAAACAAATTCATTTACAAAATAGAGTTTGATGATTTAACTAAACAAAATTATTAAACTGTAAACAAAATAGAAAACTATAAAACCTGGTTAATCTGTAGGGAAACAAACAGCCTAAGGAGCCTGTTCCACCCAACCAATTCCTGAAGATAGCCAAGTTACTTGCCTTAGGACCCCTGAGCTTATTCACTGAACCACCAGGAGGAAGAAACTTAGAAGTTTAGGATCTCCACTTGCAGTAGCAATAGTTGTCCAATCTTTGAAACCAGCGGTCCAAAGGACCTGCACCAGCACCTCTGGTTCTCTTATCAAAATAGTTTGCAGACTTATGATTGTACTCACAACTAGCCTCCCTATTCGAATCTCTCAGTGATCACCTAATGCACATGAGGAAATACTTCTGCAGAAAAATATTGTGTAAGAGCTGCCTGCTCAATTCAAATTTGCCTTATGTAGGCTGCTTAGGCCTTTTCAATTGTTACTGGGTCATTAAATGAGCTTCCTACCCACTCCCACCACCTAGGGGATAATGCCACATTTTTAGGGGTATTTGTCCCATAACCAACAGCTAGTGGTGAAGTGCAATTGCTGCCATATGTCCCATGCCTTCTAACAACTTCCATTCCTCCTAGTGGGTCAGTGAACACTCATTTAACAGTTCCCTTGGGTGTTTGTGTCCTACTTTAATTGATTAAATAATAATAATTCAGTAATTACATTCATCCTTGACCAAACTTGGTCATAATTTCAAAACTTTGAAATTAAAATTTAACATAAAGTATTTTTGCAATTAAAATATTATTTTCAGAATTTGGGTAGGTGACATAAACACAAAATAATGGACAATGTCAATATCATACAATGACTAATGAATGTAAAGTGTGTGGTACAATAAGCAATGATGAGGCATCATATAGAATTCGAATTAGCCAAGTAGGGCATGCTATGAGGAAAATGCACCTATAGTTCAGGGGAGAAACTACAAATTTACATGTATGAAAGATAGATCTACAAATGTTCTGCAAGTGCAACTAGTAAGCAAAGATATTTAAGGTTAGAAAGGTGAGTACCTTATTAAGAAGGTTGATCTAAGCTTTCCCTTCCTTGCTCTTCAATGCTATCTAGTATCGCAATGCCCACACCTGCAAAACAACTTGATACCTTTCTCAAATACATTTGACTACATATATAAGACGAATATCCATGACATAATAAGACATCAAACTATAATCAAACAACAATCAAATCTAAGACACACATGAATAGGTCATATTTGGAAAGGGAAGAATGTCTGATCTTAATTAATGAATGAAGCAAGTACATAGCATTATACCTTCCTTCAAGCTTGGCACTTCACGAAACCTAGATTCAAGGTCTCCTGCTTCTGTTCTCCAAGGATCCCAACCTCTAATCAACTGTGATAGGGTTTATCAGAAACTAAGGCACAAGAGAGGGGGATGAGGGTCTCCATTCTTCCAGCATAACATTGTTATAGGCTTGGTCCCTTCACATGGCCCTTCTACCCTCCTTATATAGTCAATGAAGGAGAGGAAAAGAAGTTATAACTGATTAGGAGGTTCCCAAACCAACTTAACTTACCCAAAATTCAAGATTTTGACTAGTACAGGAAGGTGCCCTTCTCTGCAGTAGAAAAAATAGTGCATTTATGGAGGTGTGCGCTACTTTAATGAAGCAAAGTTGCATATCAAACGCTACTATCATGCTTGTGTACCAGCGCACATGTGGAAAACTGGCCAAAAACAAGGTTTTCTGATAATTTTCAGGAGATGGTTTGGTCTGGAAAAGTGTTCCTAAGAATTGTAACCATCAAATGGGTCAGGAGTGAGTTAATTTCAACCATTTTTAGTGTCCCAAATGACCCCTCAATCCAAAATTGTCCTATTGTGTGACTAAACTTGATCTCAAGAAGTGTCATCATGCGACCAAGGGATGCAAGTGTCGTCACGGACAGAGAGGTGTCATTTTAAGCTATAACAGGGCATTCGAATTTGAGCTCAAAGTCTAGCATGAATAACTCTGGAGACATCATCCAATCGGTAGTATCGGTCACAACTAGTAAGAGTGAGTCAAGTGTGACCAACTAAGTCTAATAGAACCATCTAGACATAAATCAGGGAATGGAGACTCCAAGGTGGGTGCGTGAGGCTATCTAACTCAAAGTCTAGCATGGATAACAATGGAGACATCATCCAGTCAATAGTATCAGTCATAAATGGTAATAGTCAGTCAAGTGTGTCTAGCTGAGTTTAACGAAACCATCTAGGCATAAATCAAGGAATGGAGACTCCAAGGGGGGCGCATGAGGCCGTCAAATAGTCAAGTGGAACTCCAGAACTAACTAACTAACTAGAAGCTACAAGCAGTCATCATGAGAAATCAGTGGAAGAACTACTCAATCAATGCACTAATTGAATGATAACTCCCAGTAGGTGAGATAAGGCACCCTAACTGAGTGATAACTAGTGGTAGGTGAGAAAAGGTGCCCAAACTGGCTGTGGTAGGTGGGAAAGGTGCACTTGCCATGCAGAGATGTCAAGGAGGGTGCATTAGGTATGTAGGAGGCTAAATGGGGGTTGTAGACAGGCTTTGGAGAGCTAGAAGCAAGCTCTAGGTGCTGGGAGACCACCACGATGATGACTGGATGCATGTAGTGGCATGCAAGCATGCAAAATATAAAAATGATGGTGTGAATATTCCAACATTCACCATAAGGATGATGATGGGAATAATATGTTAAGTAATCACATGTATGAATGAATGTCGAATGCACCAGCACTTCGCAGTTAGATGAGTGCACGAGTTAATTAGATAAACACTTAGCACATCACCAAAAGTGCATAGTGATATCGTTGGTTGTCATAGTGTATAAGTTCGCAAGAGTTGTAAGATACTTTGTTGTTGAATGCATCTTTTACACTAAGTAAGATCTATCAAGTTGCATTAGTCTATAAGAGGAAGCACAGTCTTCATGGCATTGTCCTGCCATCAAGTAAACATCCGACATCGCGCAGTCCTTGGATGCACGATAACCTAAGTATTAGTCGCAGAGAGGTGGAACTTCACGTCATCTGAAGGCCGTAGCGCAAGTCCCATAGTGTGATGCTCGCCAATATGTTTAAACACTCATCACCTAGTTGTGGAAACATGATTCCGGAACCCCCCCGTTACTTCACCTCAGGTGAGACCTCAGTCTGCTTGTAGATTGTTGCCGAAGGGGCCGGTGAAAAGGGGTTTTGTTGGTTCCTTAAACCGCGCAGAACCTGGGTCTTTATAGAAAACCTCAAGAACAGTTATGCAAGCCAACAACAGTCACGTTGGTAATGTGGACCTCCACATCCCCAACAAGCAACCTGTAATGGATTGGGCAAGATAACCTGTTCAGACCTCTTAGAGGGGTTCCTCCCCCTAGGATCCCTTCCCCTACCAATTGATCCTCTAAAATTTCTCACACTCTGGTGAGTTCCTGTGGTTGACTAGGGAACCACCCTAGTTTCCACTTATTTGTCTACCGCCACAACCCTTGGTGTGTACCTGTTTCCGTAGGGAGGTGGCCTCGTATACCCTCCCCGAGGTTAGCTTTGAGGGGCCTTCCCCACAAACCCTGATTGCTGAGAGTTGAATGACCTGATGGGATTTGCACCCAACATATCCTCTATGTAACAAGCACAATCAACCTCTTTGGCAACCGAAGTTGGTTTCCACATCCGTACTTGAGCCCTAATATTGGTATTAAGCCCATAAACGAAGCGCTCAACCCGACGTTCGTCATTGTCCAAGTAAGGGACATACTTGACTAATTCCATGAACCTTTCTTCATAATCCTCCATGGATAGATTCCTTTGTACCAAAGCATGTAGAGACCCTTCCTGTTCTTCCTGGCAGGATGCGGGTAAGTACTTCCCTTTGAACTTTTCCACAAATAGTTCCCATGGAACCGTGTCTAGTGTAAGGTGCAACTGCTTTTCTTGGTTCCCCCACCAGTTCAACGCGACCCCCTTTAGATGAAATATGGTGGAAGTGTATTCTTGTAAAGTTAAGCACTTGGTCATCTCTCCCATCCAAGACTCAGCTCGTATCCCTACTCGACCCCCTGAAAATTATGGAAGCCTTATCTTCTGAAGCTCCCTTGTGATATCCTGATGCGGAGGTCGTGGTACTGTGTTCACTTCTACTTCGGGAATTTATTCCCTCAGTGGAGGGGCCTCCACTTCTACTTCCGAGGTAACACTTCCTCTCTATAGTCCCCGGATTGTTTCGTTTATTGCCTCCAGCGAGCGCAATGTAAGGATGGTCTCTAGCGATGATGCTGGTACATTCGGCTCAGGTAATGTCATCGCCTGACCTTGTCCCCAACCTTCTCTCATCCTTACCATGTTTATCCCTGTAACATGACATATACGACAATTAGAATATGACGAAATCTGGACGAGGTTACTATTAAACTCAAACTGTTAGTTCTAAAGGGTGCATTGGATGAGCGTTTTACATAAACAACTATAGTTCTGGGCGTTTCGATCAGGCCATCTTGAGGCCACCTGGTACTAAATCTACTTTTTTTTTCCTTGGAAAATGTCCGTAATTTTATTTCAAAAAGATGATTAAAATTACATATTGCACATGTAGTAGAATCAACAAGGATCCCTACATTTTCACATATTTCAGTTCCATATAAGCAAAAACAACAGCTTATTAAGAGCTGAACCAAAAAAGAGAAACCCAAAGTAAAACTTCACCACAATAAGATGTAAATCTTGAACAGCAAAGAGAAACCCAAACGTTGCCATAAGAAGAAGATCTTGAACAGCAAGTAGGGCCACCAGTAATGTGCCTCTACCCCCACCGTCCACCAAGAACCCTTGACAATTAGCAATATGTCTTCAGCTTCCATCAGAACCGAAACCCTCAACAGAGGAAATAGTAGATCTAAGTCTGTGGATGAGCAGCAAACTCTATAGGTCTCCCAAGCCGGCAAACTCAGCCAGCATCTCCTGATGAGGAAAACGGCCAGACAGAACCAGAGCACCGCCGTAGCAATGGATCTTGACCCGTGAGCGTGATTGGTACACCACAAAAATCAAGAAATCTTCGTTCAAGAAAATGGAGGTTCTGGCGAGAGTATGGTGAGGTTCCAAAGATCAACGAAACAGCATATCTGCACTCCTTCTCAGGAAGGGCAGCAGTGAAATCATCATAAGTAGGATCGCCGATTCTTGCACTGATAAGCACCCCCACCACCACAATCCCTCTGCCCATTACGTGAAGATTCATCTGCAATTTTCTTGCAGACTGTTCAAGATCCGTCAGAACCTCCAATTCCAGAAAAAGATTCGTCGAGGCAGCAATTATCTTTCCATCTTCTTGATTTTCCTTCCCATGTCCATAATCAAGAACTCCAAATCCCTAGCATCGATGTTACCAAACAGTAAATCGTTATAGATTCGAACCCCTGCAAGGCAGGCTCCTGGCACTTCTTGCCAATCCTGGAAACGGCCGCGGCCACGAGGATGAGATCCTATCGTCGTCGAAACGAGATAGCATCGGATTTGAGGACCTCGGTTCGAAGCCTGTGGACTTCTTGGTCATCCAGGAACTGCCAGAGCTGCACGGCCTTTGACATTGCATTGGCGACCTCGAAGGACAGGATGCCGATTCTGGGTTTTTCCGTATGTGGTCCTGTTTTCCTTTGGGGTCCAAGCTGAGAGCGGTCTTTATGTTGGTGGTGACTGTTGCCCATTCTTTGAAAGAGCCCCAGACGCCTCCACCGACCGGCCTCCAAGAACCCATCGCTGATAACCAGAAAACGCCCCAGGCCAGTCGCCGCCACCAATGGACAGCCCTCAGCCGCCATGCTCGTACCAAGTCGCCCCATCCTGGATCCCGCAGGCACAGTCACCTCCACCGCCACAGAGAAATGACACCGCGCAGAGGCGTCGCCCCAACTCCAAACTCAGCAGAGAGTCGCAGGGGTGAGGGCGACCATGGACAGAACCATGGCCGCCAAGCCTGGTACTAAATCTACTATAATAGTTCTACGTAAATTTAAGTGTTGGATTCCACGCGATATCCTTGGGGTTTAAATCTAACCTATGACCATTTAAGAATAATCGAAGTTTAACTAAATATCTAATATTACCCTTCATTAATATTAAATATTAACCCTAATTTTACTAATCATTACACTAGTATTTTATTTAATTAATATAACTTTAATAATTAACCCTTGGTTAATTATAATTAATCTTCAGATTAAGGTTTTTAATCATTAATTAACATTAATTATAATACCATGTATAAATACATTATATTATATGTGTATAATACCATGTATAAATACATTATACAGTAATACATATTATAATACATTATAATATTATAATAATTATAATATTATAATACATTATACATTATACACTAACCAATTTATACAATATACGTTATTTATATATATATATATAATTAAAATAATTAACATATAAATTATCTATCTGGGTTCCAGCACAAAGGCCACACGGCCGACATGCATTTACTTTTTATTAAAATATTCCTGGAACCCTAAAAAGGGTAAGGCCCCCCGTTCTGCAGCGTCATTCCTTCAGTTCCTCACTTGGCTCCTCAAAAACTTGGCTCTGCAACACATCCATGATGAGCGAGTCTTCCAACTTCAACTCCGCCATGCCAGCGAGATCCACAACTGAACCAGTCCAGGTATAGTCTCGCTCCTAGTTTTTTTTTGTGGTAATGGTTATTATTATTTTTTTTGGCTGGAGTGGAGTGGCCGCAGAGCTGCACGTCCTCCACCTCCCTCTCCTCCTGCATTCAACGAGTTTTTTTTCCCCTATTTTTCCTCCTTGTCGAGGCCACAAGCCGAGTTGACCGGGATGTGCTCAGGCCACACTAGCCAAGTTGCTGGCCTAGGTATGCGCTCAAGCCGCACTGTCTGAGCTACTGGACTAGGGCTGCGCTCTGGCCGCCTTGGTCGGCTGGGCTGCGCCCAGGCCGCGTTGGCTGAGCTATCGGCCTAGGGCCATGTTCAGGTCGCGCTGGCCTGCTGGGCTGCACCCAGGCCATGCTGGCCGAGCTGTTGGCCTAGGTCTATGCTCAGGCCGCGTTGGCCTGCTGGGTTGCATGCCTAGGCTGGCCCATGGCTGCCATGCTGTGCCCAGGCCGACTCATGGTTGTTGGGATGTGCCCAGGCCGGTCCATGGCCGTCGGGCTACGCCTAGGCCGACCCATGGCCGCATAGGGCTGTGCCAAAAAAAAAAATAACGGAAATTTTTTGTTTGTTTGTGTTTTAGTTTTTAATTTTTTTTTATTCATAATATATATATATATATATATATTTTAAATAAAATATATAAATTATATATATAGTGTTTTGTTATAGTGTCGCTTTGTTTTGTTTTTTTTAAACAAATTATTTTGTTTTAACTTGAAGTTTTTTTTGTTTTGTTTATGTTTTGATTTAAATCAAAATATAAATTTTTATCCTATATATATGTATATATATATATAATTTATTTCCTCTTTTTATATATATATAATGTTCATATATATATGCTTTGTTTTTAATTTAAGTTTTGATTAAAATAAAATTTAAATTAAAAATTTCCTTTCTTTTTTTTCCACGCATATAAATAATTTCTTTTTGGTTTTACATATATATAGAAATATATTATTTTTCTCTGTTATATATGTACATCTATATATACATTTTTCTCTATATATGCAAATATAGTTTGCCATATATATATATATATATATATATATTGTTTAAACTTTCACTACGTTCCTCCTTTAATTCACTTGTAGTCACAAAGAATAATTTACTTGTGTGTTTTATTTTTTTCTTTGTTGTTATTAAAATCATAAGTTCTAACTCTTTTCCTTGTTTCATGCAGGTTTACGACTTTTGCAACCCGTAAATACTTGCACAGAAGTCCAAATTTTTGTTGTTCATCTCATTATGTTTTCTTTCCGTCATAGTAAGCCCCGTGGTTCTAGATTTTGAACCATGGCTCTGATACCATGTGTAGGACCCACTGTCCTAGTTATCTAATGTTATAAATAATTTCTAACTTTCCTGTGTTTACATATTGTAGCGGTTTCTACTGTGTTTTCTCTAGTTTTGTTTTTTTTCATGCTACTAGAAATAAGGTTTTACATGCCTGTAATAACATACTGTTTACATTTACAGGTTGAATTATACATAGATGCTATTCAATTGTTTCAACATTTACTAATTTATGGGTGCAACAACATAGGTAAATATATGTAAATTTGACTATATATTTCATTATGAATTATAACATGGATAGTAAATATTGACAGAGTTAGAATGGATAATATACTTGTAGGAAAAATACCTCTAAATAGCTAGTAAATCCCCTTTTGTTGCTCCCTTTTTTCCATGTTGTATGCCCTACTGTAGCCCTACAACCAAAATCCTTCCCAAAACCTTGAAAATTAACCAACCAGACAATCTGGTATGCCACCCTTCCAAATGGCGAGGTCTCGCTGACCACCCAGCTCCAAAGGTACCCCTTTGGACCCCCGAGCCCAAACCGAGTACCACCCGAGTACAAGCCAACCAATTCCATCCCTTCAAAATCCTCCAACCAGAACCCCTTCTCTTTCTCTCTGTAATTTTCTATCTCTACTCAAATTTCCAAAACATGCTCAGGTGGAGGATCCCCTCCATTCCCATGTCTTCTCGACCTTATCCCCCTACCTTTCCAACCCTTCCCTCCTTCCATTACTACCCTTATCTCTATCATCAATGTTCTAACCCATATGTTAGTCCTCTAGCCCATCCCCATGACTCTCATTAATAATTAAAATATTATAAAATGTGTTGGTTAGGGTCACTCACCAACCATAAATCCCCATTAAATAATTCTTAACCTATTTAATCCCTTTTATCATTGTTGACTTTACGATTTAATAATTCACAATTTAATTTACAATTTGCTTAATTAACTCCAAAACTTACTTTATCACATTATTATTGGTAAAATTTATTTAATGTCCGGTGAATAAGTATCCACAATTCAAACGACCTTCATTCCCGACATAGTCACTAATATTTACACTTAAATTTGATTAATATATTATTATATTAGTTAAATATTATTATCTCAGACTTAATCCAACTCATTCACCTAGTACCATATTATAACTTAGTTTATTATTAAACTATTTAACAACTATTACTTAAGATAATAATAGTCTCATTAATAAGGTCAATAGAGGCAGCGTAGTGGTAAAGTGGTCTTGTAACGACGGCCAAGTCTTGTGCTTGAACCCGAGAAAGGTGGAGGCTCGCTATGAGATTTGCAACCAGGCCCAAGCCCACTCACTTTTTCCTCGGATGCGAACGCCACCATGACATGAGGGGGGAACGTGTTGGAGGGTCCTTGGCACGGGAGCCCGAGACATGGCACCTCGCACCCCATTCACTTAACGGATGGCTCGCCTCTTCCACCTGTTGATCAATGGCTCCTTCTCGAAGCTTCACCTGGACGACCCCTCACCTACTAGTTGGACGTGACCCTGGTACATTCCTCCCTCACGTCGGTCCTCTACACATTCAATTCAGCTCCTTATACAATCATTTCGGATATCTACACATCAATATGGCTCATGCGAACTGGGATTATCATCCCTTAAATGGGCCTGCGAACAATTGTGACGACATTCTCTTCATTCCTCCTCGGTGCTGGTTCGGCTCTACGGATTTTCATTCTCACCTGTGGATTTGGGTGTGGCTTCACTCTGCACTCTCCATCATGACTAGGCCACGTGACACTCCTCATCAGGGAAGTGGGAGCTAGGGAAAAACTCAGTGCCCTCTTGCAACCAGCCTTGGTTATGACACTGGCGTCTCCTTCATGATCTGCAATATGATAAATGAGTGGGAAGGGCAGCTTGTGGCAGACCACTTGGCATCAAGAAACAATGGAGGCAACATCAACCATTACTGGCTTATGAAGAACATGCTTGTAAATCTCATGGATGGCATGCTTAACAACTAGAGCTGTGCGAGAAATCTGGTGCTCGCCACCAGATCCAAACTCATAGAGATGGACGAATGCCTGGAAAATTTGGATGCCACCTTCTTCTGGAACCAGCTCACTCTCGGAGGTCGTGGTTTGGCTATGGTAGGTACTAGAAGTGGTGGTGCCTTGGCTTCCCAAGCTGCTAGAGGTAGTGTCTCCAACGTCCAGATCGTTAGTGGTGTGCCTTCGGAAGGGCCTGCGGCTCCTCCAACTCTGCTCCTGGCTACTCCAGTTCCTACTCCGCCTGCTCCGTTCCTAGTTCCATCCACCATCAGCTCTCCTCCCAACAAGAAATTCTGCAGTCAAGTAGAACTTGACCTCCTGGATGCTTGTAAGACTGAACCACTTCTTATCAAGTTGCATGAGGATGATTTTCCGGGTGGTTTCCCTATCCTAGAGGAATTCCCTCATGAATAACTCTCTTCACGTCTTCTCGGACTGCTTGGAAGACCGGTTCTCTCTGTTCCTTCCAGCTTTTTTGCTATAGTTGTTTCAAGATTTTTTTGTATATTTTGATCATCCATAGTGCTCACTATGATCAAATAGTCTTGTCTTTGTCTCGTTGTAAGAGGCATTGTTTTTGTATGGCCTTCAAAATTCTCTGTATAAGTTCTGCTATCTTTGCTAGACTGGGATGGTTCTGTTATCCCAGACCGCCTCAAATGCCACCATGCTATGTATTTCTCTTCTTTTTCTTAATTAATTTACTATGCAGATTTACAAAAAAAAATGATAGTCTCATTAATATTAATTGACATTATTAACACAGTTAATTTAGGGAATCAAGTTAATAATATTTTTAATTAATATTATTAACACCATTAACCTATGATAACGAGGTAATTAAATTACCTTATACCATTTACACTTATTAACATTAGTCAATAATATTAACATTAATCAACATTACTAACATTAATCGACAATAATTAAAATTAATCAACATTATTAACATTAATCAACAATAATTAACATTAATCAATATTACTAACATTAATCGACAATAATTAACATTAATCAACATTATTAACATTAATCAACAATAATTAACATTAATCAATATTATTAACAGTAATCGACAATAATTAATATTAAGTTACTCATTCGACACATTACATTATTTTAATCATTAAATTACTAACTTGACATATTAATTTAACCTCTTGGTTAGATAAGTAATACTAATGTAATTAATGCCTAATCATTATAGTTCAATGTTATTTCACACAATTGACACATATGTAGACGAGTTATGTAAGCGTAGCTACGGCGTACATACCTCATGTAGTTACACTAATAGTACTAAACCACACAACATTCTCAATCAATTTAGTTACTGTTTACTAAGGCATTCCTAACATAATTTGACTATTGGATCATTCACTTAGTTAAGTACAATTAACTGACGAACTATAATACCATTTACTAAGTTACGACACACGACTCTGCAAGGTCCTCAACATACACAATCACTCCAGTCTTCTTTCCTAAAATCATGGTATACCTATCTACCTACTCCGTCTATATAGTTCACAACTAACTGCCACATCCTATCCTTTCCTCTGCTAGACTACCCTGAAGTGTCAAGCCATGACCGACTCCAGTTAGAACTCGTAATTGGAAGTGTCGACTACATCGACCAAGCTTACCTAGTAGGCAACCACCAGTCATCATCACACACCTTGGGGAGCGCGCCATAGCAAAACCCTCCCATGACTCTGGGTTTCGGGGATAAACAATGGGTAAAGCCTCCACCCCCTAATGGAACAAGGGACTATGTCTACACTAACATAATAACTGCGTTGCACTTGTACTGGGTTTGTCATCGTATGACCAATCTGGGAGGTTGAGTTTCCTAAAACCCTACCCCACCCATACATCATAATAAACAACATAATAATCATGCGAAAATAAATAATGCATCAATTTCATACCATTTATCTTTCGGAATTCATGTACCCGAGGCTCTCCCACCTTGTAGGATCCAGCTATCACCTAGCCATTTTAACCTGTAAGTTAGTCTCTGACATACGATCTAGAATATCATGCATAAATCCTAGACATGTACACATGCATTTCATCATAACATAACAATAATCAATTCATTTATTCACCATGCACCTGGCATAACATTCATTCATTCATATAACTTAACAATATCTACATACCCATCATTCAGTAATTTGCATATATGAGACATAATTAACACATGATACATATCTAAACATGACTACATATCATAATACTAACATCACACACACACATATATATATCGGCAAAATAATAGAACCATATGTCCATAGTGTCGTCAAACCGACGAAGTCTCACAATCAAGCAAATACAACATATAATAGTAGTTCAAGTAGTAATGTCAAAATGGGGCGTTACAGTTTTCCATACAATAGAATTGGTGACTCCACTGGGGAGTTCCCTATTTCTTTGGGGTATTTTGCTTGAAGTTTTTCTAGTTTTGAGTGTGATTATAGGTTTTAGGAGGAGGCTACTGAAGGTATGTACCTTTGATTTCAACCCAGAATTTTATTTTGTTGACCAATTTATTTTTTTCCTTTTTTAATTTTTGAGGCATACTCGCGGGTTTCCTTTACTTACAATAGTGTTTTCCCCTGTTACTCATTGGTGGAAGGTCTTACACCTACGTGTCACTCACTAGATATTGTACTTATAGTCATAGGTAATCCTGTAGGTAAAGATTTTCCTGCTAGGTTTTAAATTTTAGGGTTTTGTCTTGAATTTTTTTAGAAGTCACTGCTCTTTACAGGTTTTGTTTAGGCCTTATGTTGTATGTGTTAGAGTTTTTATTCCTCTTTTAAACCTCTTTTGATTTAAAAGCTTGTTAAGGGTTTGTGCCTTAGTTCTGCATGCTTGATTTGTTTGGATTGATCGTGCTTTGATTAGCCTATGTTGGTGTTGTTGGACTATCTGGAGGTTTCTTACACTTGTGAAAGGTTCTTTGTTTGATCCCTTTCTTGACTTTCAACCCCTTAATCGAATCATTTTATGCCAAAGTAAGTGAATTTGAACTTTTGTTTGAATTAACTTGTCAAGTATGTTGTTATCAGGGTTTTGAGTGAGTTAAATTTCTGATCTTGTAGGCTAGGTGCAGAGTTTTATACACTTTGTTATCATCTTAGTGTAGTGTGCGTGTTTATAAATAGTTTTTTTCTATTCATGCTTAAATGAGAATTGAAAACTAAGTTGTTTCCATTGCAAGCATTTTAGTTTGATTTTCAAAAAGTATAGTTGCATTTGCACACTTCTATTTTTGAAAAGAAAAATAAAATTTTACATCAATAGGATTGCATTATCAGTTTTTAGTTTTGAAAGACAAAAGAAAAGAAGTGAAAGCATCATTTTTCAAGTTTATATATACACTTATCATGTTGTTTCCACATTTAAGTCAGAACATCACTATGTGCACCACCACTACCTTCTGAGTATACAACAACCTTAAAAAGAACAATTAATTTAAAATTTATTAGTAATTTGTTTTTTAGGGACGATCACTAACTAGCTTAGGTTAGTACCTTGGACTAGGTTGTCTTAAATTGTCCAAAGTAGTTAAAATCGGACTTAGTGGCCTATCATTAGGTAAATCCATCTTTGTAGAAGGTGAACCGGGAAGTTCCACTCACATTGGAGTTAAGCATGAGGTCGTGCGAGATTGAGTAGAGGAGATACCCCTTCGATATTCAATTGAGTACCTTTGGTTCTTTTGAGTTTTGGGTTTGTACACGTACACATACTTATTAGTACCTTTGGTGCTTTTGAGTTTTGGGCTTTGTTACCTTGCCAATGTGAATTGACTCGATCTGCAACTATACCCCTGGACCCTCGTTGCAAGGTTGGTAGCCTTAGTATTTGGACTTTAGGGCTCATACACAGGTGATGGTAGAAGGATATTTATACTGTACCTAGGACAGACGTGGGAGGGAATCCCTTGCATTGGTTTGGGAATGCGGTTGGTGATTCAAATGCTTGTCCCCAAGGTATATGTATTGTGGACCCCAGGTAACTGTTCTTCATCCCTTCACTGGTTTGTTCTAGGCCCTCATCATCCCATACGTTCCTTTGGAAGGTCATCTGATTGCTTAGTTTGGACTACATGGGATTTTTTTCATAGTGGTGTGTTGTTTGCATAACTTATGTTTTAATTGCCCCTAGGTTTTCATTAATTTGAACTTTTTAGCTGTGGAGGACCATCCTCTTCGTAGGTATATAAGGTTACAAAACCTTCCTCCACTCACTATGGAGCCTCCACCACCACCTCAGTGATGACGAATAAACATGAGTGACTCTTTTGAGCCAACTAGGACAACTAGTCTTCCTAGGGAACCCGCTCTTTCAAAGTCTTATCAGGTACACTACACCTGCTTCACACAAAACTAGGGTTGAAGACTTGCAAGATGAAGGCTTTGTGATATCTTTTAACCCACCTTTAAATGGACCCTATGATCCAGTGTTAGTGTAGGTAAATTCCTTAGGTCAACCCAGGTTAAGTACTTATAGGATCACCTCTGGTTTCAATATGGATAATACAAGGGAAGGACCAGGGAATGTTTTTAATCCCATATCTGCTATCATGTATGGAGGGTTCTCTCCTCCTCATGTTAGTATACAAGTACCTAGTTCAATGCAGTCATCTGCTGCACTAGTTGTGTCTTTGAACTTTAGTTCACCATCCTCAGGGTCATCTATTACTCAATTTGCTACTACTTCTATACCCTTTGGATCCAACACTGTTTCATCTGGTGTACCATTCACTGGGATCCCTAATGTCCCTTTCACATCGTCCCCTTTCTTCAAAATGATCCTAGTAGTTCATATCCTTTTGTTCATAGATTCCCTTGGCATGGAGGACATATTCCTCCTTATTCTCCTTTTGTAGCCTATATGCTTGTACACTCTACTACACCTTACACGAGTCAAAATCCCTTTACAGGTTATGGTTTTCATCCAACTAATGTTCAAACATCATGTTAGCACATGCGTAATTTTTTGTTAAAAAATTATAAGTACACAAGTCAAACACCAAATCCATGCTCAACATCAAGCACCAAGCTACCAAGAGAGGAGCTCATGAGAGCATATTGCACAACGCGTCAATTAGTGTTATGATAAGTGGTGTATATAAACACCAACCAAATTCAACTTTCTTACGCATGTGGTATTAATAACCACTATGCAAAAGAAAAAATGCCAAATTTCCCAGTGGCTACCAAATGTCAAAACACAAGTCAAGCTAAGTGTTGAGGAAGGCATCTATTTGTCTCACATACTCAAATACAACCTATCAAGCAGATTGAACAATGGATAAGTTTCACAAGGCATGCAAATTTGTGATTAGAACGTGTCCAAACGTTGTCACACAACATGAATTCATGATCATGTGGAGAAAGCGCAAATTGATGCACAAGGGAAGAGCCCATGATGGATTTGTGCATACCAACTGAGACCAAGAATCATTTGATTACCAAGATATTATTATTTTCAACAGAGACAATGCTAAAGAAAGTGCCCACAGATGTTCGTGTAGATTCAAGTTCAGTATCACTCATTGTGAAGAGGGTGATGCCGAGTCATTGCACGATGTGTCAAAGTGTTCTTAAAATGTTTGATGGCAGAGTATCTAAAATAATTTGTAGCAGAGGATCATCATTCGAATATTGAAAAGCATAAAACCAGCATTTCATCAGTCAATTTCACATTTGAAGTGATCATTCCAGGGTTTTATGCATTTCAAGAATATGTGGTAGTTGTTTAACATTCGAAGGCCATAGGTGGTAACTCTAGATTCTCTCCATTCAAATCATCAGATGTGGTTTTGATAATATTTGAGAAGAGTACCTCTGCTATCGGATAAATACAAAGATTTAGAACCAATTGATATTGGAGCAAAACCAAATACCTCCCTGTTTCAAGTAGTCAATCATCCCAAATAGGAAGGCAATGCCATAAACTCAAGTTTTATCAATTCAGGTTTAGAAAGTCATAGTTATAATATAAATGGTATTTATGAAGAAACATTTTTGTGCAAAAGAAAACCAAAAGAACGCCATTACCATAAATAATGCCAGTTATACTGCAAACTTACACAAGCTCATACCTTTCGAAGTGGTGTTCACAACTGTGATATACAAGGGAATAATTTCAATTTGGAAATTTGATTGCTGAATGTTAAGGCTCGTTGGACATCTGGAATATTGCTAGAAGCTACCAGATTTCAGGATTATGCTATGAGATCAACTACAGAGAAATGGGACAGCTGGTAGAAGTAAGAACACAAGTGGTAGCAAGGAGATAAAAGATCAAAAAATTCCTAATTAGTAGAATATGTGGGACACCTATCTTCTCATGTGTCGAGCCCTCTCAAGAAAGTTACTTTCATTTTAATTTTAGAAGATTAGTTTCATAAATAGAGGAAGTAGATTCACAGGTGGCAGAGTATGCAGAGTAGTCCCAAGGTTTCAGGAAGCAGTGACAAATGACAATTGGATACACAACAATATTTCGATAAGCTAAGGGAATATGTGGTCAAGTGATGGATCCTGAAAATTAGGGAATAGTTGTACACATGTCTTTTCCTTGTATTCCACTTCCTGGAAAGTAGATGATAGGTTACAGGTGCCATTTTTCTTGAAACATCTACTATTTGAGAAAAGATCTAGAAGGCTCGAAATTTTGGGGTTGGAGATTGAGGATACTCTATATATTATATGTAAAGTAGAACTAAAAAAAGGTTTGACTTTGAGTTTGGAGAAGGCCTATTGTATCGGATATCTTTTTCTGAATTTTTTTTTGAAGTTAATGCAGAAGTATTGACCTTTCATGAATTAGAGATTCATTATGGTGATTGTTTTAAGCTTGTATTTCCTGTGTTATTGATCATTTCCATTACTGTTCTTTTCTTTCGGAATTTATTTGAGAATGTGTATGGAATTCATCTATGTTTGATGCTCCATCATACAGTAAATACTTGTTTATGTGTTTATAGATTGTTGGTTCAAAATTCATCTTTATTTGGTGCTCTACTCAAGGTAGTCTATCCTTTTATGTATTTCTTCTAAGCTGCACTAAGAACTCATCCTCCGTTAGATGCTCTTAGTGCAGTAGGATATTTTTCTCATTTCCACTGTCATCTCACTACTCATATTTGCTGAAAAACAACACCTACTTTGCCTCTGATTTCTGAAATTGCCCTACCTGCCATTGATTGAAAATCGTTAAGCTCAGGTTTGGACTCCATTTCCCAATGGTTTCTTTCTCCAGCTTGTCCAACCACATCATTTAAATTCTACAAGCCTTTACCATTATTTTATAAATATGTCCATTGGTTTTATTGTCAAGCTGTTATCGTAGTGATATTGGATAGTAACTTGCAGAGAGAGCCCTCTCTAACTGAAGGAGGCCAGATTTCAATTTAAAGATTGGTTTTGTGGTTACCTTGGGATTTACCCCCCACAACCAGGGACAAATTCTGAGTGCTAACACATTAAATGTTCTTGTAGGGAGTGCTCCTTTTTTGCTTTATGGTGGAATAGGTAGTACCACTCTCTTCAACTCCTTTTTCAGTTGGGGGAAGTCATTCTCAACCTCAATGGAGTGGACCCCAAGGGGTTAATCCACTTGAATATGGATGGAGCTCTTTCCAAAATGCTTTTACTTCATAGATGATGGCTTGGGGAAACCCCAACCAACCCTGTGGGATCTATGGGTTAGGAAACGTTCCTCGCCCAGCTCCTCAAATACATTTATCTTCGGCTAGACCATGTTTACCTTTTTTGGCAACTTTGAATTTTCCATACCTTTCAAAACTCATGAACGATTTGGTCCGTCATGATCCAAATTGGCCTCCCGTTCCAACCAAATTTCCTTCAAACATTCCAAAGTTTGAATGTAAGACTGGTGAAGATCCTAGGGACAATGCCACTACTTTTCATTTGTGTTGTTCTTCCAAATCCCTGAACGATGATTCTATCTGGTTGAGACTCCTTCAGAGAACCTTAACCGGTGTAGCAACCAAGTGGTATATTAAATTGTCATCTACTTCTTATCATTGTTTTTATGATTTAGCGATAGTATTCCTTAACCATTTCCAAATTCCTGTCTAGTATGATGTCAGTACAAACCTTTTGTCTACTTTTAGGTAGAATAAGGCCACTCACATTTCTGACCACATTTAGGAGTGGAGAAGTAGGAAAAGGATGATCAAGTCTGATATACCTCTGGATTTCTTATTAGAGTGGTTTTTGAAATCATTCCTACCTTACATCTCCAAATATGTCTCTACTTCAATGGTTACGACAGAGGAGGAAGCTGTCCTTAGAGACCAGCAATTAGACTTGATTTAATCTCAGTCTAGGATCTTATATTAAATCATTCCTGATGCACAGCGATCAACTATTGATCCCGTGAAACCTAAGCCTAGACCGCATGCTGATGGCATTGTTGGTTCAATTGACACATCTAGTATAGAATCTTTAGCTAAGCAAGTGCAAGAGCTATCTGTGAAGTGTTCTGTAGTAGAGGTAGCTACGGTTGCCACCTCCCCTTCTCAAACAACTATTATACACAATGTGCAGTCTAACTAAAAGGGTACTTAGCAATCCCATGGTAAAAATAATAAGGGAAAGAAGGGGGATGGTAGTCAAAATAATCCCAAGTCCACTGATAATGCTGAGGGGGGCAAGAAAGAAAGGAAAAAAGTGAAGTTTCCTTGTAAACTTTGCAAGGAAGACAACTTAACCCATCAATTCCCGTTCATTAATGAAGCCCAAAAGCTATTAAAACAACAAACTTCTATTGTCCTGAAGGATCCTTTTCCTAAGGGACAAAACATGGATTCTGGAGACTCTAGAGCTGGGGGCACCCAAGGTGCCACATCATATGATCATTCATACATAAATATGGTTCACTAAGACACTTTATTGTACCAGAGCAAATAACTATAGCCTAGAATTGTCACAAAAAGACAAAGAGACTCCTGAGGTGTCAACTTCTCTTAATATCAAAAGGCCAGCAGACCCCATTCCAAAGATACAGAAAGGTGTCTATAAGCGGGCATCACAGAACCCTAATGTGAGGGCTACTCCCAATTTTTTCTTTGTGGAAGACTTAGCCCAAACATCATGTGCAATGTATGCTTTAGAAGTTTTGCAAAGTTTCCCTTCACAACGGAAATCACTTTTGGAAGCTATAGGAAGTCTTGATTCCTCCAATATCTTGACAAAGTTTGATATGTCTGATATCAAACCCTAGTTTCCATATCATGTCACATTTCAAATTGAAGTAGTTCATGGTGCTAATATTATTGGACAAACGGTTAAGGACAAAGGCGTGTCTACGTGCGTTATGGATATTTCTTGTTGGCAAGCTTTAGGCTCCCCTGAGTTGGTTCCTTCTATAACGCTGCTTACTGCTTTCAATGGAATATATTTCCATCCTCATGGGATTTTACCCTCCTTTGAAATCTAGTTAGTAGGTAAAGTAGTTTCTATAGAATTAGAGGTTGTAGATGCTCCTCTTGACTACAATTTGTTGTTAGGAATGAGTTGGATGTTTGCTATGCAAGCCATTTCGTCATCCATTTTCAGGTCTTGATGTTTCCTCATGAAGGAAGGATCATCACAATTGACTAATTGTCCTTTACCCGAAAAAATAACATAGAATTTTCTGAATCAAACATCCCGATGATTGATCAAACATGTCCAGCCAGTGAGAGTTTGGGAGTAGGTTTATATTCATCTCTTATGGGCACTTTCGATTTGCCTGGTCCCGTTAAATATATTGATTCAATGAGTACTTAAAACACCATTTTAGTATCCAAGGATGTTTTTACAATCTCTGATAAGACCGATCCTTGGATATTACCTACTCAAGTTGAGCCAGTAGTTCCCTTATCCACAACATAAATTGCTTATCAATCTCTACAAGAAACTGCCATGGATTCTATCTCCCCTCCCTCAATCTCAGAGGAGTTGGATGCTGATTACGTGCCTGCATGGGCTATAGACTCCCCTTATTCTTTTGATTGTTTAGACACATTTTTTCTTTTTGAAAAAGGCATATTGGAAGCAATGGTAGGCATTGATCAACCTTGGGAACATATGCATCATAGATCCTATTTCCTTCCATATTTAGACAAGATTAAGAATGAGGACTTCCACATGAGACTCGATAGAGATGTTGATCAAACCATTAACCCTTTAGCGAAACATGGAATTTTTGCTGAAGGAAATATGGGCAACATATTGGAAATAATGCCGATCAATATCACTACAAAACCTAATGTCGCGGAAAACATCTTCATCAGTGCGAACTATTCCCCTAAGGAAGTTTTCATGTATACCGATCTGTTCAAGGAATTCCACGTTGTTTTTTCCTGGTCATATGAGGAGATGCCAAGCATCGACCCTTCCATTGTTGAACACAAGATTAAAATGTATCCCGATGTCAAACTTGTTCGACAAAAGCTTCGTCTAATCAACCCACAGAAAGTTGCAGCTGTAAAAGTTGTAGTGGAAAAAATCTTAAAGGTCAGTTTCATCTATCCTATTGCGATGACAGAATGGGTTTCTAACCCAGTTCCTGTGGATAAAAATCAAGGTACCATCAACGTTTGTACCGACTTTATGGATTTGAATAAATCATGTCCTAAAAATAACTACCCCACACCTTTCATTGATAAGATAATAGATGCATGTGCGTGTAATGAAATATTTTCTTTCATGGACGGATTTTCAGGATAAACCAAATCCAAATCAAATGTGAAGATCAACATGAGGCTGCTTTGTTAATTGTGGAGCTTGATCTTCCTTATTCACAGGTCGTGTTTCAGTCGTGTTTGGATCTCATCCCATGACGGGGGGGTTGGGGGGGCTTGACCCCCCAATATAGTCTCCATGGGGGGTCTAGGGGGGGATGCGACTACATTTTAGGATCCCCCCCCAGCGGGGGTTCGAGGGAAGTTCCCCCTTAGCGAAAATTTTGGAAAAATTCCTTCTAAAATGTTGTAATTTTATAGTAATGACTTGGTAAATAATGGGTGATTTACAGGCCCATGGTAATCCCTCTTTAATAGGAAGACATTGTAATACAACTGAGTATTGTTGCATTGTAAATATCTCTATGATTGTGTGAGAGATATTGTGAAAGATTGAAGAGGAAATTGTAGCAGATGTGTTGTAGGTTGTATCCATTCGTTTTATTGGACGGTATAATAAAAGGAATAGCAATTTCTCCATGGACATAGCCCATATTGGGTGAAAAACATATATTGGTGTCTCTCTTGTATTGTGTTTATGTGATTTATATTTGCATCTTGTTTATTATTATTGCTCTGCGATCCTGTTTTTCTAACATGCTTTTATGTGTCCCTGGGGTACCTCAATTATAGGAAGATGTAATTTTGTCTAAAAAATGCTAGAGCTACTTTCCAATGAGCTATGAATTTAGATTTCCATGATATCAAACACGCAGTCAAACCATACCTACATGATCTCCCTACAAGATCTCGAAAGAGACGGGATCATCCGACTCACTTACGATTGGTGTTTGAACGATGCAGACATTACAAGATTCGGTTGAATCCTCCTAAATGTGTATTTTGTGTCGAGTCTGGATGATTGCTAGGTTTCGCTATGTCCAACAAAGGTATCATGGTCGATCCATTGAAAGTAGAGGCATCATTAAATTGCCTCCTCCTTGCAACATTCATCAACTTCAAAGTATGGAGGGCATGTCCAACTTTCTCAGACGGTTCATAGTGACCTTTGCAAATATAATGAAATGATTCATGTGCTTACTCAAACAAGATACTCCATTTTTATGGGATGAGGCTTCTCATAAATCATTTGAGGCTTTGAAAAAATCATTATTATTAGCCCCCTTGTTGCCGCCAAATTATACTTTGAGATTTTATTTATATATTTCCGCATATGATTCCACCATTGGCATATTTCTAGTTCATGAAGATGAACAACTCTAGGAGCATGTCATCTATTATCTCAGTCGCACTTTGCTAAGACTTGAATTTAAATATTCTCACATTGAGAAGTTAGCACTTGCAGCTGTTTACGCTGTTCAGAGGCTCCGTCATTGCATTTTGTTATGAACCACTACAGTTATTGAATACATCAATCCATTTCAATATGTTTTAACCCGACATATAATTGGGGGAAAATTCAATAAATGGATTGTTATACTCCAATAGTTTGATCTCAATTTTCAGTCCGCTAAATCTAAGAAGTATTTAGTGTTCACTGAACTCATTTCCAAGTTCCCTAGTGGTGATGATTTTAATATGGAAGATGATCCATTCCTTGATGAACACATATTCTTGATATCCACCTTTGATCCATGGTATGGGGATATTTTAATTTATCTCCAGACTTTGAAGTGCCCATCAAAATTTTCATGAGAATATCGATGATGACTTCGACATAACGCTAATAATTACATCATAATTGTTGATACTCTTTATAGAAGAGGGGTTGATTCCATTCTATGTCGTTGCTTAACTCTTGAAGAGGTTGAGTTTATGTTGAATGATGCCCACATTGGAGCATGTGGGGGTCATTTGTCTGGGTTGGAAATAAATCAGAAGATCTTGTGTGCCATTTATTTTTGGCCCACCATATTCAAGGATTGTGTGGAAGTTGCTAAGCATTGTCAACCATTTCAACTCTTTGCCAAAAATATGCGAACACACCCAACTCCGTTATTTCCCGTCATCACAGCAGGGCCCTTCACCAAGTAGGGGGTTGATTATATGACATGTAACCCAGTTTCTACTAGGGGCATCAGTATATCATTGTATTTGTTGATTACTTTACTAAGTGGGCATAGGAAATGCCTACTGTGAAGTTTGATGGAGAAACTACATCCTATTTCATATTCAATCATATTATTTCTAGATTTGGTATCCCAAAAGAGATTGTTACGGATCATGGTAGAAATTTTCAAAATAACATGATGACTGAGTTGACCAATATGCTCGGATTTAGACAGGAGAATTCATATACTTTATATCCTCAAGCAAATGGACAAGTAGAAGTGGTGAATAAAACTTTGAAAACCATTCCGCAACGAACAATTAATGCTAGTAGGTCAAATTGGCATATCATGTTGTATCTGGTTATTTGGGCATATCGAGCAACCGTAAAGACTACTACAGGTTTTTCACCTTTCCAACTCATTCATGGGATGGAGGTAGTCACTCCGATTGAGTGTGAAATACCGTCATTAAAGTTAGCCATACAAATTTTACTCGATACATCTGCTTTGGAAGAACATATGCTTCATTTAGAACATCTTGATGAATAGCACCGAGACGCGCTTATTGCAAATGAAGCACACAAGAAATGAGTCAAAAGTCAATATGACAAGTCTGTTCGACTTAGGTTTTTTTAAAGGATACCTTGTTTCGGTATATGACCAAGACAAAGATCCTTTAGGTGCAGGTAAGTTTAATTCTATGTGGATGAGACCCTATATAGTCTCCAAAGTATTGAAGAAAGGTGCATATCAATTGATTGATTATGACAGGAATAAGCTACTAGAGCCTATAAATGGGCTCTATTTGAAGAAGTACTATGCATAGTTCATATGATTGTTCTTGTAAATAACTGTACAGTAGTGTATAGTTTGAATTTTCTTTTTCTCATGTAGTTTTGGTTGTGTTTCAGATGTCAACTAAGTTGTTTATAGGATTTGCCGATGGCACTAGTTGTCATACTCGTAACCCCACTTCAGTCGATTGGGTGATCTATTCGCCCACGGTTCAACAGTTTCATCAGGAGGTGCTTGTTTAGGCCCTGCTACTAACAACATGGCTGAATATAGCGTTGTCATTGAACTACTCTGAGATGATGTACATCATGGAATTTCATGTATGGAGGTTAGACTTGATTCTCAGTTAATCACATCTCAAATTAATTGTTAGTATCGAGTTAGAGATCCTTCATTGCTACGTCGGTTTTTTAAAGTTAGACTACTTGAAAGACAATTTGATTTTATTACATATAAAGATATTTCAAGGGATAAAAATGCTATAACTGATGCTTATGCAAATTATATCCTTGATTGGCATTTGTATCATACACAGTAATTCCATAACCACATACATAGAAGAAACATGTAAATATAACCGATATATGTATATATAGGTTTAAAAAATAAAACGAGCCTGAGTATCCATATCCATCAATAATATATATCAATATACAAAAATTGGGCTTATAGCCTCAAATGATGCAAGTGTCACTAGGTAGAGGCTGGATCCTCAACCTCCTCAACCACTACTTCCCTATAATAGATAACTAGCCTAGCTACTTTACAAAGAAGTCTAATCCATGTAGGGGGCACTCCCACCACATGCTCCTGCATGTCCATAGGCATCTGCTCAATACAGAAAGTAGGAATATCATGTGTGAGCAGGCTCATCCTCCCCTTAATAGTCCTGAGCATGGCATATGCTCCACATGGATATGTTGGTCGTACAAATACCCTTGGGTGTCCGAATGGTTGTAGTGGTCTGATATCTACATCATACACTTTGTTAATACTCAAATTCACCAAAATATATAGATGTGCATATTTACAAATAAAATTCATAAAAATTGAATATTAAAAAAGAAAAACCATACCTATCTCTCCCCAGGCTGCTCGTAGAGGGAGCATGAGCTCAGGGTCTCCTCGAAAGTCCAATATTGCATACGAGAACTGCTCAAAACCAGGAAACTATCGGCTCACCGTCCAAGGAAATCATCATCATCATAAGAAGTCCTGGTATCTCCACCTCCCTATCGGATAAACACCTCACTCCAATGAACCAATCTTGGCTCGCGACAATCAATGGGTGGAAGAGATACTCTTGGGATCAAGCTAAGAACCCTCTAGAAGAATAAAACAACTAGGATACTCTAATACCAAAAGTTCTTCTTCTTTCCCGTCCTGCATTCAGTAAGTTGGTGTTTCATATTCACCAACAGTCCAGTGCACTAGTCAAAGGTCACATTATGGAGGCACTCTACCCCTATATGCATGTAATTTCGAGTGGCCAAATGTAGTACTGCGGAACTACCTCCCACTCGGTTGATGATACTCACAATCACTTTTAGCATAAAGCTAGCTATTTATCTTATTTCCACTTGGCTTCCACTCTTTTCTTCTCCTGGGACACAATAAGTGTTGACGTAGTCTTGCACAGAGAGAGGCCCAACTCCACGAAAGGTACCCTTGAGGTTTACCACCTCTCCACGGCGGGATAGCCCGATAATAAAGTAGATATCATCCACCATGAGTTCTAATGTCTCACCATGAAGGTTGAATACCACTTGGTCAGGATCCCAAAGATGTACCAAAGTCTCAAGTAGTTTGGGTTGAGCCCTCATATTTTCTGTGCGAAAGAATTTCAACAAGTCACACTGACGCAATGCATTTAAGGTCAAGGATATTCCATGGCATCTCTATCCATGGCCTCATGTTCTCATTCTCTCTATACTAATAGCATCTCTACAAGCAAATCATTAATTTGGATTAGCGTTGAGTTTTTCTAAACTAAACTGCACCACCCGCAGGTCTTCATTTTGACAATAGCATCCTACTCACGGGTGAATATCTCTTCACCCGCGCTTTTTCATTGAACCCGCTATTACAATATTCTCCACCCATGGTTACACATATTTAAATTTAAATACTAAATAAAAACTAAAAAAAATCACCAAATATCATAAAAATCATATGCAAAATGTAGAGAAAAGGGAGATGGATTACTTGCAATTGACAGAATGAGAAATCATCCACCAGTTGTATCGCAATAGCTGATTGAAGTTTAGGTCTTAGTGGATATTTACAATCGTAAAATGGTAAATGACTTGGTTTTTACACTTTTTTGTCTATTTGTGGTAAATATTTTTTTATTTTTTCCCACTTTAAATAGTCTAATGTTTATTTTTATGTCATATTTTAATTGTGACTAATAATGAAGGTGTTTTGACTAGGTCAATAAGCAAGAAGACACTTTTATAAGGTTTTTTGTCCACATTTCCACTTGAAAAAGGTTTCTTAATCATGACACATAGGTTAGGTTAATGTTGTGCCATGCATTGCATTAATACCTTACCACATTGTTACGCCATAGGACCCCTTTTCTCCATGGACTACGACATTAAGCCTTCTATTTTCCCACTATCATCGTTTTTCTTCCATGGATAAGACCTACCCTACATGGGACACCCTAGTTAGCACACTTTTTCCGTATTGGTTCCCATTCTGTCATTTGATAATCTGGGAGCTTTCCTAGTAAATTATGATCCGTAAAGAACAATCGCATACTCTTTCTTTATTATTTGTTGACCACCCTTTTATAAATCTCCCATCCATATGGAGTTTCCTTCATGCTCTTGTTAGACTCTTTAAAATTAACAAGATTGTCGAGTCTATTTGTCCACTTCAGACTCGTCAAAGGACATGAAGGGACCTCCACATAGGTATAAGTTTAACCCTTTTCCGGACCTTGTGGATTAGTTACGAAAAATGAATACTCTAGTTCACTGTGACTAGAAGATTTCTCTCTCACATCGTTTTATTCTTTTTTGGGTGAGGAGACTAACTTTATGAAAAAGTACCGCTTGGAGTCTTCTTTAGGATTCTCAGACTCTCTAAACATGAAATACATGCAAGCATATACCAACTCATGCTCGATATAAAATCCATGAGTAGGTGTATAGAGTTGTTTAAGTTTTCCAGACTCTTTAAATATGAAAACACCAATGAGCATGAATAGATCCAGGCTTGATATTAAAATCCATGGATCAGTACCTCATCGAGTATTAGTCTATCTTTTATTCATACTCGTAAAACAATGAAGAAAGTGTTGAGTTTCCCTTCCATGGACTCATAAAACTACACATGGTTGGATCCCTATCAAGCACTCTTCTCTCTCTTCTTCAAGCTTGTTCAAAAATGAAGAAGGTACTGAGTTTACTTTCTTAGACTTGTTAAAATTATACAAGAAAGGCACTATCGAGCTTCCTTTTGTCTTTTTCATGCTCATGAAGAAAATTAAAAGATACTTAAAAAGAGAAGGGAAGGGAAAGGTTTCCGTCTTTTATTCCAACTATGGAATTAAGTTCAATTATTCCTTGAACACAAGCCTAGTATTGAGTTAGTGGGTTTTAGTTTTGGCATTAGGATACACCTAATTTCAGATTTTTCACTCCTCTGATTGGTTACTCTTCCAATCATATGGAGAATCTATTATGTCTCCTACATGGCATATTTATATCATGGTCCCTTTATGTTCAAAGTTGCCTAAGTTACTCCTATGTCATGCTCATTGTTCAAGGATCTCACCTATGCCAACCATTCTGCATTTTTCCTTGACTTCTCATGTTGGCCATCCATGATATCAATTTTTACTCAGTCATATTTCATATCAAATTAGTCTCTGAGTTTTCCTCGTGTGAGATGATGGAATATTCATTAATGCCTTCCTTCTCACGGGTCTCTTCCCATTGACTTGAACTCATCTTTCTCTAGGAAGGAGACTTGAGTTTCGAATAGTACCTTGAGATTTGTAGTCACTAGTGGAAGATTCTCTCACTATTGAGTTATGAGAATACATCAATGTATCTTACTCGATAGATTCTTCAAGTGTTCAACTTCAAGACCCCTTATTCACACTTGTAAGAATATACTAGGTACCTTGGGTCCCATTTTCATTATTGGTGGGCAACCTTTTGTTTGTTAAGGGTTCACATCAACGACCAATAATCAAACGGTATCCCCCATGTTCGAAATCAACTCCTTTATTCACATGGTTAGGATTCATACCTTTTGGATGTTGTATATTGAATGCCTTGGGCCTATAATAGCATAATCATATTTTGTTATTTCCCAAGCTGCACAAGACTGATCCACACTCATTTTCGGCTCCTCATGAGACATAGATCCAATTTGTTCATTATGGCTATGTTCTCCACTTGTGACATGGATCCATGTTTGTATTCTAGTGGCCATGCTATATACATTAGTTATACATTTGAGATCATGTTCTATCCATCTAAACATGGCACTATGTCAAGATTATATTGTATGATGACCTTTGTTTTGTTTCAGGTACCGATTGGAAATTTGATTATGTGATTTTTGTGCTTCTCCACTTCATTGTTTTATAATGCATTTCAGCCATCACTCACCCTTATGAACTCATACATTAGGGGGCATCTGTTATCAATCAAATAAACACTTCTCTGTCCGTGACGATACTGAATTGTCGCTCACACAAAAGGACTCTACGGATGGAAGAGCCTGGATTTGCTATAGATGTCTGTCGCCCTAGTCATTCCCTATTTCTCTAGTTTACCTCTTTTTTATGTGTTGGGTTTAGGGAATTCACGCTATTGGACACTTTTCAATTAGAGAGTTACCCGCTTATGGTCCCTTTACCACTCATGTGTTTTCCTAAAAGTTGCACTCACAAGTTGTATTAAGTAATCTAGCGCTTAATGCATGAATGGTGCATTCTTCACCTATGTGTTCCTCAAAAATCATGAAAAATAAAAAAGAAATTCGAAATATAGGCAGTTGGAGTTGGTTTCCTAACTTCCATACCTATCCTAACTAATCCTCTCTCAAAACTACTCTCCCAATTTTGTCATAAATACAAAGGGAAGGCCATGAGAGAGGGACACACACTCTTTTGGTATTGTTATGCTAGAGGAATTTTGGTAGAAGGATAGGAGCGAAAGAATCCAGATTAGGTTTCAAGAGGTGCTTGTACAGATCAAGGTGAAATGCATTTGTTGCCATTATTGAAATCAATAAATAAATCTTTCCTTTCCCATATTGCTAGTAATTTGATGAATGAATTGGATATTTGAAAGTGTTTGATATCCTAATGTCTATTTTATTTCAATTTAATTGTTTATCCATTGCAGGTTTTAGAGCAATATTTGTGGAGTAAAGCTTAAGGATTGAAGAGCTTGGATCAACCTTCATTATTATAAGGTACTAACGGTTTCACTTTCAAAGGTACTAACTGTTTCACTTTCAAATCCTCAGATGTTGGGCATCGAGTTGATTCACTCTTAGATTCCATATAGGAAGGGTGAATCAACTCGATGCCCAACATCTAAGGAACTAGGTTGGATTTGTTTTTCTATTTCTTCTTCTCATCTTTTCCCTAAATTCACTGCTATAACTCTTTTCCATTACATTAGCATGTATTCATGAGCTAAAATCACTTGTTTTTCTTAGGCACATGGTTACATGAAATTGTATTTTAAGAAACTATGCTCAGAAATCTATTGTTATTGCTTTCATTTTTTACTTTTATTTCCTTTAGCTTATACCTGATCAATCTTCCAACTTGTTTGGTGGTTTTTCTCTTAGGATCTGGACTCTTGGTCAACTTCCTTTGCCAATTTCCACTTATCATGTAGGTTGGAGGAGTGTAGGGTTTCTATAGGGCACCTCATCTAGATCAAGTTTCATATTTTTCCATGGTCTTTGCCATTCTTGGGATTCATTTTCAGGTTAGCCAACTAGGAAGGGTGAATTGACTCCACGTCCAACATTTAAGGAACCGGGTCAAATCTGTTTTTTATTTCTTATTTAACATCAAAAATCAAATTAGTATTTGAAACATTATTACTTGTTTTAAGGCTTCCACAAAAGAAACAGTTGTAGTCCAAAATGAATTCTACGGGTTTACCTTGCAATGAAAAATATTTGTTAGTTTGGATATGGTGCTTGAGTATATAATATTGAGGGAACATGAATGAAAAAATGGCTTCGAAGCATATTTAACTATTTCTATTGTTATTACAAGTTTGATGTGTCAACATGACTTTGATAGCTTGAATGCCAAATGAAGTTTTTAGTTTCTCTTTATCTTGTTTCATCTTTTGAATGCCCTTGTTTTGTCACTTCTAGATATTGATTATCTTAATGAGTTTCTTATTACACTTTACTAAGAGAACCACTATCCTTGAAAAAACCAATTGGAGCAAACTAACTATAAATTGTATTTTCATAGAGGTATGTTACACAATCTTTAAGTGGCCTTCTCCTACTAATGTTAGTAAAGGTTGGAGATTTTTGTTGGTAGAACAATACCTAAGGAAGTTTATAGGTCCTTTTAAATTGTGCTTGAACCACTCTATTCCATAAAAACCAATGATAAGAGGTACTAGAGGGGGAAATTTAGTATAAATATTTTGAAGAGTCGAAATGAAAGATTAGTCAATCACTGATTCTTGTAATACCCAATTTGCATAAATCTTTCAATGTGGAGACAAATGCAAGTGGATATGTTATGTGAGTTTCCTTGATGTAGGGAGTCAAGATGATAAGTTATCATTCTAAAATGTTCCACGGAAGAGTCTTAAACTACCTTGATAAGGAAATCTATCATTTGTTTCAATATATTAAGTAATGGAGGAATTATTTGATGGGCAAGGAGACCATAATCCACACTAATCACCAACTACTGCAGTATTTGTAGGCCTATACTAAGCTTCAACAAACCAAACACTATAAGTGGATGGGATTTTACAACATTTTTGTTTAATTGTAAACTATAAGAAGGACAACTTAAGTTGGAAGTCATGCTTTCAACACCACCCATATCCAAGATCATAGTTTTGGTAGCTTTTATCAACATCAATAGTTTCACCCATGATGCATACAAAGAGGCATACATAGAGGATGAGGTCCTTAAATAGGTGTTTCAACAACTATAGGGCCAAGTTCAAGTAGACGAAGGTGATGGTAAGGTTGAATATTACTCCAAGATGGATTTATTTACAAGCTAGACAAACTTTGTGTTTCTAAAGGTGAAATAATGTAATTTGTAGTTTATCACAAAGTCTCACACCTCCAATGTTGTAGGTCATTTTGGTGTTGGAAATACAGTTATCAAACTTACATAGGTACATATATTGGCCTAGGATGAAAGAAGATGTATCTTGGTTTATTAGAGGATGCACACTTTGTTGTACCAACAAACCCAATAATATGAAGCAAGGATTATACCATCCTTTACAGGTACCTACTAGACCATGGGAGAGCATATTCATGGATTTTGTAGGTGGTTTTCCAAGAACCAAGAAGGGAAATCATTATTTGTTTGTGGTAGTTGACAAGTTTAGCAATATGTGCATTCTCATTCCTTGTAAATACACCATCAAGGGACAAGATGTAACAAGCATGCTATTTGAAAAGCTATTGATGCACTTTTGGATACCAAGGAGCATCATCTCAATTAGTGATAATAGATTTCTCAGTGCCTTTTGGACTACACTTTAGGTGTAGATGGGCACCAAATTGAACATATCTACAATTTTCCATCCACAAAGAAATGGGTAAGAAAAAGTAGTGAACATAACATTGGTTCAACTTTTGAGTGATTATAATCAAAAGCATCTAAGGATATAATGTGAAAATTTTAATTATATCCAACACTCTTATAAAATAGAAGTCCATACTTGTACCAGTAAGTCCCCTTTTAAAACTTGTTTTGGGTATTTTCCACCTTTTCCCTTACAACAACTATATGTGGGTAGAATGAACTCTAGCAAGTTGGGTTGAAAGGAAAAATTCCAAACAATGTCAAATGGTACTCCAAGGAGAAGGTATAGAAAAAATTTCCTCGCCTCATTTTATAAAATATTTTGGGGTCTAAAAGCCTCACTAAATGGGGAGGTATTATCCAAAATTGATCATTATATGTTTTGTCATATATTTTTGATATTTTCTAGGTGAAAAATTGGATCTATTAACTTGTAGGGACTATTTGGGGTCTAGAAACTTCCAGAGCCAATTTGAGAGCCTAAATGATCTTTTTGGGGTCAAAATTTTGTGAATAAACTCCCCAACCTATTGATTTTGTTCTACACATTGAGACATTTTGAACAACATGAAGATCACCCCAATCAAAGTTCATATACAAAAGTTATTCTTCCTGCAAATTGACCTATCTTGTTGAGACCATGTCATGATATTGAGTGGGTGCCACAGTTTCTCACATCACTCACACAAGTGGAGCTAATTACGCGTGGAGTTTCAAAAATATTCTAGAGGGTCTAAAACCCTAACCCTAATTAGGAGTTGAGGCAGACAAAAAACCTAAAACTAACCCTAAATATCTATCATGCGATGTTAAATACTAGGCCACTAGGAAAGGAATGGATTCCATTCTCATTGTATTTCTTGTTGTTCCATAGTTGAGTTGAGCATCTAGGAGTGGAATATTTGAGTAAAAAGTGAAAGTACAAGATCCTGCAACATCCATAAAGGATATGGTGCCCATGGAAACTCCATGGTGAGTGCAATTTCTTTGTATTTTCATTTCACAACTAAGAAGAAAAAAGCAAGGCAAGGCCTCACCTTCTAGATGGTTTTTTTATATTAGGTTTTCCTAGGGTACATCTTATGTTCATTGTGTGGATGGTGTATTATTTTCATAGCTTCTTTCAATTTAGTTTCAGTTTACTTTAGTATTTTTTGTGCTAGGCTAGTAATATTAAATATGGTATCTATGTAAAATGTTATACAAATAAGAGATTTCATAATATTGTAAGATCTGTTATGACAAATTCTTCGACTGGAATATCCATGATAGTTTACAATTCAAAATTATTCATATTCATGGTCATATTCAGGTATTTGGTGTAAATTATCCCAATGTTCTAGCTCAAGTGGTCGAGTGAATTGAAATTCATGCAAGAGGTCTCAAGATCAATCTCTATGGTTGGTTTCCTTTGTTGCATGCCTCATTCAATGTCTCTACCAAGTCCATAATCATAAAGAGCACCAACAAGTTTACATAGGGTACCATCCATGAAATGTGAGGAAGTGCCCAAGGGTTTTTGCATGAGGCTTTCCTTTGAAACAAAATCAGTATTTGAATTTATAAAATGTGGCCCCTGATTTCTATACAAATAAAAAAATCATGTGATCACTAGTTTCTAAATAAATAAACATTAATTTATGCAAATGTAGATTACTTTTTAAAATGTTTGAAAACCCAAGCCCGGATGATTAAAATGTTTGTGAGATTTGAACTCAAAGCCTACTGAGTAGGAAACATGTTATCTTTCTCATTGTAGCATATCCTCATGTGCCTCTATTTTAATTATGTTAGATGATTACTTAAATAATGTTGTATAACTCAAATTTGAAAATATGGATGCACACATAATAGATAAAAATTTCTCCACACTTTATTGATATGAACCTGAAGGTAGGGAAACACCTTACACGTGATCCTTTTATGGAAGGATCCACTCTTTTTCTTGCCTTGTCGAGGGGGTAACCTCCTATGAACTAAGCTCCACATAAAATACTCTTCCACACATAACTTATAAAGAGGAATCCATCCTTATTTATAGAACTCTAATCATAACAACCTCCAAAATACCTAGAGGCCCCATTACATTTATTCATTAATAACTACCATAGTGGGCCCTATTTAATAATAACAAACATAGTGGAACTATTCCACTTTACATTGAATGGCCTCCAATATTACTCTAGTGGGCCCATTGGCCCCCCATTACACCCCTAGGGAGGAGCAAAACACTCCACTATACTTAGGAAAGTATTGTGCTCAATGCTTGATGTGAATATGTACAACCATAGAATAGGGTCCCCATGGGAAAATATTGGTCGCTATGCTGAAGTAGGACAAGGAACCAAGGTCTCGTGTACAAATTGAGTCCACCATGTTGATGCCATCGAAAAAACTCCATCTCAATCCTAGGTCCCATGTATGAGTGTTAATGGTCATTGTGAAGTAGTCCAAGGGACTAATCCATAAACTAGGTCCCATGTCCATGTGCTCCAAATAAGTAGAACCAAAATTGTTATTTCACCACTAGTTGTTGTCTTTCCTCCACAAGTTTTTCTTCACATGGAGAAGAGTAAAAAAGAATATGGAAGTAGTTGTATTCCCCAAAATTATAGTTATCCATATACCAATCCTCATAAGCATCTTCTTGATCATGTCAATCATATCTTTCTTGGTTATACTCTTCAATGATAAAAGAGTATGTGGTATGAATAACACAAGCCTCATGCAATTTACTTATATCCTCCTTAAGTTTACTCACATTCTCCATATGTTTACTCATTAGATGTTGCATAGATTTTGAATTTTCATTCATAACATGAAAATATTTAGCCATTACTATATGTTCCTCCCATGCTAGGTTCCGTACACACCACTTTTCCATTTTTCAATTTCATGAGGGTTTGGGGGTAGAATTTTGAAAGGACCTAGCATACTAGAGATTGAATCAAAATGTCATATAATATGCCATATGAAATATATATAAATTTTCTCTCCAATGACATTAACCTAGTTGCAATCTAATCACTGTGTCAGAAGTTATGCCTTCTACAAGATCTGCGATCATCACCCATCTGTCACTAGAAACCAAAATTAACAAATTTCAAATGGCGATGTCTCTCTCGTCTAGACTCCTATTTGAGCATTTTCTTGAAATCACATATTTTTTCGAGAGGAACTTGGATATGTAATTAGATTCTAGAAATTTGTCCAAAAAATACTTAAATGGGCCTGAGTGTCATGACCCTGTCTTTTCTTTGAAAACTTGCAAAATAGAAAGCAAAAAAAAAGGTTCTATGTTTTTCCCCTTGGAAAGTGCTCTGATACTAGATGTTGTATAACTCAAATATGAAAATACAAATGCACACACAATAGATCTTTAAATTCTTTAATACAAAAACCCTTAAAGTAGGGCAACACATTATACTCGATTCTTTTATGAAAGGATCCACTCCTATTCACTTATCTCTTCAAGGAGGCAACCTCCTATGAGCTTAAATCCACATACAATATTCTTCCACACATAAATCAAAACGAGGACTCTACCTTTATGTATACAACTCTAATCATAACAACCTCCTAACTAACTAGTGGACCTTATTTAATGAGACCCCATTACATTTATTCATTAATAAGTACCACAATGAATCTTATTTAATAATAACAAACATAGTAAACTTAGTCCACTTTACATTGAATGACATCTACTATTACTCTAATTAAACCTTAAGTCCCCGTTACACTCTAAGGATGTTCATAACCAACAATGTTAATTAACACCTCCTTCCTTGATCTTCATGTTTGATTATTACTTACTTGGTCTCCGTGTTTTATTTACTCCTTCTTGATTAGTCGTTATGTTTGACTAACACTTCTTTGACGAGTCTTCATAACTTGATAGCGTGGTTGGTCCATTTAAATTTTGAACTTAATGAACACTCATTTGCATGCATAATGCATTTTGCATAAAAAACTTTAGAACACATAATAAGTTTAATTTGTTTAAATAGTGACCACAATAACTATAATATTTTTCATTATAAAAAATTCTACATGGTTAAAACATATAAACCAACATTGTGACATTATTGGTTATAATGCAACATTGAGACATCATTCGTTGAGATGTGACATAAAATTATTTTTGTGTAGAAAGGCTAAGCCTACACGTACGATATGTGTAATTTTCCCAATAAAACTAACATGTGATATTTTTTAAAAGTAAGAAAATATTAATAACAAAAAATGTCTATTTAAATTAAAATATTTAAATTTTCTAGAAACTAGTGAACCAGTTATGGCTCCGTGGCTAGTCTAGTTTCCTAGGTGAGGTAAGCCAATGCAACAACTATATCTTTTTTAATTTTATTTTCTATATTTTAATTTAGTTGAACTTTAAAAAAAAATTAATAAATATAAACTTTTACTTTAAACCGTTTAGTATTATAAATACTTATAAATTTTCTTCTACTTATTATTATTATTATTATTAATTTTTATCATATTCATAATTCACTATTCATATAAATAAATAATAAACAAATTAATTATTAATAAAAAACCACCTAAATCCACAAATATTTTAACATAATATTGAAATAATATTTTAAACCATTCATAAAATTAAAAAAATAATAAATCTTATATGGTATTTTAATAGACCTAGACCCTTTATATAAGTCCAAGTCCCATATCTCTTTACTGGGACAAGTTTAGTGGTTACATAATTATAATTATATATTATAAATATTATTTAACAAGATCAATGTAAGTATCAACTTCATCTTTATATTTTAAAAATATTATTTAACAAGATTAATGTAAGTATCAATTTCATCTTTATATATTAAAAATATTTATTAACAACATTATTATAAGTATCAATTTAATCTTTTTAAGTACAGTTGGCCTTCTACTTCATTTAAATTTTAAAAGATTATAAGAAAGTTGAATCACAACATTGCTTTTTTTCATAATTATTTTGATTTCACTTTGGCAATCTCATTTCTTTAAAAACATTAAAAATAAATAATTAAATATTTTTATTATATTTATAATTTATCATCAATATTAAAAATTAAAAGATAATAAAAAAATTTTTTTTACAAAGTTTAATAAAGTTTTATAAATTTGTATATTAATCATAATATTTTGAAAAATTAAAATAAATTCAATAATTTTTAAAATATAATAATCTAATTTTTTTAATTGATTTAAAACATATATAATGGAACATAAACCTTTAGAAAAGTGGTTTTATTTTTTACAAATTAAAAATAATTAAAATATCTATATTAATTAACTTAAATCTATTAAATATCCATTATAATATATATTAATTAACTTAAAATTATTTGAATATAAAATCTATAGAATATCAAAACGTGAGATTGATTAATTATTATAATTATAAAAACACAAATATTAAAATAATCTCAATAGGCAAAGATATAGTGGTTCGTTGATAAGATATATGAATTTCATTATAGTGGGATAAGTTAAGACATATCTTCAGAATAAAACTTAACCACCAATTAAGTGACTGTACTAATCATTATGATATATATATTAATTAACTTAATTTATTTTAATTCAATATTTATCTAAAACCAAATACCCATAAATCAAACCTATTTATAAAAATACAACCTTAAAAAATTCAACAAATTTGATCCTCTCACTAAAAAAATTAATATAATAATATTTTTTATTATCAGAAAACAAATTACTCTCCACCATTCTAATTATGAAAAAATAAACATTGAAAAACAATAACTGATATAACCATAAATTTTCTCATAGAGAGTGCAATGAGCGTAACTAAGCACTTGTTTAAACTTAAAAAAGCACACATAACTGGAATCTTCTCGTTCCTCCCTTATTCCTCGTCAGGTATCCCACGAGCGTTTTCTGTCTTGGCTTTCGGTGAATCAAATGAGTAACGATAGTGCAGCCACTATAATAACTCCTGAAACCACAACATTATAACTCGAATTAGCATGGGGTGCGGATGAGGAGGCCGGGGATGTGGCGGGGGATCCACCATTGGCGGCGGCAGCCTGAACGTCAATGGCCATCTTCATGCCGCCGGCGCAGTGGCCGGGCGTTCCGCATGTGAAGTACATGTTGCCGGGATTCGATAACGGGATCTGCGTGCTGCCACCGCTGAAGGATTGCAGAGCGTTGCCCGTCTGGCAGGAATCGTAGTCCGATTTGCTTACCTCCAACACGCTGTGCAGCGACGAATAGTGGAAATCTGTGAAATGTGATATGAGGTTACACAAATTAAAAACAAGCTGCAAATATTAATTGCGATAACGTATTTATGGATTTACTTACTGAGGGTGTCGCCCACTGCGAATGATTTGCCCTGCACCCAAGAATTCAAATCAGTGGCGGTGTCCCATCCCGTGCTGTCTCCCACATTGTACTGCGTAGCTCCACACGGCATAACCATGATAACCAGCGCTATCATGGCAATTGATAGAACAACTGTTGCTGCTACGCCCATTGTTTCTTCCTTTCTTGCAAATTTTGACACAAGTAATGATCCTGCAATGCAATCTTGCAACAAGAAGAGAACTTTGAACTTGTTGTGTGAAGGGAACTCAATATAGAATACGGATTTTCTTATTTTAAATACCGCTATATATAGGAGATAGTTGACCAAAGATTGTAGGTTTGTTGGTTTGATATGGTGAGCTGCGCCTACGCATTTAGTTGGTGTGTAATACGAAGTTTTTGCATGTCTTTTTTGCTAAATTATTTGATGGATTTATATTTGATAAGGAACTGGGTGTTTTTCTTCTTTTCTGGGAATATAATGATCATATATTGGTGTAGACAGTCTTCCTGACTATTTCAACCACTTAATAAGAGCCATAAAGCCTGCAACAACTATATTCTACACATTATGGAGCCTTAGGGCCGGTTTTAGGTCATCTCTTTTTCTGGTTTTGTCCGGCGCTGCTGTCATATCTTGTATTTCGGTATCTTAGAGCCTTCGGTTTTAGGTATCCTTTATTTCTGGTTTTGTCCGGCGCTGATGTCTTCTTTTGGTCTTCCAGTATCTTGTGTCGTGGGCTTTTGGCTGCTTTTATCAACATCTGGCGCAAGTTTGGTATGTGTTATATCGTAGTTTATACTGGTACAGCCACAGCCACAGAAAACCCAATAATTGAATTATTAAAAGATTTAACCCCATTTTAAGATTGTTGTAAGTAAAAACATAAATTATTAAAAGCTTTAACCCCATTTTAAGATTGTTGTAAGTAAAAACATAATACAGATTCATGTTAAAATTGACGTTAATAAATTTTAGAATATATGTCCTTTTTATATTTATTTATTAGTTTTTTTATATTTATTTATTAGTTTTTGTTGTAGGCACAGACTA
Source organism: Larix kaempferi (assembly GCA_027924585.1). Classification (NCBI taxonomy): domain Eukaryota; kingdom Viridiplantae; phylum Streptophyta; class Pinopsida; order Pinales; family Pinaceae; genus Larix; species Larix kaempferi. The sequence continues at coordinate 1,404,344 of BSBM01000379.1, forward strand.
TTGTTTTTAAAATTTTCAATTATTTTTGTAAAATGATATTTAATTTTTATCTAAAGTTAGCCTAAGGGCAGAATTTGTCCCATACCTATATTTTATTGTTTATCGTGTCCTCGCACGGCTATGGTACGCTAACTACCGCAAAGTAATCCATATTAAGGAAATCACAGTAATTAATGAAATGCTTTGTTTTCTCTGTAATTCTTGTTTAGTGCTTCCACTTCTAAACATGCTTTCACCACAGCATATTACCATATTCTATGTTTCAGCAGAGGACCAAAGGTTTTAGGCTTCCACCACAGCATATTACCATATTCTATGTTTCAGCAGAGGACCAAAGGTTTTAGGCTTCCACCTCGAGCTTTTACATGCTTCCACCTAGGGCTTTTACATGCCACCAAAATTGATTAATCCAGCTATAGCAAGCTGTTGCTATGTTTACAATTTCACATCTTACATTTTTGATGTGTTGAAACATCTCAATGTTAGGTTAACTAACGATTTTTCATTATCTTGCCCTTACTCATTTTTATGAGGGTCCTCCTTAAATACTAAGGTTTTGTAAAACCACGTGTTTTTCCTGTAGGAACACGTGAGTGTTGCTTTTACTCACAACAACACATAAATCTCTAAGCTTAGAAATTTTCATCTATAGGACTATTTCAGCTAACAGTAATCTACAGCTATGTTTTGATGATCCTTGCGTTCATAAAACTTGGCTAATACTCTGTTTCAGTAATCAAACACATTTAATATCTCTATACTCAAAAATAACTCTGATCTCTTAACTTGCTACAACAAAAAATAACTTCAAAATGAATATGAGTTTCCAAACCCAAATAACGGAGAATAACAAAAAATACACAGTGAAAATTCTGTGTTTAACTTTAATTGATAATCGTATTCAACTCTATATGTCCATCAAGATTACAAGGATGGGTATTTACACTGCTTCAGGATAATCAGACATTAAATGCTAATTGACTCTTCGTTACAAAATTATCTATGTAGAAGTAAATGCTCTGTTCTGTTACATTCTTGAGATTTAGTTAAAATACTGGTTGTAGATGTCTCTTCAAAATTCAATATGCTGCAACAGAGCTTGTGAATGTCGCTTCAACCTTAATGTTTAAGTCGGTTTGACGGTGGAGGCCTCTTCAGGGATTTGAGCAGTCAAAAAAATATGATTCGGTTTGTGTTTTCATTAACTTCTGTATTTGATGATGGCCTTTCCAAAATATAATATACTAAATCTGGGCGGTGTTGCCTTTTAGAGATTTCGGCGGCCATCTATTAAGCGATGAAGTAATCAACCGCTTCCAACATTCTCCCCCTTAATTACTACACCCAAAAAAATCTTTGTAATACTAGATTTCTGTTACAGCTTACAAACCCCAATGTTTTTCCTATGAAACTCAAACAACTCTTTCCCCAGAGGTTTTGTAAATAGGTCTACAAACTGATTTTCTGATCTGCAAAATTCCATACTGATTTCATTCTTGTTTATCAATTCTCGAATAAAATGATACCTTGTATCAATATGCTTACTTCTTTTATGAAAGACGTGATTTCTTGATAGTGCAATGGCTGATTTATTGTCACAAAAAATATGAGTTGGTCCATCTTGGTCATGCTGCAACTCAGAAATAGTTCTTCTCATCCACACAGTTTGACATGCAGCTGTTGTTGCTGCAACATACTCTACCTCAGCAGAGGATAATGTCACTATGGGTTGCTTCTTTGAATATCATGCTACTAATCCCGATCCAAAACTTAATATATATCCAGATGTGCTCTTTCTATCATTTGTAGAACCTGCAAAATCATTGTCAGTATATCCAATCAACTTAAAATTTGAGTTTGATGTATATTGGATACCAAACTTTGTTGTTCCAACAATATATCTCAGGATCCTCTTTCCACTTGCCAGTGGGTGTTCTTTGGGGACTTCATAAATCTCAAAATCAAACTTACTGCAAACACTATATCAGGTCTTGTTGCAGTCAAGTACATGAGACTTCCTACCAGTCTCTTATACAATGTTGGATCAACTTTTGACCCATCATCCTCCTTACTGAGTTTTGTACCAGTTGCAATTGGAGTTACATCTAGCTTACAATTCATCATTCTGAATATTTTTAGTACATCATTTGCTTACTTAGTTTGATTGATAAAAATACCATCCTCAGATTCAATTACTTCAATACCAAGAAAATATTTCATCATTCCTAAATCATTCATCTCAAATTCTATTTTCATGGATTTGTTTTAAACTCATCCATTGAAAGATCTCCAATGAAGATCAAATCATCAACATATAAACACAAAATCATTATTTTATATTCTTGGTTTACCTTTGTATACAAGGTTGGCTCACTTGGACTTCTTTTGAATCCTTCACTATTCAAATACACATCAATCCTGTTGTACCATACTCTAGGTGCCTGTTTCAATCCATACAATGATTTATTTAATTTATAGACTTTGTCATCCTGTCCATCAATTTCATATCCAGGAGGTTGTTTCACATAAACCTCTTCTTCTAAAGATCCATTCAAAAACGCAGATATTACATCCATTTGATGAACATACCATTTATTATGAGCAGCAATAGCTAATACCATCCTTATCGTATCGAGTCTCGCTATAGGTGCAAAAGTCTCATTATAGTCAATACCAGGTTGTTAACTAAACCCCTGAGCTACAAGTCTTGCTTTGTATTTTTCAACTTCACCATCAACATTTAACTTAGTCTTATAAATCCATTTGACACCAATACAATTTTTATTATCAGGCAAATCTACAAGATCCCAAGTATTATTTATTTCTATGGCATCAATTTCTTCATCCATTGCTTTTATCCAAACATCCTTTTTAGTGGCTTCATCAAAATTTACAGGATCACATGCTATCAATGCAAAATTTGAAACTTGATCTACTTCTTCATTTTGCTCATACAGTTCTCTTAAAATTCTAGTCTTTTGACCTCTAACTCTGTTTCTTAATGAAGCTAACATAGGATTTGATTCATTACTTACCTTTGACCATGTTCCTTTCCATCCACCAACACTTGATGGTTCACCATGGTCTTGAGTTATGGGCGTTTTGACAACTGTTCTTACTGCTGGTGTAGACGTTTGTGGAGTTAACTGTCCTCCATGTATGGCCTGCTCATCTTCTTCATCTTCTGCGTGAGGTATAACAACGTCCTCAACAATCAACTTATCTATGCTACCATTCCATGCTTCTTCTTCCTTAAACACCACATCTCTGCTGATGACATACTTCTTGGTGATGGAATTATAGAGTCTATATGCTTTAGATTCTTCACTATATCCAAAAAAAATACATTTCTGACTTCTGTCATCTAACTTTTGTCTCATCTCTCGAGGTACATGCGCATAAGCTACACACCCAAAAATCCTTAAATGAGATATGTTGCTACTCTTACCACTCCATGCTTGCTGGGGAACTCGATCCTTCACACTCTTAGTTGGGATTCTGTTCAGAATGCACACTGAAAAAGTAACAATGTCTCCCCAATATTCATCTGAAATATGCTTCTCTTTCATCATACTTCGAGCCATGTTCATAATGGTTCGATTCTTTCTTTCTGCTACTCTGTTTTGTTGTGGAGTGTAGCGAGCAGTAATCTGTCTTTTAATTCTATAATATTAACAAAATTCCACAAAATCATTTAACATATACTCACCTCCTCTATCTGATCTCAATACTTTAATAAATCTATCACTCTCATTTTCAACCATAGCTTTAAAAATTTTAAACACATCAAAAGCTTGAGATTTATGTTTCAACAAATCCACCCAATTTTTTCGACTGAAATCATCAATGAAAGTCATAAAATAACCATTACCAGTCAAAGAAGGTGTTTGCATCGGTCCACACAAATCTGTGCATACCATCTCCAATGGTTCTTTTCCTCTATATGAGACTCCAGAGACAAATTTCTCTCTATGATGCTTTCCCAATATGCAGCTCTCACATGAGCTTGCTAGCTACTGAACACTGGGAAACCCTTTTACCATCTGCTTCTTTTGTAGCAAATCTAAGACACCAAAATGTAAATGGACATACCTCAAGTGCCATAACCATGATTGATCTAAACTCTTAGTTTTATAAGCATTCAAAGAGTTAGTCAAATCATTCCTCATAATTAGTGGAAACATTCTATTATTTGTCATTTCAACTTTGGCTATCAACTGCTTACTTGGATATTTGTCATAAATAGTACATACCTTGTTCTTGAAGAACACGCTGTACTTCTTCAATAACAACTGCCCAACACTTAATAAATTACACATTAAACCAAGAACATAATAAACATCATGAATTGTTCTTCTTTTACCATTCTTGGCATATACAACAATCACACCTTACCATTAACGTTTACTTTACTGTCATTACCTAACTTCACTTTAGACTGAATTCTTGTATCTATACTTACAAATAAATCCTTATTTCCAGTCATGTGATTGCTGCATGCGTTGTCCAAGAACCATATATCATTTGTATTTTCCTGGGTGACATTACAAGTTAAAAACATAGGATTCTCTTCATTTTCAGTCTCCTCTGTAATGTGTGTAGACAACTTACTAGTATGTTCTTTCTTCTTCCAACACTTGTTAGCAAAATGCCCAAATTTCTTGCAATAGAAACATTGAACTTTAGATCTATCATACCTTTGATTTCTTGGCTGCCATGTTTTGTTGCTACTCCCCCCTTCACTAGGAGTATTCTGCTGTAACTTCTCTTCAGATTCTGAATCATTTTTGCTGTCACTATGATCAACAGTTCGACCTCCTCTTCCTCTGCTACTAGACCTTCCTCTGCCTCTGCCTCTAGTAACATGTAACTGAGATTTAAAATAATTTTCTAATGGAGTATCATCATACCTGTTCATTCTTGATTCATGAGCAATTAAAGAACCAGTCATCTCATCAATGTGCATTTGACTGAGATCGTTAAACTCTTCAATTGGAACAACCACTGCTTCAAACTTCTTTGGCAAACATCTCAGCAATTTCTCAATCACACATTGATCTGAGAGGTCTTCACCATACTGTCTCAGCTGGTTTACAATGTTCATAACTCGAGTCATAAAATTATCAACAGTCTCACTATCCTTCATCTTCAAATTCTAAAAGTCCCTTCTCAAGTTCTGCAACTTAACATTCTTCACCTTGGTCACACCTTGATAACAAGTTTCAAGAGTGCCCCAATCTTTCTTTGAAGACTCAGCACTTGATATCTTCGGAAATATGGATTCACTTAGGCCTTGTTGAATAAGGCCAAGAGCTTTGTTGTCCTTCTTTCTATTTTCCTTCAACAGAACATGCTCAACATTTGACAGAGCCAATTCAGTAGCTTGATTAGCTGGCTTTGGGTATCCAATCGTAACGAACTCCCAAAGATCCTGAGCACACAGGATAGTTCTCATCTTAATAAACCATGTATCATAATTTCTCTCAATCAACACGGGAATTTGTGGCTGCACTACACTGTTGTTATTAGCCATCACTTATTAAATTCCAAATTACTCTAAACAAAAAACGGATAAAGACAACTTAACCATGCTCTGACACCACTGTGGGAAGGCAAGGGAGTGTTGCTTTTAATCACAGCAACACACACAAATCTCTATGCTCAGAAATTTTCACCTACAGTACTGTTTCAACTGACTGTTTTAGCTAACATTAATCTACGGGACTGTTGCAGCTGACTGTTTCATCTATGTTTTGATGACGCTGACGTTCATAAAACTTGACTAATACTATGTTTTAGCAATCAAACACATTTAACATCTCTATACTAAAAAATAACTCTGATCTCTTAACTTGCTATAGTAAAAAATAACTTCAAAATGAATATGAGTTTTCAAACTCAAATAACAAAGTATAACAAAAAATACACAGTGAAAATTCTGTGTTCAACTTTAACTGATAATCGTATTCAACTCTATATGTCCATCAAGATTACAAGGATGGGTATTTATAGTGCTTCAGGATAATCAAACATTAAATGCTAATTGACCCTTTGTTACAAAATTATCTCTGTAGAAGTAAATACTCTATTCTATTACATTCTTGAGAAGTTAAAATACTGGTTGTACAAGTCGATGTGCTGCAACAGAGATTGTGAATGTCGCTTCAACCTTAATGTTTAAGTCGGTTTGACGGTGGAGGCCTCTTCAGGGATTTGAGCAGTCAAAAAAATATGATTCGGTTTGTGTCTTCATTAACTTCTGTATTTGATGATGGCCTTTCCAAAATATAATATACTAAATCCAGGCAGTGTTGCCTTTTAGAGATTTCAATGGACATCCATTAAGCGATGGAGTAATTAACTGCTTCCAACATTTCCTTCTCTTCTTTAACATCTGGTTTTGTAATACCACCTGGGTTTTTCCTTCTTTTCATTAACATCTTATGAATTTTTTTGCTTGCTATTTCAACTATTTCCTCATCATTTTGACTAATATTTATTTCAAATTGATCATTTTTTTATCACTTGAAGCCATTCAATTTCAATTTAATTGGGAGTAGTACACTGTCACCACTCTTTCCCTGGATTTCAGAGAAGCAAACTATGATGCAATAATTAGTTAGTAACCATCAACCATCAAATAAAAACTTAATGAGTCAGTAACCATCAAATCAAATCTATAACTGGCTGTAATATTTATCTAGGATTGAAAGTAGTACATGATCCATGACTATTTATTTATAATTGAAAGGACTGTAGTAGCAATATTCAAGTATGAATAAAATTTTGTATAAGAAAAATACATAAATAAAATATTAGACATCTCATAAATACAAAATCATGTATTTTTAAACTTTTAGAAAATTTGAAAATATAAGTGCTTGTTAAAAGTTTTAAAGTAGTATTCTCTATAAGAAAAATACATAAATAAAAAATCTAGTAGACATCTCATAAATACAAAATCGTGTATTTTTTAACTTTTTAAAAAAATGAAAATATAAGTGCTTGTTAAAAGTTTTAAAGTAGCATTCATTCTTCATTGTAAGCAAATTGAAACATATCTCAAATTTGAATGTTCATTTAAGAGATTACTTGCAGCAATGGTCACAAATTTGTTTGAAATGATTTTTACTTTGTCTTGTCATGCAAAATCAGTTTTTTAGGCAATTTGAGTTTATATTTATTTAAATGAAAAACATATAAGCTGAAGATTTTGATGATGGTGAAGTTACAATTAGTATGAGACTTAGTGAAGTCAATGATGAAGAAATAGCATTTCAAGAGAGCTTGAACACTCATTCATGCACATGCTATTTTCCCAAAAAAAATGAGTGTTATATTTTCACTTAGTGAAGTCAATGATGAAGAAACACCATTTTAAGAGAGGTTGAACTATTTTGCAGCTGCTACTAACATTGAGAAAATTAGCATGTCTGTTGTTGTCTGTTATTGTTTAATATTATTTCGTTCTCCTTTTTTCATTTCAATTTTTTTTGTGCAACCCTTGCTACAAGAAGGTAGAGCTATAGATTATTAGTTTTAAATAGATTTGATGTATGTTTTATTTATTGGTTACAAGATAGTGTTGTGAGGATTTTGAAAAATATATTATGATTTAAATCATAATAATAATTATTAATAGTTTTAATTATATTAAAATTAGTAGATATTTTATGAAATATATTGGATTTTTTTAATTTAGATTTGGGTGTAAGATTGATGTCAATATTAATTATATTTGAGCATGTCTTATTTAAAATAGGGTTGGAGATTATTAGTTTTAAATAGATTTATAATATGTTTTGTTTATTTGTTATAAGATAATCGATGCAGTGAACCACAAGAAACAAATAGTGCTATACAACAGTATGACAGATATATCTCAACTTTATTTTAAGAAAAATTAGGAAGAAATTGATTTAAGACCAATATTTAATATAAGATCAATTAATTATATATTTCATATTAGTTTTTTTTATGATTTAATAAAAAAAAATTTAAAAAAAAATATTTTAAAATTATATAAATATATTTAATTTTGATCATTTATGTTATTTAATTAAAACCAAGTTTAGTTTTTCAAAAGAGATCATAAAAATTTATTTATAAATGAACAATATCTCAATATTATTTTTATGTGATGATTTAATAAAATTTCAAAATAAAATTATATATTTTTAATAAATAAAAATATTTTATAAATAAAGAAATAATATAATATAAATATTAAAGTACATCCATTTTAAATATATTAAAAAAATTTGAGTGCACCCAAACTAGCAAGGTGAAAATAAAAAAGTAATTTTTAAGTTCCCCACGATGGATGCAATCATTCCTAACCCAAACAAGTTGATGTGGTGTCTTAATCAAGGGTTAAGGAGGGTTGGCCCATGCAAGGTGGCAAGTGTATATTTCTTTTTTCCATTTTTTTCTTGAATTCACTACTATAAGTATTTCTTACTAGTTTAACCTGCATTCCTAGCCTAGAATCACTTGTTTTCTTAAGTACATATCTACATAAAATTACATTTTAAGAAACTAAGCTCAGAAATAAATTGTTATTGCTTTAATTTTTGGGTTTTGTTTTCTTTAGGTTATATATCAATCTTCCAAATTTTTTGTTGGTTGTTTGCTTAAGATTTAGATTATCTGATCAACATCCATTTCCAGGTTCCTCTCAACATGCAAGTTGGAGGAGCATAGGGTTTCTAGAGGGCGCCTAAACCAGATCAAGTTGCATATTTCTCTATGGTATCTACCATTCATGGGATTCATATTCGGGTCTGCCAACTAAGAAGGGTGAATTGAATCTATGCCCAACATCTAGGGCACTTGATTCGATCTATTTTTCTATTTCTTCTTCTCCACTTTTTATTAAATTCACTACTATAACTATTTTCCACTAGTTTAACCTGTATTCCTAGTATAGAATCACTTGTTTTTCTTAGGAACATATCTACATAAAATTGCATTTTAAGAACTAAGCTCATAAATCAAATTGTATTGCTTTTGTTTCTACTTTTTTCTTTATTTAGATTATACATCAATCTTCCAACTTTTTTGTCAGTTGCTTGCTTAGGATTTAGACTACCTTATCAACTTCCATTGTCGAGTTCCACTCAACATGCAGGTTCGAGGAGGGTAGGGCTTCTAGAGGGTGCCTCAACTAGATTGAATTGAAAATTTCTCCAATATCTTTGTTTTTCAAGGGATTCATCTTCAGGTTAGGCATGGGATTCATCTTTGCTGCCATAACTCTTTTCCATTGGTTTAACCTGTGTTCTTAGGATAAAATCAATTGTTTTTCTTAGGTACATATCTAACATAAAATTGCAATTTAAGAAACTAAACTCATAAATCAATTGTTATTAATTTCATTTCTATGTTTTGTTTTATTCAGTTTACACATCAATCTTTCAACTTGTTTGCTATTTTTTTAGGATTTGGATTGTTTGATCAATATAAATTATCGTGTTCCACTCAGCATGCAATTTGAAGGAGCGTAGGGTTTCTAGAGGGTTTCTTGATGAGATCAGGTTGCAAATTTCTTTAGTGTCTTTGTCATTCTTGGGATTCATCCTCGAGTTGATCATCTTGGAAGGGTGAATTGACTCGATGCCTAGCATCTAAGGCACTGAGTTATATATATTTTTCTATTTCTTCTTCTCAATGTTTTCCTAAAGTAGCTACCATAACTCTTTGCCACCGGTTTGACACAAATTCCTAAGCTAGAATTAATTTTTTTTCTTAGCTACATATATACATAAATTTGCATTTTAAGAAACTACACTCAGATATCAATTATTATTGTTTTAATTTATGGGTTTTGTTTTCTTTAGCGTACACATCAATTTTTCAACTTATTTGTTGGTTGCTTTCTTAAGATTTCCACCGTCTAATCAACTTCCATTTCCAGGTTCAACTTAGCATGCAATTTGGAAAAGTGTACAGTTTCTAGAGGGCGCCTCGACAAGATCGAGTTGCCTATTTATTCAGACCCTTTCTCATTCTTGGGATTCATCTTCAGTTTGACCATTTAGGAAGGGTGAATCGACTCTATGCCCAACATCTAAGGCACTAGGTTGGATTTTTTTTTCTTCTATTTATTCTTCTTATGTTTTCCCTGAATTCGCTGCTATAACTCTTTGCCACCAGTCTAACATGTATTCATGGGATAAAATCACTTGTTTTTCTTAGGTACATGGTTACATAAAATTATATTTTAAGAAACTATGCTCAAAACTCAATTGTTATTGCTTTCATTTATGAGTTTTATTTTCTTTAGCTTATACATCAATCTTCCAACTTGTTTGGTGGTTGTTCTCTTAGGATTTGGACTCCTGATCAACTTTGATTGCCAAGTTCCACTTATCATTCGGGTTGGAGGAGTGTAGGGCTTCTATAGGGTGCCTCATCCAAATCAAGTTTCATATTTTTCCATGGTCTTTGTCATTCTTGGGATTCATTTTCAGGTTATCCAACAAGGAAGGGTGAATTGAATCCACGCCTAACATTAAGGAACCTATTAAAATCTATTTTTTTATTTCTTATTTAAAAAAATTTCGCAACTCTTGTATTAATTTTGATCATCTTGGTGTAGTTGGTTTATAGTGTTGATGTATATGTAACTTCAGAATGGGTGGAAACGAAAGGTGGGTTACACTTTGGTGAGAATCGGGCGCTGAACAGACATAGCGGAACTTATTCGACCGAATAACTAAATTTATTCGGCCGAATAAATTTAGTTGTTCGGCTGAATAAATTTAGTTATTCAGCCGAATAAGTTCTACTTTATTTGGCCGAATAATGCTTAACAGGTCACCATTAGACATAACGGTGACCTCGATTTGTGTGCGAGGTTTAGTCGGACGAAAAAAATGCATAGCGTTTTTTATTTATTCGGCTGAATAATTATTCTGCATAAAAGGTCGGCCTCGACCATTCTTTTTCATTTCCAGCAGGTTTGTGTGGACCCCACTCTGAGACCCACTGCCGGCCCCACCTTCGTGCCACCCGTCTCGCCACTGGTCTGTCCACCCAGCCGTGTCTGCTTGGCCGGACCCGTCCACGCCAACTAAACTTTGCAGTGGCTGGGCTGAACTCTGCCACCCCATTCGCTGCTCCCCGCGTCTCACTTCTCCGCCACCCTCTACGTCTCCCTTCTGCGCATCCTTTCTGTGTCTGGTTGTTTCGGAGTGGTATGTGCATCGGTTGGTTGTTGAGCTCATTCGTCAATGTAGTGTTCGCCTGTACGTCTGTTGGTGGAGTTTTGTTGTTGGATTGTTCGCCTGTTGGTGGACGTTCGTATTTTCAGAGAATTCCCATTGCTGGACGTTCATTGTGGTGGGGTGTTCCCGTTTGGGGATGATCATTTTGGTGGGGTTTTCATCAGTGGACGTTTGCAGAGGAGTGGATCGTTGTGGTTGTGGACTTGTCGTCGCGGGGTTGTCTGCGTAGAGGTAAATGTTTTTGTGTTTTTGTGTTTTTTTTTTGAAATTTATGATATTAATGTTGCATTGTTATTGCAGGTTCTGTTTGTTGTTTTTGTGCTTCGGTTTGTTTCTCCAAATTCACCTGAGTTCTGTTTGGCTGGGTCAAAGAAGTTAAAATTTCAACAAGTAAGCCGAAACCCAATTTTATTTATTTATTATTGAATTAAGTATTAATTAAATGATTTTTTTATTATTATTGAGTTTGAACTCTGTCCAATTGGACAGAGTTTGGATAGAGTTTGAACTCTGTCCATGAACCTTATAAATGGACAGAGTTTATAAACTTAAGTCCATTTGGATAAACTTAAGTTTATGAATTCTGTCCAAATCTAATTTTGAAATTGATTTAAATTTAAATATAAAAAAGAGAAATATTTGTAGTCTTTAGTTAGTTAAACTTGTTAAACTATTGATTTTGCTTATGTGATTAGAAATGAAAATAAAAGTAGTTGTGTAATTCAATTTGCAAATGATATTTCCCCTTTATATATACGTTTCCCTTTTCGGTTAAACTTTGTCAAAATGGACAGAGTTCATGAACTCTGTCTACATTGACAGTTAATAGATCAATATATTAGTTTTATTACAAACCATGTTAATGCATAACTACAAACACAACAAAACTTTAGACATGACTAAACTTTACTTTAGACACAACAAAACTTTAGACACGACTAAACTTTACGCTAGACATAACAAAACTCTAGATATGACTAAACTTTGCTTTAGACGTAATAAGAAAGAACAAAAGCTACTACATAGAAAACTTTTCAAAAACCCTGACCTTCCAAAACAACAAAGTCAATTGTATTATGTATCAAACTGAAGACCATTGTGCAACATGCCAAATTTGGGAAACATAGCCAAACTTATGAAAAATAATACCATGCATCGTTAATTTTTTATGATTCTAAGGAATAATGAAAATACTTGTAAATATTTTTTATGTTTAAATTAGTAAAATATCAATTAAATAATTAATTTAAGATTTTAATTAAAAGTTAACATGTTCATGAACTCATTCTTTGACATAAAGAAATGTAACCCTTCACTTTGTATTAAACTATATTGGTTCTATTCATTTTAAACATAAAAAACACTTAGAAGATTGGCACATTAATTCCTTATTAGCTATACCCATTTTAAGAGCTATTACATGATATTAGGTATATTTAGGTCTTTATTACATAACTTAGTTTCTTTGGCAACTAGGTCTTAGAATTTGTAGAATTAATATATAGATGTAACTGTTCACCTAGTATTTAACTATATTGTTTCTATTCATTTTAAACATAAAAAACACTTAGAAGATTGGTACATTAATTCCTTATACATCCAACAATATTAGCTATACTCATTTTAAGAACTATTAGATGATATTAGGTATATATAGGTCATTATCACATAACTTAGTTTCTTTAGAAGCTAGGTCTTAGAATTTGTAGAATTAGCATGTGGAATTTGAATATGTAATGAGTTGATATTTGTGTAAATGTAAACATTATATCAAATGGAAAGAAAGGAGTCTTTGAGGAAAAAGCGTAGGAGGTCTTCACAGTCTTTTGGAGTTGGTGTTTCAAATGATAATTGGAGGTTGTCAACTTCCCCTCGAGATTCAAGTTTATTGTATAGTTCACATTCAGTTGATCATCAACGAGGCGAAAGGGGTACAAATGATTCCCCTTTATCTTTTGTGGAAAAATGTCGATCTCGACCTTCTGTTGGTATGAACAATCTTTTAATAAATGCATACAAATTGTTTTTTTGTGTACGCAAAGTTTGTACATGTTTACACAAAACTTTGTTTTTATTTGAAACAGAGCGTGGTTCAGAAGATGCTTGTAATTCTACAGAGAGGGAGGCAGAGCGAGCAAGTAAGACAGATGAGGGTGCAGAGCAAGGTTCCCAAGAGGCTCTTCATTCTACAGATGGTGATGATGGTCGAGCCAGGACACAATATGTTGAACTAACTGAGGGTTGTACACCCATTACAACATATCCATCTAATTTACCTAAGGAGCTTCCATGGGAAAGTGGTGATCATCAAATGACTCTTGAAAGATGTAGATCCCACTACGGAAAGTTGGAAAATGATTTGTCTACTATGGATCTCCCTTCAGAGAGTAAATGTAGGGACCCCCATTTCGAGTTCCAAAAAAAAAAAAAACTTCTGGTACGATTTTTCAGAAGAATATATAAAAGCCATAAATCTAGTTCTATCTATTGTAGTACATGAATGTCAATATATAAAACTATATACTCATATTTATTCATTCTCAAAAATATTTAGCAACATAAATATAATAAATACTTCAAACCTGTTTCGACGGTTGGTCCAGCGAATCGATGGAGTCCTCGAAGTTGTTTCCGCACGATCCAATCCAATCTCCTGACGAAGTACCGAGTGACCCCTCGGTTGACCTCCCTACTATATCGGGGTTATTCTTCTTCACCCTGAACCCCCGGGCTAATGGGGTCGTAAGAACACACAAGATAGCCTCCCGAAAGGATCTCCCAATCCCCGTTCCGGCTAATCCCAACTACAAGGATCATAACATAATCCGAGATTATGATGACCATCCAGCATTAAGGAGCAAGAGATGTCTTTCTCTCCTTCTCCTCCCTCATTATATAGCAAAATCCTGTGTGCCATGTGTCTGTCCATGCACATATTTAATTTAATTTAATATTTTAATTTCCAATATTCTCAAACACATGTGTCTTCTTAATGTCTTTAATGTGCACCTAAATCCCTAAATCAGTGGGAGTTAGGTGTAGAAGAGTTCTACTTCTCTTTTAGCTCTCATTTAGTTTACTTAACAATCTTTTAGTTAGACTCATTGCTTTCTACTTTTCTTTCTTTTCCTAATATTAAGATTGAATTAAAATATGGTTCATTTTACTAAAATTATAATCTATTTTAAATTTCCTCTTTATAAAATAATTTAAATGAATAATAAAATTAATTAAAGTAAAATCTTGAATAATAATAAAAGAAAAACAATTATTTTATTAATAACCTATTTCAATTCTTTCTCCAAGTAATGAAGTCAATTAAATAGAGTTTTTAATAGAATGATTTAAAATAATAAAGCCTATAAAATCTTTTGAATAAATAATGATTTTTCTTAATAATAAAATTAATCAAATTTAATATTGAATAAAATCAATCTCTTCAATTCTTCTTCAAGTTAATAAAATCAATTCAAATTAATGAAATCAATTAAAATAAATAATTCAAATTAATGAAATCAATTAAAATGAATAATTCAAATTAATGAAATCAATTAAAAATAAAATTTTGAATAGGATTATTCAAATTAATAAAATAGAACAAAATTAAATAAGTATTTCTTAAATCTTATGTGAAATTTTCATTTATACCATTGATTAATTTTCTTCCTCTCGTTCTTGTCTAGGTACCTCTTCGGCGGGCCCTTCTGACAGTTTCATTTCTTCCTTCTTATGGGGAGTACTGTGTAGTGACCGGGAACCGTTACCACGATCTCTCAACTACGCTCCTTGGAGACTAAGGGATGTTGAGGGATAAGACTCTCCTTATTGGGCGCCCCTCAACTCATCGTACGCGACCAAATCATTATGGCCTTGCTCGTACGGCATACGCTTCGCCGGGTGAGTTGAAACGGCTTCACCCATGCGTGGATTGCTAATCCAGGGTCGACAGTCAGTCGTCGTACCCCTATGTGTTCTTTTCGTTCTTACGACCCCTAACATTCCATTGTGGGTCAATCGGTAAATCATCTTACCTACCACTGCACACACACACACTCAAGCGCACATTAGTAGCACTGCACTATGAAATATTTCATCATCCATCATAATATCTCAGTCAATCAAGCATATATTTCATTCATCCTTTTCTCTCAATCAGTAAATCATATCTATCATTCATCATTCTATCTCAATCAGTCGAGCATATGTAACATTCAGTCATCCTATCTCAATCAGGCGAGCATATGTAACATTCAGTCATCCTATCTCAATCAATCGAGCATATCCAACATTCAGTCATTCTATCTCAATCAGTCGAGCATATCTAACATTCAGTCGTTCTATCTCAATCAGTCGAGCATATCTAACATTCAGTCGTTCTATCTCAATCAGTCAAGCATATCTAACATTCAGTCGTTCTATCTCAATCAATCGAGCATTTCTAACATTCAGTCATTCTATCTCAATCAATCGAGCATATGTAACATTCAGTCATCCTATCTCAATCAGTCGAGCATATCCAACATTCAGTCATTCTATCTCAATCAGTCGAGCATATCTAACATTTAGTCATTCTATCTCAATCAGTTGAGCATATCTAACATTTAGTCATTCTATCTCAATCAGTCGAGCATATCTAACATTTATTAAGTAAAGTAATAGTTTCTATAACTGTCGTTCAAGCATTTTCAAAGTAAATTCAAATGGTTCGTGTTTTACTTAGCCGGTTCATTTCAAAACTAGTACCTCATTATTCTAAACAGTTAAGGTATCGAGGGGTATTACATACACCCCCTCTTATTAAAACTTCATCCCAAAGTTAAGTCCCATGTGCTTCCACAGTGGGTTTTCACTTCCTTTTCACATTCAGTTCTTCAACATAACCACAATTGATAATAACATTTCATTTCCTCTTTTCTACCATCGTATAAGTATACATCTCATATTTGACAATATAACTAAATCGTACCTTCATAGTGTAGCAATCCCCACAGCAGTCCTCTATTGGCTCATTAATTGCAACCGAATTTGAAATCGTCCATAACAATTTCCTTTCATTCAACAAAATTATAAATATATCATTTATGTGAATCCTTTAAGCACTAACACATTTCCACATAAGGAATAAAATCTTCAATCCCAATTTCTTCATTTTCTATGGTTACGTATAACTATCATATATTTTAAACAATATCTGAGTTTTCAAATAAGAATTAACCCTTCCGAATTCTGTTCTTCAATACATACCTTATCCATTCCTAAACTAATCTTACATGCAACCTCTCTCTTTTCATAATCCAAAGTATAATTAAATACTGGAGTTCCATTTACTTAGTATATCTAAAAGTATAATCTCAGATTTTTATAAACAAAGTGATGTAAGGTTTTCTCCTCTTCCTAACTCAAGTACAGCTAAGATTCTATAATTCAATGTAAGTTTAACTTCTCTCTTTTCTCAATCCAAAGCATGATTACAAACTAGTAGTGCATACCTGCGAAGCCATCGCCTTGATTTCAGAGAATAAGCATTTACAACCAATCGATAAAATTCTTGATGCAAAACCCCTAATCAAAGTATATGAACCCTGAATACCATTCAAACTTTCATACTAGCAAATTTAGAGGAGAATAATTCTAACCTGTTCGAGAAGCGGGAAGTATCCTTGCCAAAGGAGAAGAAGTAAGAATCGTAGCTTCGATTTTTCTAAGTCGATCTTCGTAGCAAGTGTATTTCATAAACTTAGCTTAGGAGACAATTATCACAATTCGTATCCAATCTTATTATAGAACGATAATTAGAATAACAATCATATCTCATTATTTAATTACTTTAAGCCATAACTTCAAACAAATCATTTAATACACATACCATCTCTTCTCCTTTAGTTTACTAAAATCCATCTAAACAATCCTTCAAGTTTCACATTCTATTGTTGACACCATGTAGCTTTCATTAGTTTAACTTCCAACAATATTTGGTGCATTTTCTTTCACCATGAATAAGTACTAACCGATCACTGAAATATTAATTTTAAGGGCATAAACATATACTTTCAATTCACCCCAACTTCATTGGTGAATTTTCTCACTAACCTATTAATTTAAAATATCATTTAACATATAACAACGGATTCGATGCATACTACCGAGTTTATTTGATACATACTAATATAATACTTCAACCATAAACAAACTATGACTGACTACCAAATGTAGGACTTCAACTATGGTTGACTATATATATATATATATATATATATATATATATATATATATATATTGATACAAAGATCTTTGAGTAAAGGAATAATACAAATATTCATAATCATGATGCTAAAGGAGTGTCATGTGTTCAACTCATCCTATAAGTCAGCTAGATATCAACACAAAGATTTTCAGAGCAATTTACAAATCAAAATTAAAAGTAAACACCACATATTATTTTCATAAATATCATTCTTGTCATTAACTAAGAGTTCTATTCCTTCTATCCCTAACATATCGAACATGCAATTCCTCCAATATTCATAACTTGGAATTCCTTATAATATGACAATTATGTAGAATGCCATTCCTTTCTATATATATATATATAATTTACATTTTTTTTATTTTTTTAAAATTCAATTCCTTTCAGTATGACTTAAATTTACATTTCCCTTCAATACATAAATTATGATTCATTTCATATCAAATAGCATGCAATACTTTTCAATAAATAAAGATACAAATACAATCCCTTTTAAAACATATAAAATGTATAAATAACACTAGTCTCCACATACATATTAAATGCACCCACATAACATATGATTCTTCAATTTTTGTAAATTATCTAAACTACAATCCTTTCAATACCCATAACCTATATAAAGCAGAACTCTTTTCATTGTCTATATCATATATGGGTTGCAATTCTTTTTAATAGCCATATATAAAATATCATTCTTTCCATTATATATATATATATATATCCTATCGATATCTATATATTTTTGCAATTTTATTTATAAATGAAAACCATATATCTATTAAAATCAAACAATTTCACAACTCACAAGTAACCTAATAACTTTTATATATTCTAACTTAAATTTTTATTAGAATAAACCTAGTTATCTTTAATAACATATCCATAAATCATATACTATTTTCAATCATAAACCTGAATCTTTATAAGTCCTCTAAGTCTTAACTAATACTAGGACCTATTAATAATATTTATTTAATATGTTTTTTTTAACATTAGACTTTTAATTAATTGTTACTTGTTACTTGTGATTATGGATCTTACGTACATAAACTAATGTACACGACTTAGGAAATTCATAAGATTGCTTTGGAACTTCAACCCTTCCCATCCTCTATCTTTTATTTTCTCTTAAACTTAAATTTGTCATAACCTTTTCCCATGATACTTTCCATGTCACCAACATATAAAGAGGTGTGAACGATATAAATATATATATATTTTAATATTTTTTTGGTAACTTTCCATGTCACCAGCGGATTAGATCAACACAGAGATTTAAGGTTATGTACAAATAGTTTAAAGAATTCTGGAAACATTCACCGAATTAGATATATATTTTGCCCAAAGTCTCAACGCATTCCTAGGAAGTTGTAAGTATATAAATACTGAAAACAGAGTTATAATTTCATATAAATCCAGATCGACTCACAACAATATTTCTCTAACTTCTCCGCGTATTCACATGAATTCAGACACATATATATATATTGAAAAACAGATTTTATAATAACTCTGAAGGGTAGATCGACTCATCTATTTTTTTGAAGTAAAATTAAATATCAATCTCATGTACAAAAGAAAATAAAGAAAACAATTTACTGAACCTGATTTGGTTTGAAACCGTTGTAGGAGCGGATGATTTGCCTGTCCGGAGCAATTCAAAGTTTGAGGAGATACCGACAACCCCTCGGTCAAAATATGAGTCCGGTACCCTCAAGGTTCGACCAGCTTTGATACCAAATATAGGGACCCCCATTTCGGGTTCCCCCTCAAAAAAAAACTTCCAGTACGATTTTTCAGAAGAAGATATAAAAGCCACAGATCTAGTTCTATCTATTGTAGTACATGAATGTCAATATATAAAACTATATACTCAGATTTATTCATTCTCAAAAAGATTTAGCAACATAAATAAAATAAATACTTCAAACCTGTTTTCGACGGTTGGTCCAGCGAATCAATGGAGTCCTCGAAGTTGTTTCCGCACGATCCAATCCAATCTCTTGACGAAGTACCGAGTGACCCCTCGGTTGACCTCCCTACCGTATCGGGGTTATTCTTCTTCACCCCGAACCCCTGAGCTAATGGAGTCGTAAGAACACGCAAGCTAGCCTCCCGAAAGGATCTCCCAATCCCCGTTCCGGCTAATCCCAACTCCAAGGATCATAACATAATTCGAGATTATGATGACCATCCAACATTAGGGAGCAAGAGATGTCTTTCTCTCCTTATCCTCCCTCATTATATAGCAAAAGCCCGTGTGCCATGTGTCTGTCCATGCACATATGTAATTTAATTTAATATTTTAATTTCCAATATTCTCAAACACACGTGTCTTCTTAATGTCTTTAATGTGCACCTAAATCCCTAAATCAGTGGGAGTTAGGTGTAGAAGAGTCCTACTTCTTTTTTGGTTCTCATTTAGTTTACATAACAATCTTTTAGTTAGACTTATTGCTTTCTATTTTTCTTTCTTTTCTTAATATTAAGATTGAATTAAAAGATGATTCCTTTTACTAAAATTATAATCTATTTTAAATTTACTCTTTATAAAATAATTTAAATTAATAATAAAATTAATTAAAGTTAATCTTGAATAATAATAAAAGAAAAGCAATTCTTTTATTAATGACCTATTTCAATTCTTTCTCAAATAATGAAGTCAATTAAATAGAATTTTTAATAGAATGATTTAAATAATAAAGTCTATAAAATCTTTTGAATAAATAATAATTTTTCTTAATAATAAAATTAATCAAATTTAATATTGAATAAAATCAATCTTTTCAATTCTTCTTCAAGTTAATAAAATAAATAAAAATGAATAATTCAAATTAATGAAATCAATTAAAAATAAAATCTTGAATATGATTATTCAAATTAATAAAATAGAACAAAATGAAATAAGTATTTCTTAAATCTTATGTGAAATTTTCATTTATACCATTGATTAATTTTATTCCTCTCGTTCCTGTCTATGTACCTCTTCGGCGGGCCCTTCTGACAATTTCATTTCTTCCTTCTTATGGGGAGTACTGTGTAGCGACCGGGAACCGTTACCACGATCTCTCAACTACGCTCCTTGGAGACTAAGGGATGTTGAGGGATAAGACTCTCCTTATTGCGCGCCCCTCAACTCATCGTACGCGACCAAATCATTATGGCCTTGCCCGTACGACATACGCTTACCTGAGTGAGCTGAAACGACTTCACCCATGTGTGGATTGCTCATCCAGGGACGACAATCAGTCGTCGTACCCCTATGTGTTCTTTCCATTCTTACGACCCCTAAAATTCCATTGTGGGTCAGTCGATAAATCATCTTACTTGCCACTACACACACACACACTCAAGCGCACATTAGTAGCGTTGCACTATGAAATATTTCATCATCCATCATAATATCTCAGTCAGTCGTCATATATTTCATTCATCATTTTCTCTCAATCAGTAAATCATATCTATCATTCATTCTATCTCAATCAGTCGAGCATATGTAACATTCAGTCATCCTATCTCAATCAATCGAGCATATCTAACATTCAATCGTTCTATCTCAATCAGTGGAGCATATGTAACATTCAGTCATCCTATCTCAATCAGTCGAGCATATCCAACATCCAGTCATCCTATCTCAATCAGTTGAGCATATCCAACATCCAGTCATCCTATCTCAATCAGTCAAGCATATCCAACATTCAGTCATTCTATCTCAATCGGTCGAGCATATCTAACATTTATTAAGTAAAGTAATAGTTTCTATAACTGTCGTTCAAGCATTTTCAAAGTAAATTCAAATGGTTCGTGTTTTACTTAGTCTGTTCATTTCAAAACCAGTACCTCATTATTCTAAACAGTTAAGGTATCGAGGTGGGCATTACAGTAAACAAAGTTTGGATATTGTTTTGGGATCATTGCAAAAATTTATTCATGCATATGAGAATCTCGGACCAATTACGAATGGTTTTGTTGATTTGATGCGAAGACGAAGGGAACAAGTGATGGGTCCAGACAAGTGGGCTGTTGTGAAGGAGAGAGTGACAAAAAAACAGGCCAAATCAATGTTCAACTTCAAAGAAGGTCTAAAGCGAAAAATGTTGAAAGTGCAATATTTCAAGCACCCTGATCTTGCACATCTACTATATGATCGGTTCCTCGCAGCCTATGGTCGGTTTCCATGGAATAATGAGGTTTCACAATATTTTGCTAGATTTTTTTATGCGGAGCTTTTTTTAAATATGAAGCCTGACTATACTACTATTCATTCAGAATTTTATGGAGTTGGAAAGGGTCGAATATATAATGGAAAAGGTGCTCTTAGAGACCCTACAACTCTTCGACCTCCACCCTAAATATCTCGCCCACTCAGGCTTGTGGCATTAAGATCAGAGATAGAGCCCACATCCGAACTTGGGACAACTGCAAGGGATTTTGTTGGCGATGGTTTATCGTCAGCATTAGTTGGAGTAGATGTGGGATTGGTTCGAGAGAAGGCTCGTGCCACTATTCGTCAAAAGTTTGTTTACAAAACTGATGATGAGGTAGATGGAATGAGCATTGGAGATCTCAGGGCTTATGCCAAGGTTTGTCGCAACATAGCATCAAATGTTATATCCAATGACACATCGAGTTTATGAAAGGTTTGTTGATTATGATATGACAATCTATTTAATCTTTTATTCATTTTGATTTGAACTTTTGTTACATTATATAAATGATATTATGTCTTTTTTTATGTATAGTTATAAGTACATATGTAAATGTTTATTGATTGCAGTTTTCCAGAATGATGAATGAACATTCTTTTCGACTTTCCACTAATGGAAATGTAGAGCATATTGGAGAGGTATATTTATGATTTACATATTTATAATTATGTTTGAACTTGATATATTATCCTTTTTTTGAATTCTAATTTAACTATGCATCTTATTGTTAATTTGACTTATCCATACAGGTTTATTTAGATACAAACTTTTTAAATGATTTACCATCTATTGTGAGCTAACGTTTTTAATTTTTTTTAAGTTTTAAGTTAATTGCTTCTTCTTCTTTTTTTGCACTATGTTTTATTTATTAACACAATTTAAACTTTAGGGGGGAGAGATAGATTCTTTGTTGAATGCAGTGGATATTGGCACGGAGGTAATTTTGTTCACACTTGAATTGAGCTTTGATATAAGTTTAATATTTTAATTTTTTTGGATTTAGTTTAAATTTGTTTAAGTAATTTATGAGATTCATAAATTGATTTTATACATGTTGCAGCTTGGATCTCTTCAATCTTTTGGATGCAAATGGAAGACTCTTTTGGAGGATAGTGGTGGACATGCATTTAGAGAATTTGATGTAATTTTGTTAATAATTAAATTGTTCTTTGATATATAAGTTTAACATTTTAGGAATTTATAGAAGACGATTCCATGATTGGCATGGCGCTGGGGAATCTTGGAGCTATTTGCAAGAAAGCCGAAGGGAATGCATGCGATCGGAGGCAAAATGTTGGAGGATCGCATTGAAAATGCACTAGATGAGCAGCTCTGTTTAGTGCATTATGAAAATCGTTTATCTTTGATTCGTTTTCGGCTCTTCAGGACACCATTATGAGGGATTTGGCATTCAATATGATTTTGTTCGGCATGAAGTAATGCAGACGGTGCTTGCCAGGTTTCAGAAGGAAATACAGACTGTATTGAGGAGGCAAACACATAACTGACTGTCTTTCTGAACGAGTAGGTGAAGGATTCCCACAATACGGAGACTACAAATTCTGAACAAGATGAAAATTTAAGGGAGAAGGGGAAGAATTTTAGCACAAATGAGCAGAAGAAGAGGAAAATTATAAAAAAAAGAAGAAAGGATATCAAAAGGATGTGTGTAAACTCATGGACAAGGTTTGACATGGTAATAGAATGAAGTGGAGGCTGCAAGAAGCGCGGTTATGAATTCATGAATCGACAATCCTCGCCATGGATCATCATGGTTCTGTTTGATTGAAGGACGTGTGCAGCATTATCAATTCTGTATTGATCGAGCCAGCATTACCATTCTGTATTGATTGAAGTTTCAGTTGATGAAGCTCTGATTTGGCAACGGATTAGAGGTTGATCTTCTTGGTCGACGGTCAATGGAATCAAGAAGATGACGGCTGAATTTGAAGGAGGCTGCAAGAAGTGCGAATATGATTTCAAGATTCGACAATCGTCGCCATGGATCATCATGGTTCTGTATGATTGAAGGATGTGTGCAGCATTACCAATTCTGCCATCTTTCTCGAATAGCAATACCGTTTCTGTATTGATTGAGCCGCCTAGATAGATTTATATTTGTGATTTGCATTACTCGATTGAGTTGGTCGGTCCTTGAACCAGGATGATGAAACGGGGTTTCTGAGCTTTGATTGAGGGCTTGCGGGATCTGGTTTTTTTTGGCAGTTCCTGTTGATTTTGGTCTGCTTCTTGGTGGCGTGTGGAGATTTGATGGGGCAGGTCCAGCTGGTCTTGCTCTCTTAGACATGGATGAGGGTCGGGCATTTTGGGGATGTGTGGGGATCACTGAGGATAGCGTGGTGCTGACTGCTGATCACTGGGAATTGTGGATTGGAGGCCGGTCCATTTCTATGTTTTTTAATAATTCTGGTATTTCCGTCCTGTCAGCGGAGTTATTTATCGTTTTGTGCAGGGGATTGGCATGGCAGAGGACGTGGTTTACACCAGTGACGGGGTAGGTGACAGTGGGAATATTGCTGATGGAGATGTCTATGCTGGGATGACCCGGTCGGGGGTGTTGTCTGGACCCTCCATGACTGGCGGGGGGCCATAGGTCTTTTCTGGGTCCACCATGACAGGCAGGGGGATTAGTCCTCGGACAGGGACTTTTGCTAAGGCTGACTTACTTAAAAAACCCGCTAAGATGGTAAAAGAGCGGAAGAGACAGGACCAATTGGTGCTAGGGGTGGATGTTACGATGGAAGAGGCGGAGGATCTCTCTCTCACTACTGTGGTAGGACATGTTCGTGGTAGAAGATATGGACGGGGTTTCCTTCAGCGTTGGGCGGCTGAGCAGTGGAAGTATGCTGTGTCATCAGCCCCTGAAGTCCGGGTATTGTCGAAAGGATGGTTTTCCTTCATCTTAATGAACAAAGGGGAGGTCGATGTAGTTTTAAGTCGACATTGGTCGATGTTGGGAGTTCCTCTTGTCCTGAGAAGCTGGTCCCCATTCTTTGACTCAAAAACGGAGAAGGTTGATAAAGAACCGCTGTGGGTGAAGCTTCCTGGGTTTCCAATGCATTTGTGGAATGAATCTCGGTTTGCTGCGATTGGGAAATTTCTAGGTGAATATGTGTGTTCAGATTCCTCCCATATTGAGACTGGAAAGTACACGGTGGAAAAGATATTGGTAAATATCGATCTTAGGCTGGGACTCTTTGCTGAGATCAATGTACAATCCAAGGATGGGGACTTTGTTCAAATTCTGGATTATGTGGGTGTGCCGTTTAGGTGCCACCGCTGCCACGCACTTGGTCATATGGTTGCCAGATGCCCTTTACCGTTTCGGAATTGTAAGCCATTGACTGATGAGGTAGCTGATGTAGGTGTTGATCCAGTGTCGAAGGATTACTCTCAGGCGGTGGAGGATGATGGGAGTGGGCTTGCTTTTTACAGGGGGGTCATCCACGATTCTGTGATACCAGCTGATAATTGTGGGAGGCATGGATCAGCGGATTTGTTGCCACTTTTGGTGAACAATGGAAAGGTGATCATTGGGAGTGCGGATCCTGATGATGAGGGGGCTCCCTTGGGTTCAGCGACTCCTACTACACAGAATACCTCCATATTGCGACAGAAGTTATCCATAATACGACGGGGTTCAGCTGAGAATCCCTCGGGTATGTCACATTTATTTTCACCTGCTGTTTCATTATTTGATGTATCTGATGTTTTGGGGGGCGGTAAGCTTGGGTCTCCTCCTGTTGCCCATACTGTCATTCCATGTCCGGTAGCTCCTTATGTGCTGACTAATGTGGATAGTGCTTTCACGACGCCCATTGTATCCACCAAACACTCTACCTGCTCTGAGGGTCGAATTATCCGATATGCCCTTCGAAGTAGGGAGATCCATGTAGATGGTATGGGGGGGAAGGGAATTCCTGAATTGGCCAATAGTGTTGGGGGGAAAGGTCGGGGCCGAAAATCCCTTTTCTCTAAAGCACAAGACCGGGCTAAAGTGGATTTAGTGATGGGTACACAATCTTCTATTGAGTGGGCACTTAGAGCAGTGAAAGCCCAGGAAGGGGGTTTGATATGAAAATTATGTCCTTCAACTGTCGTGGGTTGGCGAGTCCCATTACAAAATCGTCGATTAGGAGGCTGGTAGACTTAAATCAACCGGATGTATTACTGCTGCAAGAAACTCTGGGTGGCAGTGAGGATGTAGTACGGGCTTTAGAAACTTTGCTTCCTGGTTGGAAGTTTGTTGGAGTGGATGCTCGGGGGCGCTCTGGAGGGCTGGCATCGGGGTGGAAGGTTAAGAGTTGCAGATGTGATTGTTCTTGGGGAATATCTTCTGGTATCGGTTTGGAAGTATGGGATGCCGAGATTGGGAGGATGATCACGGTTCTCAATATCTACGGGCCCTATTTAAATAGGGTTGGATTCTGGGACGCCTTGTTATGTATGGATCTTTTTGATGGAAGGGATGTGATTTTGGGTGGGGATTTCAATCTTACTCTGGGGACTTCTGAAGTGTGGGGGCCTCGGGCTGTGCCGGATACATTAGCAAATTATTTCATTCATGCCTTTGCTAGGAAGGATCTTCTCGACATTTTACCATCCAAGTTAACTCCTACTTGGAGGAATAAGAGAGCAGGGGAACATCGGGTGGCTAAAAGACTGGATAGGTTTCTGGTGGCCGATGTGTTGGCACTGGGTGTTGATGTTGTCAGGCAGTGGGTAGGGTCAGGTGGGATATCTGACCACTGCCCCATATTCCTGGAGTTACGAGGTAGTAGGAAAAAACCTCCCATCCCTTTCAAATTCAATCCTAGTTGGCTGAAGGAGGAGGATTATCTTAAGATGGTACAGGATCTGTGGGTTCACCGACCTCTTGATTCTCTGATACATGCAGGTGCACACTTCCAACACAACCTTAAGCGAATCAAAGAGGCCACTATTTCCTGGGCACATGATATAAGGGCGATTGATGATTAGACTTTGCGGGTTGCTGAGCTGAATATTGATCGGATTCTTAACAGTCGGGGAATGGGATTTCTAGATGAATAGCAGAAAGGCGAGCTGATGGAGTGGGAATGACGCAGGAATGTGATTCTGTGTGAGAGAGAAGAGATGTGGAGGATGAAAAGCAGGGCGATATGGCTTCAATGTGGTGATGAGAATACAAAGTTTTTTCAAGCATATGCTAAGGGGAGAAAATTCACCAACTCTATTTGGGAACTATCTGACGCAGGGGAACCGGTCTCCAGCTTTGATGGATTAGCGGAGTTGGGTGTTAGACATTTTGGTGATTTATTCACTGCTCAACCTGGAGCCTCCATTGCTGAGATTATTCGGGTGACTCAGCTTTTCCCTCATTTTGTGGGGGAGGAAGAAAATAGACTGTTGATGGAGGAGGTGTTGCCGATTGAGCTCTCGCTGGTCATGCAATCCTTTCATAAAGATAAAAGCCCGGGGCCAGATGGCTAGCCTATAGAATTCTTCTTAGTATTCTATGACTTTTTCGGGGAGGAATTATTGAATGTGGTGGAAGAATCGCGAAAGGCTAGGTTTGTCCATGGCCCATTCAACTCCACCTTTATAGCCCTCATTCCGAAGACGGACAAGCCTGACAGCTTTGATGAATTCAGACCTATCTCTCTCTGCAATTGTATCTATAAGATCATATCTAAGGTTATGGCGAGGAGACTCAAGAATATTTTGTCGCAGCATATTTCTTGTGAGCAATTTGGCTTCTTGGAAGGTCGCCAAATACATGAGGCCATTGGAGTTGCCCAGGAAGGTTTACACACACTGAAAGTGCAGAAGCAGAAGGGTGCCGTGATTAAGATTGATCTCTCTAAAGCATTTGACAGGGTTAGCTGGCTATATATCCGGATGCTTCTTACTCACCTGGGGTTCTGCTACGAATTTATTAGATGGATTATGGCCTGCATCACTACAGTAAGCTTTGCTGTACTGATCAATGGTTCTGCTAGTCCATTCTTCCATGCGGGAAGGGGTCTACGACAGGGATGTCCCCTCTCTCCGCTGCTGTTTCTCCTTGTGTTGCTGAAGGACTCATCCGATTTTTACTAAATGCAAAAGCTGAGGGTTCCTTTCGGGGAATATCCATTTCTCAGGTATTGTATATTACACATCTCCTTTTTGTTTATGACATTCTGATATTTTGTGATGGCTTGCGACAGGATATTGATAAGGTGGTTGAAGGTCTCCATTTAGTGCATGTTGCAGCGGGTATGTTAGTGAATATTGACAAATCTACTATCACATGCTCGAATTTAACCGAGCAGGAGATTCAAAGACTGGCTAACAAACTACCTTATCAGACATTGGATATTGATGATGGATTAAAGTACCTTGGCTTTCACTTGAAACCGAATGCTTATCTGAAGGCTGATTGGCATTGGTTATTAGCAAAATTAGATCAGCAACTACATGGATGGAGTCATAAATGGCTCTCTCGGGCTGGGAGGATGGTCCTGGTCAAATCAGTTTTGGAAGCAATTCCGGTGTATTGGATGTCTCTTTCCTGGATCCCCAAAGGTGTCCTGGAGCAGATCTGAAGGTTGTGTTTTGCTTTTCTTTGGAAGGGTAAGAGTGAGCATCGAGCATTGGTGTGGGTCAGATGGGAAAAAATTGCTGTTCCAAAAGCACTGGGTGGATGGGGGTTAAAGAATATTTTTCTGTTTGCAAAAGCATTGGGGGCCAAAGTGTCGTGGCGACTTATCCATACACAAAGTCTCTGGACTAGAGTGGTATATCATAAATATATTGCTCCTCTTACCCTTCTCGAATGGATCAGGCTGGGCAATAAGTCGAGGGCAAATTGCTTTGTGGTCTGGAAAGCGGTTGTGCAGCATTTCTCTTTGGTCGGTTCTGGATTAGTGTGGAGGATAGGAAATGGACGTCTCATTCGTATTGGGCTGGACCCCTGGGTTGGCTGTAGGGGTGGTCATGTCCTTCCTGCGGTCTTGAGGACTTATTTGGCTGCTAGAGGCTGTCATTTTCTGGTTGATATAGCGGATTCGGGATCATCTACTCATTGGCATCAGGGGTGGATCTCTGTACAACGACTGGCGATCTCTATCTCAATTAGTCATCCTATCTCAATCAATCGAGCATATCCAACATTCAGTCATTCTATCTCAATCAGTCGAGCATATCTAACATTCAGTCATTCTATCTCAATCAATCAAGCATATCTAACATTCATTCATTCTATCTCAATCAGTCGAGCATATCTAACATTCAGTCATTCTATCTCAATCAGTCGAGCATATCTAATATTCAGTCGTTCTATCTCAATCAGTCGAGCATATGTAACATTCGGTCATCCTATCTCAATCAGTCGAGCATATGCAACATTAAGTCATTCTATCTCAATCAGTCGAGCATATCTAACATTTAGTCATTCTATCTCAATCAGTTGAGCATATCTAACATTTAGTCATTCTATCTCAATCAGTCGAGCATATCTAACATTTATTAAGTAAAGTAATAGTTTCTATAACTGTCATTCAAGCATTTTCAAAGTAAATTCAAATGGTTCGTGTTTTACTTAGCTGGTTCATTTCAAAACTAGTACCTCATTATTCTAAACAGTTAAGGTACCGAGGGGCATTACATACACCCCCTCTTATTAAAACTTCATCCCAAAGTTAAGTCCCATGTGCTTCCACAGTGGGTTTTCATTTCCTTTTCACATTCAGTTCTTCAACATAACCACAATTGATAATAACATTTCATTTCCTCTTTTCTACCATCGTATAAGTATACATTTCATATTTGACAATATAACTAAATCGTACCTTCATAGTGTAGCAATCCCCACAGCAGTCCTCTATTGGCTCATTAATTGCAACCGAATTTGAAATCATCCATAACAATTTCCTTTCATTTAGCAAAACTATAAATATATCATTTATGTGAATCCTTTAAGCACTAACACATTTCCACATAAGGAATAAAATATTCAATCTCAATTTCTTCATTTTCTATGGTTACGTATAACTATCATATATTTTAAACAATATCTGAGTTTTCAAATAAGAATTAACCCTTCCGAATTTTGTTCTTCAATACATATCTTATCCATTCCTAAACTAATCTTACATGCAACCTCTCTCTTTTCATAATCCAAAGTATAATTAAATACTGAAGTTCCATTTACTTAGTATATCTAAAAGTATAATCTCATATTTTTATAAACAAAGTGATGTAAGGTTTTCTCCTCTTCCTAACTCAAGTACAGCTAAGATTCTATAATTCAATGTAAGTTCAACTTCTCTATTTTCTCAATCCAAATCATGATTACAAACTAGTAGTGCATACCTGCGAAGCCATCGCCTTGATTTCAGAGAATAAGCATTTACAACCAATCGATAAAATTCTTGACGCAAAACCCCTCATCAAAGTATATGAACCCTGAATACCATTCAAACTTTCATACTAGCAAATTTAGAGGAGAATAATTCTAACCTGTTCGATAAGCTGGAAGTATCCTTGCCGAAGGAGAAGAAGTAAGAATCGCAGCTTCGATTTTTCTAAGTCGATCTTCGTAGCAAGTGTATGTCATAAACTTAGCTTAGAAGACAATTATCACAATTCGTATCCAATCTTATTATAGAACGATAATTAGAATAACAATCATATCTCATTATTTAATTACTTTAAGCCATAACTTCAAACAAATCATTTAATACACATACCATCTCTTCTCCTTTAGTTTACTAAAATCCATCTAAACAATCCTTCAATTTTCGCATTCTATTGTTGACACCATGTAGCTTTCATTAGTTTAACTTCCAACAATATTTGGTGCATTTTCTTTCACCATGAATAAGTACTAACAGATCACCGAAATATTAATTTTAAGGGCATAAACATATACTTTCAATTCACCCCAACTTCATTGGTGAAGTTTCTCACTAACCTATTAATTTGAAATATCATTTAACATATAACAACGGATTCGATGCATACTACCGAGTTTATTTGATACATATTAATATAATACTTCAACCATAAACAAACTATGACTGACTACCAAATGTAGGACTTCAACTATGGCTGACTATATATATATATATATATATATATATATATATATATATATATATATATATATATATATATATATATATTGATACAAAGATCTTTGAGTAAAGGAATAATACAAATATTCTTAATCATGATGCTAAAGGAGTGTCATGTGTTCAACTCATCCCATAAGTCAGCTAGATATCAACACAGATATTTTTAGAGCAATTTACAAATCAAAATTAAAAGTAAACACCACATATTCTTTTCATAAATATCATTCTTGTCATTAACTAAGAGTTCTATTCCTTCTATCCCTAACATATCGAACATGCAATTCCTCCAATATTCATAACTTGGAATTCCTTATAATATGACAATTACGTAGAATGCCATTCCTTTCTATATATATATATATAATTTACATTTTTTTTTTTTTTAAATTCAATTCTTTTGAGTATGACTTAAATTTACATTTCCCTTCAATACATAAATTATGATTCATTTCATATCAAATAGCATGCAATACTTTTCAATAAATAAAGATACAAATACAATCCCTTTTAAAACATATAAAATGTATAAATAGCACTAGTCTCCACATACATATTAAATGCACCTACATAACATATGATTCTTCAATTTTTGTAAATTATCTAAACTACAATCCTTTCAATACCCATAACCTATATAAAGCAGAACTCTTTTCATTGTCTATATCATATATGGGTTGCAATTCTTTTTAATAGCCATATATAAAATATCATTCTTTCCATTTTATATATATATATATATATATATCCTATCGATATCTATATATTTTTGCAATTTTATTTATAAATAAAATTCATATATCTATTAAAATCAAACAATTTCACAACTCACAAGTAACCTAATAACTTTTATATATTCTAACTTAAATTTTTATTAGAATAAACCTAGTTATCTTTAATAACATATCCATAAATCATATACTATTTTCAATCATAAACCTGAATCTTTATAAGTCCACTAAGTCTTAACTAATACTAAGACCTATTAATAATATTTATTTAATATGTTTTTTTTAACATTAGACTTTTAATTAATTGTTACTTGTCACTTGTGATTATGGATCTTACGTACATAAACTAATGTACACGACTTAGGAAATTCATAAGATTGCGTTGGAACTTCAACCCTTCCCATCCTCTATCTTTTATTTTCTCTTAAACTTAAATTTGTCATAACCTTTTCCCATGATACTTTCCATGTCACCAACATATAAAGAGGTGTGAACGATATATATATATATATATATATATTTTAATATTTTTTTGGTAACTTTACCTTGTTGACACATTTATCCAACAAAATAATATATTATTCTTCACTATGCCTTTTTAAAAGTGACAACTCTATCTATACATGGTTTGTCCATATTATAGTCCAGGCCTATTCCTCTTGGTTTTGCAAGTTGAATGGCTTACATCTACCCAGTATTGAAAATTAAACTTGTCATTTCACATGACTCACAAGCTCACGCACGCCTTGGAAATGAGGTCTTTGCCCTGCACGTTGACGAGTTAGGAAATTTTGGCATATGTAGACACACTTAACACCCCTAAGCACGATGCATGGCAAGTGTATCTTACAATGAAACATGTAAAAAAAAAAGTGAAGGGGCGGCTCTTACGCAGTTTAAGCAACAATGGCTTGTACTGGAAACTTCAAGTAGCATGGAAGGAATCTAGGATACGCCGAGTTAAAGATCCTACATGCCATCAAGATAACTATTTGCAGCTTCTTCACTCAACCAACCCTCGCAACAGTCATTGGTCCGGATGAGTCACATGCGCGGTCCACTTGTGATAGACTTAAGTTATTAAGGAGTCATTCTGTGTTTGACACGAGCATATCTAACATTTATTAAGTAAAGTAATAGTTTCTATAAGTGTCGTTCAAACATTTTCAAAGTAAATTCAAATGGTTAGTGTTTTACTTAGTCTGTTCATTTCAAAACTAGTACCTCATTATTCTAAACAGTTAAGGTATCGAGGTGGGCATTACAGTAAACAAAGTTTGGATATTGTTTTGGGATCATTGCAAAAATTCATTCATGCATATGAGAATCTCAGACCAACTACGAATGGTTTTGTTGATTTGATGCGAAGACGAAGGGAACAAATGATGGGTCCAAACAAGTGGACTGTTGTGAAGGAGAGAGTGACAAAAAAACAGGCCAAATCAATGTTCAACTTCATAGAAGGTCTAAAGCGAAAACTGTTGAAAGTGCAACATTTCAAGCACCCTGATCTTGCACATCTACTATATGATCGGTTTCTCGTAGCCTATGATTGGTTTCCATGGAATAATGAGGCTTCACAATATTTTGCTAGATTTTTTTTATGCGGAGTTTTTTTTAAATATGAAGCCTGACTATACTGATGTTCATTCAGAATTTTATGGAGTTGGAAAGGGTCGAATATATAATGGAAAATGTGCTCTTAGAGACCCTACAACTCTTCGACCTCCACCCCAAATATCTCGCCCACTCAGGCTTGTGGCATTAAGATCAGAGATAGAGCCCACATCCGAACTTGGGACAACTGCAAGGGATTTTGTTGGCGATGGTTTATCGTCAGCATTAGTTGGAGTAGATGTGGGATTGGTTCGAGAGAGGGCTCGTGCCACTATTCGTCAAAAGTTTGTTTACAAAACTGATGATGAGGTAGATGGAATGAACATTGGAGATCTCAGGGCTTATGCCAAGGTTTGTCGCGACATAGCGTCAAATGTTATATCCAATGACACATCGAGTTTATGAAAGGTTTGTTGATTATAATATGACAATCTATTTAATCTTTTGATTCATTTTGAATTGAATTTTTTGTTACATTATATAAATGATATTATGTCTTTTTTAATGTTTATTTATAAGTACATATGTAAATGTTTATTGATTGCAGTTTTCCAGAATGATGAATGAACATTCTTTTCGACTTTCCACTAATGGAAATGTATAGCATATTGGAGAGGTATATTTATGATTTACATATTTATAATTATGTTTGAGCTTGATATATTATCTTTTTTTTGAATTCTAATATAACTATGCATCTTATTGTTAATTTGACTTATCCATGCAGGTTTATTTAGATACGAACTTTTTAAATGATTTACCATCTATTGTGAGCTAACGTTTTTTATTTTTTTTTAAGTTTTAAGTTAATTGCTTTTTTTTTTTTTGCACTATGTTTTATTTATTAACACAATTTAAATTTTAGAGGGGAGAGATAGATTCTTTGCTAAATGTAACGGATATTGGCACGGAGGTAATTTTGTTCACACTTGAATTGAGCTTTGATATAAGTTTAATATTTTAATTTTTTTGGATAGTTTAAATTTGTTCAAGTAATTTATGAGATTCATAAATTGATTTTATACATGTTGCAGCATGGATCTCTTCAATCTTTTGGATGTAAATGGAAGACTCTTTTGGAGAATAGTGGTGGACATGCATTTAGAGAATTTGATGTAATTTTGTTAATAATTAAATTGTTCTTTGATATATAAGTTTAACATTTTAATTTTTTGAATTTAGTTTAAATAATTTATGATATTCATAATATGCTTTTATACATGTTGCAGAGTGGGTTGAGTCCAAGGGGAGGCCCTAGTGGAGGATAGCACGGTGGACATCTTCTTTTTTGTTGATATATAAATTGTAACTTTGTTTTGGACATCGAAGAGATTTATTTTTGGACTATACATATGTACATTGAACTCACATGTTCATGAATGTTTTTTGAGGATTATATCTATGTACATTGAACTTACATATTCTATATTTGCTTTAAATGATCTATTTTTTTTGTTAATTATTTAGCATATTTGGTGTGATTTAAAGGTTTATAATATGCTTTTGCATGTTTATGAATATATGTATTATTAAATTTATGTATAGAATGTTAAGAATTGATGTTTTGAAGTTTTGATATAGGTGCAATCTAAAGTTAGGAAATGTTAAGATCAAATGTTATATCCAATGAATGAATGTTAGAAAAGTTAGGAAATGTTGAGAATGAATGTTATGGTAAGAATGAATGTTAGGTTTTTATAGGAATTTTAAGAATGAATAAATGTTAAGCTTGAATGTTAAGAATGATTGTTATCTTTAAATGTTAAAAAGTTTAAGAATGTTATGAAGTTTTGATAGAATATGAATGTTAGGAAGTTTTAAAATGAATGTTAGGTTCAAAGTTCGGGAATGTTAGAAAGTTTTGATTGAAATATGAATGTTAGGAAGTTCAAAAATGAATGCTAGGTTCAAATTTTGATAAGAATGTTAGGAATATGTTAAGAATGAATGTTATGGTAAGAATGAATGTTAAGGAAGTTATGATAGGTGCAATGAATGAATGAATGTTAGGTTTTTATAGGAATTTTAAGAATGAATGAATGTTAAGATTGAATGTTAAGAACATGACTGTTATTTTTGAATGTTAGGAAATTTAGGGATGTTTTTGATAGAAATATGAATGTTAAAAAGTTTAAAAATTAATGTTAGGTTCAAAGTTCAGGAATGTTAGGAAGTTTTGATTGAAATATGAATGTTAGGAAGTTGAAAAATGAATATTAGGTTCAAATTTTGATAGGAATGTTAGGAATATGTTAAGAATGAATGTTAGGAAGTTTTGATAGGGGCAATCTAATATTATGAATGTTAAGAAAGAATGTTTGTTTGATATATATAATTTTAGTTTCAACATAAAAATTGAATTTTATATATAAATGATAAATTGAAATTTGTATACCTGAATTATATTTTCAATTTTTAACTAATGATTCATATTTTCAATGTTCAGGTACATTTTATGTGGTTGAAATCATGGTAAATGAGGATTTAACGATTTTTTGTTTTTTAATCATAAGCAAAGATTACAGGATTGTGAAGCTTGTGATAAATTAGAGCAATGATTTTAGACAACAATTTGATGAATTTTCATCGATTTGTTGTAAATAATCATTCCTCTAATTTAGCATAAGCTTCACAATTCTGGAATCCTTGCTTGTGATTAAAAATCAAAATGATCATTGTCTCCATTTTCCATGATTTCAGTTATGTGAACTTACTCAAGTGATATTTTAAATTAAAGATTCGGGGTGGAGAGTGGGGACAACCACATCCGTTATCTCATCCCTTAAGTGGTCTAATAGACATATGGGGACCGGAATAAAGTATTTTAGACAGAATTAAGACGAAATTACACATTAAAATTTTCATTACTAAATAATTTTTGAATTCATTTCAGCATACTAGAATACGATCATTTAAATTCTTATATTCTAGTTCCCTTTCAAGTTCATAGACATAGTTGAAAGAAAAAAAATATATTGTACACAACATTTGATAATGACATGGACAAAACCATCAATATATTAATTTTTGATATAGTTAAAAACATTGCAATGGAATGCCGTCTTCAATTATCCGTTCATGGTCATATTTGAACAGTGTCCATTTTTTATTTTTTAATTGTTTTTTCGATGGAACTTGAACCAATTTTATTTGAGATGCACATACTAAATTACTATATTGACAACATATAACATCAGGTTCATAATCCTGAAAGTAGACATAATTTTCAGTCATATGGGTCTGCTGAAAAAAATAGCCCTTTAAAATGATGGATCATCTCTCGTATGTATATCCGTTGTCATTGTAGTCTTCCAATAACTTCATCTTTCCTTCAGTGCATCACATCAAATAATACTTCACATTTTCGTTGTTGTTTATAGGTGCAATCACATCGAAAACATCCCCTATGCAAATTACAATTGACGTTAGGATTTTTAAATCAATTAAATTGACTAATATACATATATAAGGTGATGGACAAGAATGAACAATCGACAAAACAATTGTATTTGATCATTAGCTTCTCTAACAAGATCTGAAATTATGTCGCCATCAGATGATATTGCTATTTCTTATGATTCTAATTCTTCTATGCTTGCTAGTGGCATTTTTCCTTTAGGATTAATCTCTGTGTGTTTTCAATGTTTTACGTAGTTGTTCGTTATGTTTTCACAAACTTTTGTAGATTCAATATTTTTAGTGCAAATATGACAAAAGCATGATTGCTTTCTACTGTCAAATGCATACATGTTTTGGAAGGCTTTTGTTTGAATATAGTGAAAATCTCTAGTCCCATGTATGGTGCTAGCGTCGTATGGTATTGATCTATTTATATCTTGGACCCCAACAAGCCAAAAAAACCTACACAAATGACAAATTTTGATGTTAGTGTACATTTTTTTAAATTGACAATAAAATATAAATTAAAACATTTGGGTACATACCTTTGCATATCTTTTGATTGTTGATTATAATCTTGGCTTAGATGTGATTTACACCATTGGACAACCTCTGAAACTGAATGAAATCATGTAGAACTATGGTTCATTTGCCATCTTCAAAGTGCTCTTTTTACGCATGCTCCTGCACCATCATGTTCACCTTTTCCATGACCAGTTTCAAATAAATTTCAGCGATGTTTAATGTTCAATTTTTTATGAAGTCGACATAACCAATAAAATGATCGCGAAGATTTAAATTGTCCTGCACATCCATCCGACCATATCCAATACTCATTGAATTTAACGTTATGTACCTTTAGTGAATCATAGAAAATACTTTCAATACAATGCTGAACAAAATGTGTATCGTGTGTACGATCGTCGCTGATATAAAAGTGATATTCTTTAATCACATCTCGATTGTCACACGTGCTTTCAATGTTTTCAACATCCTGTTGAGAATGTCTATATAAAACATGGACAAATATCGAAACTTGATCAGAATGATAGTATTCACTCTGTATCTCTTTTTGTGCAACAAATGTGTAGTTTTCTACAAAATCAACCACTGACAAAATTGTTCCTGATGAAAAAATTTCACGAGACTGTTTGAATTGAAGGTCTTGTCATCGTGCTCTATGTGAATGCTTGGTGTATTTATAAATTCCACTTTCAAATTTCTTGAGAAAATCTGTCACACCTATTTTATCTTCTCGCAAATCAATCATTTTGGAATGTGCATCACTAGAACTTGTAATGTATTCATATCTTCTCTAATCAACGGTTACATTTGACAGTGAGTGATCAGTATCGATAGGATATTTATTGTGGAATAAAACCAAATTTTCACAACGATTACAATGTTTTCCATTGACACATTTCTTATTATAAAATACTTCATCGTGATTTCTCTCACATAGGGTTTGAGATATGAATTCACGTATTGTGGGCGGAGGTGGTGAATTTGTCCAAAGCATTTTACCAAATTCAAGAAACGTGTCGTAATATAATTGAAATTGCACATGATAACGGAAACAACATGTGTCACGTATAGTAATAGGTCTAACATATCATGGTTTTAGTTGCACAAATGTAGTGATTGACACATTAATTCCACTATGATCTTCCTTGAATTTATTGAACAATTGTACTTGTGTCATATCCATTATATGTTTTGAACTGCTTACATATACTCCTCGTGATACTCTTTGTCGTATCACATCCATTGAATTTGGTGAAACTTGAACATTGGTCAACCAATATTCCCGTACAATATCTTTAACACCTGCTCCCATTCTATCTTTGTAAGGCTGTCTACAAATAATTGCCCAGCAAGCAAGTTCATCATTTTCATCTATTTGCATTATGAATTTGCTATGTTTGTATAATGTCTTTCTTGAGGTTCCAACTGCTTTTGCTAGTTGTGTTGTCAAACGTTTTTTTTTAGTACTAGCCAAAATAATTGTTGTATGAATTGCTCTTCCTGCAGCACTGATATCTTTCTTCCTAGATTTTCCAAAAAAATTTATTGCATCACCTATATTTTCTATCACATTATGTTTCAATTTCGACTCTTTGGTCGCCTTGTGAATACCCAATAATGACGTAGCATCTTCTAACTTCTTGGTGACTAATAAACATCTCAAAATTTGTGCTTGCCCTGTTATTGAATAATTCTTCAGAACATCATCATAAATTTTTTGAGCCCAATATCGTGCAGCATGTATGGGTATTTTTTTCCATATTTGTTGCAATCAACGTTTTCTAACGTTTTATCATCAATAGTGAAAGTACCTATACATCAAGTTAAATTTAATTTAACATGTATCCAAAAATACAATTCATTATAAAAAATGAATTTGGAAAATACATGATATATACATACCTGGTCCAATTTCTGGTTCTTGAACTTGATCTTCAATATTGACTGCATCGACATTAGCATGTAAATCACTATTTGCATCTTCAACAATGGTCTCTTCAACTTCATTTTGTTCTTCTTGTACTCTATTTTCAATTTCCATTTCATCAACATTATCATGTAAAACTGTATTTGTATCTTCAATAATTGTAGCTTGTGTTTCTACAAAGCTTGCTTTGTTGGCATGATATTTAAGTTTTTTTTTTTCTCTTTTATCATCATCAGCAGCACGTTTACAATCATATTTTCTTTGATGGTTTCTCTTACTGCCCATGATTGTTTAATCTATAAATGATAAATTAAAGAATCATCATTTTATAGTAAAAAACCAAAATTAAGATTTAAAAATAGTTACGAAATTTATAAACACATGAACTGAAATTTACTTCACCTTATCAAAATCTTGTAAGAGTATTTTGAAGAAAAACTCATTGCAAACAAATTTCCTTTGAAAAGAACCTTCTTTGAATGAAATAAGAACTTCTTAACAATAAATCACCTTTGAAAAAACCCATTGGAAAAGAATAATAACACCTTCTAAATAAATCTTCTTTGTAAAACCATTGGAAAAAAAACTTCTTTGAAAAAATACCTAGGAAAAAAATTTCTTTGGAAAACCCCTTGCAAAGAAATAACTCTTTTGCAAAACTAACTTAGGAGAACAACTCTTTGAAAACCCCTTTTCAAAGAAATAAGAAGGAAAAATACATCTCATTTGCAAAAATACCTTGAAATAAAATCTTATTTGCAAAAATACCTTGGAATAAAAACTTTGTAAATGCACCCTTTGGAAATAAACATTTTCTGAAAAAACCACTTGTAAAAATACTTTGTAAAAAAAACGTCTTTTCCTCAAATATCTATAAATTTTTTTTTTTTGAAAAAACCAATTTCAAAAAAATAAACTCATTTGCAAAAATATCTTGGGAAAATAACTCTTTGAAAAAAACATTTTCAAAGAAATAAGAAGGAAAAATACAACTCCTTTGAAAAAATAACATGGAATAAAAACTTCTTTGCACAAAATGTTTTGGAATAAAAACTCTTTAAAATCACCATTTTGGAAAAAAAACACCTTGAAAAAACCCATTGCAAAAAAATAAGAAGTGCAAAAAGCTTGGAATAAAAACTTATTTTGCAAAAATGCCTCAGAAAAAAAACTCTTTCAATGTACCCCTTAGAAATAAATAGGAAGAAAAATACCTTATAAAAAAACTCCTTAGAAAACCCCTTCAAAAATATTCTGACCAGAAATATGCGAAAATAATGAACGTATTTAGTTTTATTTATATAAATTTAAACAACAAAAAAAAAAATTTACCAGCCGACGAATTTTTTTTACATTTGGTTATTCGGTCGAATAACCTTTGCTGCAAGTGACGTCGCCATTACGGAAAATGGTTATTCGGCCGAATAACTATTCGTTCGAATAATTATTCGGTCGAATAACCTTTGAAACCTGAAAAGCTCATGTTTCCTCACAGTTTTCAGGTTTCTCCATTTTCGGAAGGTAAAAAGAATCTCTTACACTACAAAGCGACTATCGGACTTGATATCATTAGTTTCGTTATTGAATCTACTTTCCGAATATATAGATTTTGTTGTGTATAGGTAAGATCTGATATTTTTAATTATTTTTTTTCTTAACAGGTGTCAAGTTTGGTTTTATCTCTTTCAAAATGAGGTGAAATGAAAAATCCATAGCTTTAAAAATACACCACTAAAAAAATTGAAAAAACTATGGTGCAGTTAATTGACGTGTCTACTTCAAAAGGGTATTCATAGATGTTTTAGTTTTATATTCAATTGAGAGAAAAGTTTTGCGACAAAAAATATGTT
Organism: Larix kaempferi; assembly: GCA_027924585.1. Classification (NCBI taxonomy): domain Eukaryota; kingdom Viridiplantae; phylum Streptophyta; class Pinopsida; order Pinales; family Pinaceae; genus Larix; species Larix kaempferi. Next base: position 1,445,198 of record BSBM01000379.1, read on the forward strand.
GAAAATCGACAAGGTTTCCCCATTGATAAAATTCAAAAAAATATAATAATTAATATATAGATCCATTGGTTACAAACTTATAGTCATGCAATAGTATATTGTGTGTAGATTGTCGTAGCATTTTGTTTTTTGCAAAAAACAAGTTTAACAATGATTTTACGTGTGCGACAAAACATGGCTATTTTGTAGTCCTTTCATTTTATAAGAACATACTGTCAAACATTTACCAAATCGACATATCAAATCTCAATATAAAAAATTGAAAAAAATATGGATAGCAAGCTAACATAATTCTCTAAAAGTTTTCTTTTTAGTGAAAAGTGAAATTCCAAACAAAAATATCACTTTTATTCGCCCAAAGTTGGAAAACATGAAAAACTCAGATTTATTTTCTCACGGGACCCCCCCAAAATAGACACCCATCTTCATGGATTCACCCGAAAGTATTTCACCTATGTATTTCATATATATATATTGTACTCCTATAGAGATGTGTTATTCCTCTATAAGGAAGTGTCGCCATTTGTATTGACGAGTGTCGCAAGTGTCGTAAATTGCCAATGGGTTATTAGACCACCGTGTGTGGGGTCAGCCTTGATTAAGTTAACCATGGGTTATTAGGATAATCTAGACAAGTCGACCCCATTAGTTTATTCGGCAGGACAGGACAAGTATAAATAGAGATCGGGAGATCTCTATTTGGACATCTCATTATTCACTTGTACATCACTCAGAAAGTGGAGAACTAGTTGAGGAAGAGGAGCTGCTAGTAGAAGACTATCTCTTGTACTTTGGTTGTACCTTGGTTGTATTATTGCTCTATCTATCTCTGAGGAAGTTGTGGGATTTTTCACCTTAGGTTTTTCCCCACGAAAACTCTGTGTGACTATTGTCTCTTATGGTTGTATCTTGTTATGATTGACATGCTTGATATGATTGATGTGCATTGTTATACTTGATATGCTGTACATGTTATTCTCTCAGTAAAGATCCTAGAGTATATTGAATTAATGCTCAAAAATTAAGATATAGTGGCTACATATTTGAGGTGATTTAATGATATTAAATCTATTCATGTTACTAGGGAAGCAACTTGGTATTGCACTTCTAATATTTTATCCATTATTGGTATTTTATTAGTCATCCTTTGAATACTAAAACAAAACATAAATCAATAAATTTTGGTTTTATGTTTGTAAAGCCTTTTGTTTGTATAGATTGGGATGAAAAAAAATTTAAATAATACTGGTTGGAAATATGATTTATTTGCACATATAAAAACATTAAATTATTATTTGAAACATTATTACTTGTTTTAAGGCTTCCACGAAAGAAATAGTTGTAGTTCAAAATGAATTCTAGGGGTTTACCTTGCAATGAAAAATATTGTTAGTTTGGGTATGATGCCTGAGTATATGATATTGAGAGAACATGAATGAAAAAATGGCTCCCAAGAATATTTAACTATTTATATGGTTATTCCAAGTTTGATGTTTCAACATGACTTTGATAATTTGAATGCAAAATTAAATTTTTAGTTTCCCTTTATCTTGTTGCATCTTTTGGATTCCTTTGTTTTGTCACTTTTAGATATTGATTATCTTAATGAGTTTCTTATTACACTTTTCTATGACAATCACTATACTCGAAAAAACCAATGGGATCAAACTAACTATAAATTGTATTTTCATAAAGGTATGTTACACAATATTTAAGTGTCCTACTCCTACTAATGTTAGTAAAGGTTAGATATTTTTTGGGGTAGAACAATACCTACGGAAGTTTATAGGTCCTTTTCAACTGTGGTTGCACCACTCCATGCCATAAGAACCAGTGATAAGAGTTACTAGACGGGGAAATTTAGTAGAAATATTTTGAAGAGTCGAAATGAAAGATTAGTCAAACATTGATTCTTGTGATACCCAATTTGCATAAATATTTCAAAGTGGAGACAAATGCAAGTGGATATGTTATGGGAGTGGCCTTGATGTAGGGAGTCAAGTTGATAAGTTATCATTCTAAAATGTTCCATGGAAGAGTCTTAAACTACCCTACATATGATAAGGAACTCTATCATTTGTTTCAAGCTATTAAGAAATGGAGGAATTATTTGATGGGAAAGGAGACCATAATCCACACTAATCACCAACCATTACAATATGTTAGGAACCCGTGTCAACCCTTCTCTTTACTATGTTAGTATATTGTTGTTGGACGCATATGCTTTGTAAGTCGTCCCGTAGTATTTTTTGATCCATAGTTTATATTAGCCCATAGTATTGGACGCATATGATTTGTAAGTCGTCTTGTAGTATTACATGTCCCATGGTTTTGACTCATAGTATTGGGAATAGACTTAGTATACAAGTGTGTGTTGAGTTCATTGAAGGCACCGTGAAGTTAATTGTATTGAGCTTGCTCAAAGGAGGTTGCCCCCTCGAAGTGGCCCGTGATCAATATAAAAGTGATTCTGAGTTCTATTATTTCTGATATCTCATGTATTTGCATTAATTAATTATTGCAGGTTCTTCACACAATATTTGTAGTCCTAAAGTAAGCTTCAACAAACCAAACACTATAAGTGTATGGGATTTTACAACAATTTTGTTTAATTGTCAACTATAAGAAGGACAACTTAAGTTGGTGGGCATGCTTCAACACCACCCATATCCAAGATCATAGTTTTGGTAGCTTTTATTAACATCAATAGTTTCACCCATGATGCATACGAAGAGGTATACATAGAAGATGAGGTCCTTAAATAGGTATTTCAACAACTATAGGGCCAAGTTCATGTAGAATAAGGTGATGGTAAGGTTGAATATTACCCCAAGATGGATTTCTTTACAAGCTAGACAAACTTTGCGTTTCTAAAGGTGAAAGAATGTAATTTGTAATTTATCACAAAGTCTCACACCTACAACATTGTAGGTCATTTTGGTGTTGGGAAGACAGTTGTCAACTTACACAGGTACATATATTGTCCTAGAATGAAAGAAGATGTATCTTGTTTTATTAGAGGATGCACACTTTATTGTACCAACAAACCTAGTAATGTCAAGCAAGGATTATACCATCCCTTACAGGTACCTACTAGACCAAGGGAGAGCATATTCATGGATTTTTTAGTTGGTTTTCCAAGAACCAAGAAGGGAAATTATTATCTATTTGTGTTAGTTGACAAGTTTATCAATATGTGCATTCTCATGACTTGTAAAAAGACCATTAAGGGACAAGATGCAACAAACGTGTTCTTTGAAAAGGTATTGATGCGCTTTTGGATACCAAGGAGCATCATCTCAATTAGTGATAATATATTTCTCAGTGCATTTTGGACTACACTTTATAAGTAGATGGGAACCAAATTGAACATATCTACAATTTTCCATCCACAAACAAATGAGTAGGCAAAAGTAGTGAGCATAACATTGATTTAAATTTTGAGTGGTTATAATCAAACGCATCTAAGGAATTAATATGAAAATATTAATTATATCCAACACTATTAAAAATAGAAGTCCATACTTGTACCAATAAGTCCCCTTTTAAAACTTGTTTTGAGTATTTGCCACCTTTTCCCTTAGATGTTATATATAGATAGCAAGGAGGAGTGAGAAAAGACGCCATTGAAGAAGTATTGAAAGTTGGAAAATCCATTGATGAGATTAGGAAGTCCATTTGTAAGTAAATGAGACATTGAATAAGTCACAGGAAAAATACTAAGCTTGGCATGATCATCATATAATTAAGAAGTTGGGGAGACAAATTTTTGTTGTGTCTAAACAAAGAAAGACTACATGATCCTAGTAAGAAGACCTAGGGTCTTTGGTATGGTACTTTTTAAAGTGTTCGAGAACTTGGTCGATAGTTGCTATAGACTCATTCCACCCCCATATATGTGCATTTACTCAATAGTAAATGTGGAAAATCTGAAACTCCGTGAGCCTTCCATGTTGGACTAGTAAATTGAAGAGAAAGGCTTACCTACAATAGAGGAAATAGAAGCATATGAAGCTCAAGAAGAGTTAGTAAAAGATACAATTTTGCAGAATAATCCTAGAACAACTATATGTGGGTAGATTGAACTCTAGCAAGTTGGGTTGAAAGGACCGTTAAGATCATTAATACTCCAACCTTGTCCACCTTAGTATTATTAGTCTTTTCCTAGTACCAGCTGATGGCATTGGCCTCCTAGTGGTGTGCAAATGTAATAGAAGACCCATTAGCCACTTGATGTGCCCTGAATGCATGATTTTAGGCCATCTAGAGTCATCTCCCTACATTTTAGGAGCTAACTCAATGATCTAATTCAGTCCACCTGAGTTCATGACTCTAGTGGAGGGTTTGTGCTCCGATTGCCACTGATTGTGATCTAATGCACCCTCTATAGCCTGTTTGCATAAAAATTTTCATGAGAAACTCACTTATGCACCCTTCTTCATTAGTTAACTGACAATAGCTTCAGTTCACTGACAATCAGTTGAGTTTGGAACCTCCGAAGCAATGTAGTGGTGATATTTCCTAGGATGGACTAACATGAATTCGAATTATATATGGATAATCGAATTCTCTCTATTGTACCATATCTGTTGACTATAAAGATTAATGGAATATGACACACTTTTCTGTGCGCATCTGAGTTTCAATGCATGTTTAATTTTTCTGTTCAATTCACTGCAATTTTCACTATAATTATTCCTCCTTTCTATTCCTATCACTGTGAGGTTTCTTAGGCTCAATTATTTGCTACGTTTTAGAATTTCACATGGTATCAGAGCCCATAAGTGTTGTTTTATCTTCAATTTGAGAGTTTTTGTAGGATTTTGAGAAGTTTTTAGTGCAGTAGTAACAACAGTTTCAATTTGCATTCGCTCCAATAGCTAGAGATGGAGAATTCAAATGCTCCTTTGTATCCAAGAATCTTGACACCCTTCCATTATCTTGATTGGAGGGAAGATATGCAGATTGTGTTGCGCAACAAGAGTCTGTACAGGGTCACAATGGGCAAGGAGGTCGAACCTGAGGTAGCTGTTGAGAAAGAAAAGTACCTGAACAAGTTAGATGAGGCTTTTGGTTTAATGTGTATTCACATCTCCAGAGATTTTCTATTCCATCTTGATGGATTGAAGACCCCAAGGGAGGTTTGGCAGAAGCTTGAAACTCTTTTTGGCAAGCAATATGAGCTAAGAGGCCACGTCTTGGAGAATGAATTTGATTTCTCTTCAACCAGTAGTTTCGAAACCATACAGTAATTATTTTCAAAGTTCGAATCCTTAGTTAGGTAGTGCAAACAATGTGGAATTGACAATAAGGATGAGAAACTGGTGCTATCCATCCTAAGCAAGCTTGGTCTTGAATTTTCAATATTTGTATCTACCTTTCACTCTAGGAGGTTGTCAAGTCCCAATTGGAAAATGCCTTATTTAGATGCATTCACTGGATCTATCATCCAAGAACAAGATGATCTAATTCAAATGGGCACCCAAAAGGCCTCCAAGAATCAGGCTCTTATGGATGGGGAGTCAAAAAGTGCGAATTCCAAAGGGAAGCAGAAGGGAAAGGACAAGAATAAATTTGAAACAAATCAAAGGAGAAGCCTAATCCATTAGAAGAAGCCTCTATCTCCAAGAAGGATAAGCAAATGAGGTTTGAGAAGACCAAGTGTACCTATTTCAAGAAAGGAAACCATACAGAGAGTTCATGCATGAAGAAGAATATAGATCAAATGACCGAAATTCTTGAACAACACAACATTTCCCTCCTAGAAGGCGCAAGGGAGAATGATTTTGGAAGTGAGACATATGATAATGAGAGATGCTATGCACTGAAGGCTGGATTCTCACAATCACAAGCCTTCCTCATTGATTCTGGAGCCTCCAACAACATGGTTTCCTCCATAGAATCATTTTCTTCTCTAGATCTCACTGATGGTCCTAGTATTCATGAACATGGGAGATAATTCAAAGATCTCTTTTGAATGGAAGGGAACAATACAACTGGAGCATGAAAAGTTCAAAAATGTTCTATATGTTCCTTCCTTGGCAACAAACTTGTTATCTAATTATTAGATGACACACACAGGTTCACTGAAGAAAGTTGTTTTTGGACCTGACACAATTGAGATTGCAGAGATTTCTTATGGGAAGCTAATAATGAAAGGAATTGAAAACCATGCTTGAATTCTCTCACTTTTTTCCATACTCTCTTCCTACTCCATTTTCACTTGATGTAGATCATAATGATGTTTCTTCTGATGATCCACATTCAGATTCTGAAGATGAGGACCAAGTTAAATCATATTTTGATGTTGCGAATGAATATCAAGAAGATCTAGATCCAGAACTAGAACCTGCTTTCAATCCATGTCCAAGGACAAAATGGGCTCACAAATTCCTTGAATTTGCTGCGAACACAGCTAGGGATCCATTTGACCATAAAAGAACCAAATCTCAATTTCAAGATGCAAACCTTGCACTATGTCATATAGATCCACTTCTACTAGAGAGGTGCTACATGATGGTGGGGTCTGATCCATAATCCTTCAAAGAGGATTGCCATGATCGGAGATGGCAAGATACCATGGATGAAGAATATGAGTCATTGGAGAAGAAAGAGACATGGGATCTTGTCTCTCTTTCCCTAGGGAGAAAGCTAGTCCAGTGCAAGGGGATCTACAAAATAAAACTTGTTTCTAATGGATATACAACCAAGAAAAAAGCTTGGTTGGTTTCCAAGGGGTACTCACAGGTTCATGGCTTGGACTACAATGATACATTCGCCCCAATAGAAATATTGGATTTTGTCAGACTTTTTTTTACAACTCTAGCTTCGAAATAGTGGGAGGTACATCAGAGAAGCGGATCCAAATCTAGATCCATTACATACATTACTATCCTATAGAGGAGCATATTGTAGACATCTCAACAAAGTCTTTTACTCATAGGAGATTTTCCTATCTCAAATCTTGGTGTGAAGTTTGTTTGAGTTTCATGCTGTTCATTTTTTAGGGTTTTTTTTCCCATGAGGTTTTCCCCCATTTCCTTAGTTTCATGAACAATTATTTTATTATTATTATTGATTGTATGGGTGACCTTTGGTCTCAGTAACCAAGGCCTAGGATGACTAAGTTTGGATTAAGAGGGGGTGTTAGGATAATTAATACTCCAACCTTAGTATTATTAGTCTTTTCCTAGTATTGGATGATGTCATTGCCCCCCAAGTGGTGTGCAGATGTCATCTAGGACCCATTATCCACTTGATGCACCCTACATGCATGATTTTAGGCCATCCAGAGTCAGTTCCCCACATTTTAGGAGCTAACTCAATGATCTAGTTGAATCCACCTGAGTTCATAACTCTACTGGGGGGTTTGTGCTTTGATTTCCACTGATTGTGATCTAATGTGCCCTCTCTATCCTGTTTAAATGAGATTTTGCATGAAAAACTCACTTATGCGCCCTTCTTGATCAGTTAACTGACAATCAATTGAGTTTGGTTGAGTTTGGAACCTCTGGAGCACTGCAATGGTGATATTTCCTAGGCTATACTAACATGAATTTGAATTCTCTCTAGATAATCGAATTCTCTCTATTGTACCATATCGGTTGACTATACTAATTAATGGGATATGACACTTTTCTGTGCACATCTGAGTTTCAATGCATGTTTAATTTTACTGCTCAATTCACTGCAATTTTCACTGTAATTATTCCTCCTTCCTAATCCTATCATTGTGAGGTATTCTTAGGCTCAATGATCTGTTGTGTTCTATAATTTCATAAGGAAAACTTCCAAGCAAGTTCAAAAGTTACTCCGAGGAGAAGGTATAGAAACAATTTCCTCACCTCTTTTATTAAAATAATTTTTGGACTAAAAGCCTCACTAAATGGGGAGGTATCATCCAAAATTGATCATTATATGTTTTGACATATTTTTTGGTATTTTCTGGGTGGAAAAGTGGATTTATTAACTTGCAGTTCCTATTTGGGGTCTAGAAACTTCTAGAGCCAATTTGAGGGCTTAAATGATCATTTTTGGGTCAAAAATTTGTGAATAAACTCCCCATCCTATTAATGTTGTTCTACACATCGAGCGATTTTGAACAACATGAAGATCACCCCAATTAGAGTTCATATACAAAATTTATTCTTCCTGGAAATTAACCTATCTTATTGACCATGACATGATATTGAGCGGATTCCATATCTTCTCACATCACCCACACAAGTGGAACTAATTACGTGTGGAGTTTCAATAAGATTCTAGAGGTTCTAAAACCCTAATCCTAATTGGGAGTTGAGGGAGACAAAAAATCTAACCCTAACCCTAAATGACTATCATGCAATGTTAAATACTAGGCCACTAGGAAAGGAAGGGATTCCATTCTCATTGCATTTCTTGTTGTTCCATAGTTGAGTTGAGCATCTAGGAGTGGAATATTTGAGTAAAAAGAGAAACTACAAGATCCTACAACATCCATAAAGGATATGGTGCCCATGGAAACTCCAGGATGAGTGCATTTTCTTTTTATTTTCATTTCACAACTAAGAAGAAAAGAGAAAGGCAAGGCCTCACCTTCTAGATGGGTTTTTCTTATATTAGGTTTTCCCACGGTACATCTTATCTTCATTGTGTGGATGGTGTATTATTTCAATAGCTTCTTTCATTTTAGTTTCAGTTTACTTTAGTATTTTTTGTGTTAGACTAGTAATATTAAATATGGTATCTAAGTAAAATGTTGTACAAATAAGATATTTCATAATATTGTAAGATTTGTTAAGAAAAAATCTTCAACTGGAATATCCATGATAGTTTACAATTCACAACTATTCATATTCATGTTCATTTTCAAGTATTTGGTGTAAATTATCTTGATGTGCTAGCTCAATTCGTCGAGTGCATTAAGATTCATGCAAGAGGTCTCAAGGTAAATCTCTATGGTTGGTTTCCTTTGTTGCATGCCTCATTCGATGTCTCTGCCAAGTCCATAATCATTAAGAGCACCAACAAGTTTACATTGGGTACCATCCATGAAATGTGAGGAAGTGCCCAAGGGTTTTTGCAGGAGGCTTTCCTTTGAAACAAAATCAATATTAAAATTTATAAAATGTGGCCCCTAATTTCTATACAAATAAAAAAATCATGTGATCACTAGTTTCTAAATAAATAAACATTAATTTATGCAAATGTAGATTACTTTTTAAAATGATTGAAATTGAGGTTTGAACCCAAGCCCAGATGATTAAAATGTTTGTGAGATTCAAACTCAAAGCCTAATGAGTAGGAAAAATGTTATCTTCTCATTGTAGCATATCCTTATGTGCCTCTATTTTAATGATGTTAGAGGATTACTAAAATAATATTGTATAAATCAAATTTGAAAATATGGATGCACACATAATAGATCAAAAATTCTCCACACTTTATTAATATGAAAATCCTTAAGGTAGGGAAACACCTTACATGTGATCCTTTTATGGAAGGATCCACTATTTTTCTTGCCTCTTTGAGGGGTTAAACTCCTATGAACTAAGCTCCACATACAATAGTCTTCCACACAACTTATAAGGAGGAATCCATCCTTATTTATACAAATCTAATCATAACAAGCTCCAAAATACCTTGAGGCCCCATTACATTTATTCATTAATAAATACCATAGTGGGCATTATTTAATAATAACAAACATAGTGGACCTATTCCACTTTACATTGAATGGCCTCCATTATTACTCCAGTGGTCCCTTTGTCCCCCCATTAAACCCTTAGGGAGGGGCATAACACTCCACCACGCTTAGGAAAGTGTTGCGCTCAACGCTTGATGTGAATATGTACAGCCATAAACTAGGGTCCCATGGGAAAATATTTACCGCTATACTGAAGTAGGCCAAGGAACCAGGGCCCCGTGTACAAGTTGTGGCCACCATGCTAATGTCATGTAACCAACTCCATCTTAAGCCTGGGTCCCATGTATGAGTGTTAATGGTCATTGTGAAGTAGTCCAAGGGACTCATCCATAAACTGGGTCCCATGTCCATGTGCTCCAAATAAATAGAACCATCCAAAGAAAATAAATCCGCCGTATAGTAATAAAAGGATGGATATAATAGGAACTCTTCTACTATAGAAGAAGCATACTGAAAATTGATATGCAACACTAGTTGTTGTCTTTCCTCCACAAGTTTTTCTTCATGTGGAGAAGAGTAAAAAATATTATGGAAGTAGTTGTCTTCCCAAAAATTACATCTATCCATATACCAACCCTCATAAGCCTCTTTTTGATTATGCTAGTCATATCTTTCTTGGTTATACTTTTCAATGATAAAAGAGTATATGGTATGAATAACACAAGCCTCATGCAATTTACTTATATCCTCCTTAAGTTTACTCACATTCTCCATATGTTTAATCATTAGATGCTGCATAGATTTTGAATTTTCATTCATAACATGAAAATATTTAGTCATTACTATGTGTTCCTCCCATGCTAGGTTCCATACACACCTCTTTTCTATTTTTCAATTCCGTGAGGGTTTTTGGGCGGAATTTTGAAAGGACGATAGCGTACTAGACATTGAATCAAAATGTCATATAATATGCCATATGAAATGTCTAGAAATTTTCTCTCCAACGACACTAACCTAGTTGCAATCTAATCACCATGTCAGAAGTTATGTCATCTACAAGATCTGAGACCGTCACCCATCCGTCACCAGAAACCAAAGTTAACAAATTTCAAATGGCAATGTCTCTCTCTTGTCTGGACTCCTATTTGAGTGTTTTTGTTAATCACATATTTCACTAAGAGGAACTCAAGGGAGGGTGCACAAAATTGCTCCCCAAAACCGTGAATGCAACGGGGACGCGCTAGTGAGATTAAAACAACCATGCGAACGCACCTAAGGCAGCGTGCACACACTGCTAGGTTCATTACCAAACCGAGGCACATACGTGTGGCTGGCGCGTGCGCGCTTAGGGGCGCGCACGTGCTCCTGTTAAAAAAAACAGAGTAGAATGTTCCCATTCTACTCATTGGAGCCGAGCGTGACTTCCTCTCTGCTTGCGCGTGACTACAACCACCAAAAGAGACCATTTCCACTCCAAAACCCACCAAATCGATCCACCAACTCATCAACACATCAATTGGATAGGTAAATTCCAATTTTTTTGTCATTGTATTAATTTTTTGTGTCATTTTATTGATTTTTTTTGTTTATTAAATTGTTAATAATTCCCAAATTATTAAAACAATGGAGAAATTTTCAATTGCAAATTGTAAACCGAGACAATGAGTGAACAAAATATTAACCCGGAGTCTGGTGGAACACAAAAAAACCCAAACCTTGGACCCAATGCCAAAGAAAACCGTCAACAAAATCCAAATGCAGAAGAAAATCAAAACCCCCAACCAAATGTTGAACAAGATGACCTTAACCATTATGTAAATGAAATGAGAGTGCACACTCAAGAACTAAGAAACACGGGGGAACCATCTCGAGTGTCTCTTGCCATGTCAATTGAGAGCTCAATTGACTCCCTCATCCATGCACATCACCAATTGACCGACATGACTGAATATAGAGCTAGGATGCGGGAGTATTACTCCACGAGCATTTCCAAGGAAGCAATAAAAGATTTGACTATTACAAAGGCCCAATTATATAGTATGTTCACCGATCCAAGAGCACAACAACCACCCAACACTAGAAAGCCACATGTCTGCATGGATTGGTGTCTTTACCAACGATGGAGGGACAATTGGATGCAGAGGTGGTTCATGGTGTACGATAAACCTCCCTTCAATAATAGGGAGCTTCCACAGTACTTCCTTCATAAACTGCGGGTTGAGTTTATGCTCGGTCTACATGTCAACTATTTTGACATAACTGAGTTCCAGGGTGTTAGGTGTGGATCGGCCCAAGATCAACCTGCTATTAGGAGGAACCCACTGAGAGGGCCACTAGCTCCTAGGCGCGACCCCAACCCCTCTCCCCAACCACCTTAGTTACCCCACATACTTGATCAGACCGAGGAGTCAATGAGGAATGTCGCACGTGGACTCCTCAGACACACCTCCTTTGTAGCAACGACTACAGTGGAGAGTTTGGTTGACCTTGATAGAGATCCAGGTGCAGGGCCTTCACGACAGGGCCAGGATAGACTTGTGACCAGTGGTAGCCATGTTGGGAATTCTAGTTCGATGGGGACAATGCCACATCTTGCCACATCTTTGTCCCCATTGCGGGAACACTTGCCCTAGCCCGATCGAGGGTTGTTATGTGGATCGGGTCAGCAATTTTTTTAATGTGTTTTCAATCATCACTTGATAACTTGTAAAGTATTTTTGTTTGACTTAAACTATTATTTCAATGTACAGTTATTCAGAACTGAGACAGCAACATGGTAGAATGTAGGATCTCCCAACCTGGATGCAGTAATGGCAGCTACAAATGAAATTGCGGCACCTCACACGGAGGTATCTTCAGTACCTCACACAATATTGTTATTACTTATGGCATTTATATTACTTAAGTATTTATATTTATGGCATACACGTTGATAATTCGTACAATATTTTTGAATATCTTGATTGCCTACATAATGACTTGTTTAACATGTTCATAACATGCATGCATTTTGGTGTCCACAGGTGTTCCCTGACTACGGTGATCAACCATCCCCGCCAGGGATTGGAAGATCACCATATATACAGGTACAATGTGTAGTTAAAGGCACGCTTTTAATTTCAATTGTTACTACTTACTATGGTGTAATTTATTGTTTGTTTACTAAATTGTGATTTTACAAATGTATATGTAGGTGCCACCAACAGCTGTAGGTCCCCATTTTAGTCCTATGTTTCCACCCTCTCCCATGAGTCCCACCCCTCACTTCCATCTAGAACCCTCCCTCCGTCCACCCCCTCCCTTCCATCCATCCTCCCCTCTCCGACCATACTCCCCCCCTCCATCCATCCTCCCCCACTCATCCACGCCCGCCCCGTCTATACATCCTCCCCAATTTATCCACACCCCCATGTCTATCCATCCTCCCCCATTCGTCCATGCCCCCCCTTCCTTCCAGCTTCCCCTCTTCGTCCACAACCTCCCTTCCGTCCATCCTCCTCCCTCTATGCAGGACTGCCAGCCCATGCACCATCCCTCAACATCCCCCCTATCCCTTTTTTTTATACCCTCTATTGTACAACCGGTAGGGGTTCATCATCCACGACATCCTCCTCCACCCCATACCACCATGTCTTCTCCCACCATATTTTCCCCACTTCCCGCCACTATTGTGGCATCTACTCTTCCAATATCCTCATCTGTATCTCTAGTGGTTGCACCTGTAGTGGCTGAAACTACATCTGCGCCCCCCCCCCATGACTACATCGAAGTTGGTTGTCCAGCCATCTGCTCCACCTACTAGCCCAGAAGCCCAGCCATGTCCCTCGTTGGAGGTGTTCACGGTGAGAATCAAGCTAATTTATGAAAATATTTTGATGCATTAACAAAAATTAATTTAAGCAATTCATTACTTTTCAATGAAATGATTGTTGTAAATGTTGTAGGATGAAATTGTTGAGAGGCTCCGCAGATCCAGGACACTTGCCTCATGTTTCCCACTTGCATCAGAGGTGATTTATTTAGGATTTGAATTCTACATTTGTTTTATAAATGTGGTAAATGTTGCAAATTCTTGAAAATGATGGTATCTTATATCATTTGTTCCAGATCCCGGAGAGACGGTCTACTCCTAGACGGAATAAGACCCGATCTACCAGTAATTCAAAGAGTAGGAAGATCGACTTTGGAGATGCGCCTGTGAGTGAAGGGGGTGGTCACAATGCTTGACACACCATGTTATGTACATTAGCCATGATGTGGCACTTTCGTGCACTGGTTTCTATGTACTTTGTATCTACGACACGATTTTCCATGTATTTTGGATCTACGGCATGAGTTGCTACATTTTCTATAGGGCACGAGTTGCCATTATATGTACATTGGGAACCATGTTCCACTATTTGCCAGAAATTGTATGAGTTTGGATGAGTTTTGTAGCCTTGATGTACATGGATTTTCAGTTATGTGATTTATATCGATGTTGTCTATATTAGTATCTTGTTGTCTAATTTTGTTGTCTCATGTTGTGTGTATCATGATGTGATGTTGTCTAAATTTGGTTTTTACTTCTATTTGTCCATGGCACGCGGTCTTAAGTTTTTTGTACCAATGATTTCCATGCATTAGTTGATAATGTGAATCAACCTGAAGCTTACCTAGATCTTAGAAGAGAAGTTGGATATCATAGTTCAGCTTGGTTTATCTTTCCACATGTAAAATCTTGTAATGGTATATATGTTAAGAAAACACTATAAACATAGGCTAACTCCAACAAAATCCTGTGTGAGAATTAATCTAAAAACAAACAGAATAAACGGATGGACAAATCATACCTCATGGCACATAAGATATATATTGGGAACTTGAGTACTAGGAAAAGAATACTTAAAAATAGAAAATTTCAATTGTTATCAAAAGGTTAAAATGAGATCCAACATTATTTTTAATAGCTCTACATAATGAGATCCAAAATGTCCATACTCTACATAATGAAATGTCGTCACTAGTATTTATATTGACCATTTTGTCTACTTAAGATCATGCAACAAATTAATAACCAAGTTATGGAATCATTTCTTAATCAATTGTCACCATACAAATAGGACAACCTTGAGCACAATTTATAGCTACCTCATTCATTCTCACTCACGGATATAACCACCTTTGATTTGATGACCATCACATCCACTACCATTTCCAATTAGGACTTCCTTAATTTATCATTATGTGATAGCGATCTAATATTATGTAGACACATTGACTTAAACACATATAGTTGAAATTACAATAAATGACTACTATGAGGTGTATTTTTGAGGCTATATCCACCTCAACACACCAACTTGTTACCCCAATACCCCAAATGCTTTCGAATTCTGTCTGGAAGGGATTGATGGGTATTAGGACATCCTAATTCATCTATTGGACACTCAGACATGTGTTAAAGACATTTAGGACTTGCATTATATCAATAGAGTCACACATACACCCTCATCAAGTTGCATGCATCCATTAGTGCGCCATCAACACTAGAACATGTAAGCAATACTACACGTTGGACTAAGCTTTACTAATGTTATGATAATATTAGGTTTGCCATCCATTGAGAAGGTTTCCATAGGTGTGCATATCCACCATATAAAAATATTCATGGTACAACCAATTTCAAACCATTAGGTTTCTAAATTAGGTATCCGGTGATAGGTACAATGGTTTTCTAGCTGTATGCACCCTTGATATATAGATGAGAAACTATGCATATATGTGTATAGTGATTTGGATTCAAATGTATGCACATGGATATATATGTACAATGAAAATGATTTAATTTTTATATGTATTATAATTTAGGGCTAGATCTTAGGCTACATAATAGGGTTTCATTTGTGATTAGAATACAAACTAGGATTTACGCTACCAACACTTCAACAAATCCTTGAATTAGCGTATGTTTTAGCTCCCTTTTTAGTGTCCACTATCACTTTTAGTGTATTTTTCATCATTTTTTGTACAAAGTGGACGCTTTTCCACGAGATGGCGCTTTTAATGACGTTATTTGCGTCCTTTTTTGAAAGTAGACGTTAATTGGGACGCTAATTAGCAACCCAATTAACGTCCCAATTAGCATCCCAATTAGCATCCCAAATAACGTCCATAATAGCATCCCATTTAACGACCATAATAGCCTCCAAAATAATGTCCAAAATAGCACTAGGTATAGAGTAAGCGATTGCGCCAGGAATTTTGAAAGGAATTACGCCATGAATTGCACCACGAATTCTGAAAGGAATTATGCCATGAATTGCGCCAGGAATTTTGAAAGGAATTACGTCATGAATTGCACCAGGAATTCTAAAAGGAATTACGCCATGAATTGTGCCAGGAATTCTGAAAGGAATTACACCATGAATTGCGAAAAACGTCTGATATAGAGCCAAGTATAAAGTCAAGCATATCGCTAGGCATAGTTCCTGGAATTGCTCCAGGAAGTTCGAAAGGAATTGCGCCATAAAAAAGTGCCAGGAAAACTCCAATGTTTCGCTAGGGATAATGCTAGGCATGTTGACAAAAGTAGCACCTAAATGGCCATTTTGGAAATTGAGATACCCTAATTAATCGTAAATAACCCTTAGGAATCCTATGTTCCATAACGACATTATAGTGTGCCTAACGACATGTTGATGCATATATTGACAATTATAAATATGGCAATGATGATTTATACAATATTTAATAGGATGTTGATGATGGCGATGATGTCAATGTCAATAATGATGATGCAGGTTATTATAGCATTATTTGATATTGGACGGTCCTAATGGAAACATAATTCACCTTAATGGAATCAAAGTGACTGATAATATCCCCTAGATGACCCTAATCGCATATGACTGCCCCTAACAACATTTGAGTGACCCTAATGAAACTTGACTCGCCATAAAATCATGAGGATGATCATGTTGATGATGCATGATGGCAAGAATGTTGATGATGATGATTATGATGATAATAATGAGGTTGAGATGAATGACTATGATCATGATGATATATGATCGGATGCCAATGATGATGATGATGATGATGTTGATGTACTCATGTATGGTGTTGATGGTGATGGTTATGATGGCGACGATATCAATGTCAATGATCATGATTCATGTGATAGTACTTATGGATCTTTATTTATCATAGTGGCACCTAATTACCGTAATCATGGCACTTTTGGATCTCAATTAATGATCCTAATGTGGGGTAAATTACCTTAATGTCACCTAAATTGCTCTAATGGCATTTGATTTTCACCAACAACATTTGATAGACCCTAATGGCATCTGATTGACCCTAAAAACATTATGATGATGCATTATGATAATTATGATGGAGCTTATGGATATGATTTGATAATTATAACACTATATCATCCATTCTTGCAAGGAAGTAAGGTTCCTTGCTCATTATTATCACAATTATAATGATGATGACAATGATGTACTTGATGACTATGATGATGATGATGATGTTGATTATGATGATGATGATGTCGATGTCAATTATGATTATGCATGTGGTAGCACTTCTATATCCTGATTGATCCTAATGGCACCTATATGTCTGTAACAACATCTAAATGACCCTACTATCACCAAAATGACTGTAAGGACATCTACATGACCCTAACAATTACATGACATGAATCCTAATGGCAATGAGTGATTATGAACACTAATGGCATATGACTTACCATAATGACAATGATGACGATGATTTTGTTGATGATGTACTTGATGGTGACAGTGAGGATGATGATGAAGATGATCTTGATGTACCATGTGACATTGATGATGATGATGACAATAATATTGATGTCCATGATGATGATGCATGTGATAATACTTCCAGACACTATTGATGCTAATGGCACCTAAATTTATGTAATCACATATGAGTGACATACTAATATCACCTAACTGGCGCTAATGACATTCAATTGTTGTCAATGATATTTGAGTGATTGTAACATGACATGAATGCAAATGGTGATGACTGATGATGAACCATAGTGGCATATGTTTGATCCTACAACAATGATGACAATGATATGGTCGATGATGTACTCATTGATGAGGAAGACGATGAACATGATGTTGTTGATGATGTACTTGTTGATGATGATGACGATGGAAACAATGATGGTGATGATGTTGATGCAATGTATGATGTACTTGAAGATGACATTCACTTTTCCTTGACAACATTTGAGTGGCATTAATGGCATTTGAGTGACTGTAAAAACATGACATGAATCCAAATGGAGAAGAGTAACGATGAACCCTAATGGCATATGAGTGACCATAACGACGATGATAACAATGATGTTGTTGATGATGTACTTGTCGATGATGATGATGATGATGATGACAATAAGGATGAGGATGATGATGATGTTGATGCAGCATATGACATATTTGATGATGACATTTAGTTGTCCTCGACAAAATTTGAGTGACCTTAATGGCATTTGAGTTAATGAAGAGTAATGTTGGCCTTGATTGGTTTAGTCATGCAGAGGCTAACAGATTCAAGTGTGCATGCAAAGCATAAATGCAACCCCCATATGGATATTGGTGACGGTGATTTCAATCAAGGACACTTAATGCAGTGCCTTATTTCCAGGATATCACAAGCACAAGAGATGGCGAATTGAATGGAGTGACAGGGCTCATATAAGGAAATTTGTACTCGATCCTTCCGGTAGTGTACTAGGACCTTGCTTCGGGTTTATGAGAATTTTTTTAACAATGGGAATGTGCCCCTATTTCTTATCCATGCAAATATCGCCAGGATTTCTTTCTCAAGCTATGTCCCTCTAGGATTTGTGTTTGGGATTGTTTTCGTGTTCCTCATGGCCCACTTGAGATGCAAAGGCCATCCTCGTAGAATTGATGGAGCTCATAACTGCTTTGTTTCCAATTCGAGAGAATGCTTGAAGATTGTTTGGTTTCCCCACCATTCTTTAGGGACACATGGGGATAGTTCGATGAATAATTATGTCTCATTAGTCAGTTGGTCAGAGCCATAGGTTTGGAGTTTCTAGTTGAGTGGTTCAATGGGAACATAATTTCTTTGAGGTTTGGGGAAAATCTGGTCCACGGCATTGAAGGTGAAGAACAAATTCATATGAAACCGGAATCTGGCTCAAGGGATCAAGGTCAATAGGAACTTTGGATTTGAGGAAATATATGGTCCAACCTACTAAAATATAACATATATTTCATGACTAAATTATCCATTAGGGGGGGATGCTCCCATTTCCCATAGTTTGCTTAATGGTCTATAACATCCTTTAACACATGTATTACATGAACACCTATTTTGGTGAGGAGAAAATCATGCCAGTGAGACATAGGGTTGTCATGGAACAACTATATGTTACTAGTTTAAATTGAGTACAAGGATACAAGGGTGGTTAACAATATCCTTACTGCATTAAACACTTCCCTTGCATATGGGAACTAGATAGTCGAGAGGCTCTTGCCCTATGTTGATAAGATTATAGAGCATCACACCCCTTTATAGGTAGATTGCAATATTGTTGAAATGTTATCATGATGCATTAAACCTTTGCACTTTTACTTGCACTAGTGGGAGGGTGGGTTTCCCTTATGCATTTGAATTATGTTGCATATTTTTTGAGAGGATTCCCGACACTCGTATTGTGATATGACCCCAAGGGAGGAATATATGATGTTAAATGTATATGTATATTTCACACACCAGATTCTCATACTGTATGCCATGATCGATCATACATTTTTAGAACCACAATCACAAATTAATAAGAAAAGGCCAAAGACCTTCTTTATCAATAAATATGAAAACAAATTACACCAGTTTTATTTTTTAAAACTATGTCTACTTTCAAATATTTAAACTAATATTTTTATAATAATCATTACTACATAATTTTTTTTTAAACTTTGTTTATTTTTAAATAATTAAATTTATAACAGCATTTAACAAAAACATTAAAAATTGATTTCTAATTTTTTTTTTCTAAACCCAATATGCAGGGGAGGATTATGTTTCGTATAGGCGGGAAATTAAAGACGTTGGTAAAAATATTGGCTCTCACCAGGAGTCCAATTCCTTTTTGTTTTTCAAGTTAGCAGTGCTTAGTTCGAAACTGTGTCCAATCCATAAGTACAGCCAGACCAACTGTCAAACACCAAGACCAGAAAATCCATCACATTCCGTATTGTGTAAAATGCGAGGGTTTATCAAATGCATCTTCTGGGCGTACTAGTTTCATATCCTTGGCTTCAGAGCAAATTCACCCAGATAGAGCTTCATCGATTTACATCTGTGGTGAGAATGAAGAATCGTTGGGGTTTCAATGGGAATGAGGTACTTCCTAGAAAGGTTATTCCATCGAATTCGCTGGGAAGAAACCCGAACTCCAAACCAAATCAATGGAACCTGAATCCCAAAATGATGGTACTCTCACTTCCTTACCTAAAATTTATTCATGTTGTTGTATGGGTTTCTTATAGATGAATTTTCTCTCATGCATGGTCTAGGTCCTCTGATAAAAAAATCAGTAGCTTTCCTTCATTCTTTGCATCTAAGCAATATTCATTTCCAAAATAAAATCCCTCTCGCACATTTCTCTAATTTATGTTTCCTTATTTGACTTATTTCCTCTGTTTATCCCACCCCATCGAGAGTGAGGCGCACACATTGACTAAATAATGACGATTATAGAGGGATTATATAATGTGTTCCTATAAAATGACATAGAGGCAATCGAACCAATGAATATAGGATATTTCTCATGATAGATGAATTAACCCTGATTACGCTGGCTACATTCTAAGGAAGCATTAGGGAAGTTGAAAATGTCCTGCAAGGGGTCCCTTGAATGTGCATTTCCATAGCTTTGTTTCATGTAATCGCTAGAAAATAGAGACTGAGAAGACGAAGATTAAGAATTCACCCTGATTATGCTAGCTACATTCTAAGGCAGCATCAGGGAAGTTGAAAATGTCCTGCAAGGGGTCCCCTGAATGTGCATCTCCATAGCTCGGTTTCACGTAATCGCCAGAAAATAGAGACTGAGAAAATGAAGTTGGGAAGGCGATATGATAGAATCCCGCAGTGAACAATCTGATGGATGGGGGAGGAATGGCAGGATGCCAAGTGGATGATGTTGTGAAATCGAGGAGGGTAGAAAATGTAGATTTGTATTTCAACAATCATGTTTTCGATCTTGATGGATGCCTCTGGTATTCTTTCAAATCCAAACTGTTAAGGAAGCTCATGGGAAATAATAGATTGAAGTCTATTGGACCTTTATTTTGTCAAAATTGAAAATGCTTCTTTTTTAAAAACCTGGACGTTGCTTTTGTTTAAAAGGTTGGGCCTTGGGTTTGGCATGAGTTATCCATGTTTCTGTTCTTACAAACGATGGGTACAATTCCAAAGTTCAAGATAGCTAAACATGCATGTAGACAGAGCTCCAACAATGATGATGTTAATGGTGTGATCCTATAATAAACCAATAGCAACCACAATGGAGGCATTAATGGACTGATCAAAGAAGCTCTCATGCCAGCAATAAACCAACATAAAATAGATTAAAAGAGTGCACTAAATCAACAATGGAAATCGGTTTTCCAGCCACTGAAATCTATAGGAAGAGAGAAGAGATCAGATGATATTTATGCATGTAGTGTATTAACAGACCTCGCCTGGAATTTATTTCGAGCATGAGAAATAATAGAATACAATCAGGGAATATTTCCAGCATGACTATTGCAAGATTGTTGACAATACTAAATGAGTGTCGAAGGGTTCTTTTGACCAGCACTTGGGAAAATTTTCGGCCAGCAGTCATGTCTTCCCACTAAGCCAATGGCTAAGCCTTCTTTTCAGCCTGAAACAGTAGCTCTGAAATATGGTGATGGCCACCAGAAGTAAGGGTAATTCATAGAATGAGTTGGAGAATTATATGCAACACCTTAACAGCATTTGGAACCAGTAGATCATGGTGTTGTGTTGGTATTTGGAAGTTTGTTTGAGGAAAGCAGTGTACACCAAGTCTGGCAGACATATCTGAAGGCATTCGAGGGCCTATTTCTAGGAAGATTTGGGGCATAATATCAGCAAATTCTCCATCGTTCGGTCACCCAAAAGTCTGTAGTATGAAAAATAGCTAATCATTAGCAAGAAAGTTGGTATCTTGAAGGGAGACACCTGCTGTGAGGTCTGATAACTGAGTTTCAACACCTGAAACACTTGGACATCAGTCACCTGTGTGCAGGATTTATAGTTTGCACTATGTCAATAACACAATCATCATAAAAAAAATTTGCCAACTTTTTTTAATACATGGTGACAAACTGTAGCCAACAATTTTACAATTGTGCCTCATTACCTCAAATGCGCTCTTTAAATCCATACAAAAAAGAGTGTTGTTCTGAAAGGTATCCTCTACATATTTTATATACTTGTGATTAAATTCAGTAAAATTGTGTACAAATACCTATGTTTGTGGCTTGTTTCTTGACTAGAGGGATTATGTAAGAATCTAATATTGTCATTACTTCCAAGTACATAGATCCATTTTTAGTAACAGGATGGATTATAATCCCTAATGAAAGATCTCAAAATGTCTCCATGGTATAGAAAGCACTATTACTAGCTTTCCCTATGGTGGGTAATTGACTTGTGTGGAAGTTGGGAAAGGTTCTAGTATCTATATTGGAGTCAATCTCTCCATTAATTGCAGAAATGAGTATAAAATGTCAAATCTTTTATTTACTAGCCTAATGAACAACATCATGCTTTCTTTTTCTAATGCTCTTTGATTTAGAAGCTGACAATTTTTTGAGGTGAGAAGGGCATCATAGGGGACATCGATCTTGTTTGAATCCTTTCTAGGGATTCAGATTCATATGCACCTAGATTGATCCAATTTCATGCCTTTCTAAGGAGTGGGAAGCATATGTACATAGATTGACATCCAATTTCATTAAACTGAATATGTAGAGGGCCTAGTTGTTTGGTCAAAAAACCTTGCTGGCGAGTTTTATATTACAAGGTTGGGATACTTGGTGATGTTCATAGATGATCACATGTTTTTATATTGCAAGGTTGGGATGCTTAGTGATTTTCATAGATGATCAAGCTTAGGATGTAAAATGGTGGTGGATAAACTTATGGATAATTAAAGAGCCTCTTAAAACAATGCTCTTTATACGGATTATGTTTTCCAACAAAAGGATAACATGGTATGATTTATTGAAGTGATCCTTTGAAGTCCCAAGTATGTGGCCATGTGTAAGTGTGTTATTGACGCCATTTTTCATGTTTTAGCATCTAAGCCATCACTGTATGCTTTATTGAAGTGGTCCTCTGAGGACCCAAGTATGTGGCCCATGCGTAAGCGTGTTATTGACACCATTTTTAATTTTTTGGCATCTAAGCCATCACAACGACCTTAACTTGAAGAAAATTTTGTATGAGCCACTTTGATTGTACATACTCTCCCCCCCACCCACCTGAGTGCATTCTCACAACCATCCATAAGATCTCGGCTCAAATATAGATAAAATAATTCCCATCAATACAACTCCTACCATCTCTTTAACATTTTTATGTTTCCCTAGCACACCATTTACGAGATCTCTCCTCCTTCCATGTTGTACACCTATTCCATGATTATGCTATAAACATCTAGGTTCATTGTTCAAAACCACCCTCATGGATTCTCCATGGATCTCTAGTGATTTAGGTCTACATTCATTCTACTAACTCACTTTGAAGTTCACAAAAGTTTAAGTCCAAAAAGCAGCAAAGTTATTTTTCATGGGGAAATTCCTAGCCATATCCATTAGTCATCGTGTCTTCTCATTATCTCACATCAAACACATGAACTCCATGTATATTTTCACTAAATGACATATTCTCAAGTTTTCTCACCCTTTGTCAGCCTTCCTCTTTTTTAAAGAGCATCCATCGAAGATGTGCTTATAGGGAGAAACTTGAGCATATGGCTACACCAAAACCAATTACATATTTTATACCTAGGGGTGTGAGGATTATCTCTTATAAATTGGTATTTCTCTTCAAATCTACTCCATGGTTGCATGTGACATCACTAGCACTGAAATGATTACAACATATTTTTGCATAGTCATGTTAGTTCCATGCTTCCAATTGCATCTCTAGTGATTCCATTTATATGCTACACTCTTTCCACATTTGAGCCTTATCCACATAAGATTTATTTCATTGGCTAGTCAGTAGTCTACATATTGCTCCTGAATGCACCAGTCACACCAACCATAAAAAAAGAAGGAATGAACTAAGTAGCTATCATAAAAATAATAATGATAATTATAAATAATATTTAATAAGCTAATGAAAAGTCAAAGGCCATATATCCTTTAACCTTTTGACTTGTTAATGCATATAAGTATACCATCACTATGTCATTGCATCATTCATGTTTAAGTAGTCGTCCAAGTTTTAATATCAGGTAACTCGATATTTTACATAATTTGGAGTTTTCTTTTCAGAACCTACAAATTTACTAGAAGATTTTACAGAATTTGGAGTCTCTTTTCAGAACCTACAAATTCTCTTGATGCTTTGTGTTACCCCCTTTTTGCATTGGGTGTCCACTTGTGATTTCATGAGGAATCCTTGGCAACCTGTATGTGAAGAATATCAGGTTTGGGCTAGTGTTAAAGGGGACTCATTGTAGGATGGGTGTGACACGTGGGGGAGACTCCCTGACACCTGTTTGACAGATTCCTTACATTTATGATGCTTGGCATCTCCTATTTTTGGTTAGTGTAAGGTTATGAGAGATTGTCTGATAGATTCCTCTTACACATTATGATGGGAGTTACACATGCAAATTAGGGTGCAATCCTTAAGGATATATTCCTTGTGACATGTGGTGGATGATTCATTCCATAATTCTAGTTCAGTCTTTAAAGGGAAAATAGGTGCCGAGACAAGAAATCATATAAAATAATATGTTTTGAGATTTGAGAATCCTTACGTAACACAATTGAAATGGTGTATAGGATTTACAAAAGCAATAATACAGAGATGTAGATAAGATAAGATAATAGAGGTAATTTTATTACTCTTAAATGAAGTAAGGACATACATCTTAGTTCTTGGAGGGAGGTAGCCAACCATAAATTACTAGATTAGTTCTTGTAGGTCCATTATTGTATATCAAGTATTTATCAGTAGTTTTTGGATTTAAGGTCAATCTGGGGAAAGTCTTTCCTGGCCGAGAGAAATCCGAGGATGTGACAACTTGGTTTTGTTCTCCTGCTCCAAAAGGCATTGTAATTTTCCTTGGATGTACATTGAACAAAACAACACATCACTCAATCCTGGATATACCATCATACATCACTCGATTGGAGATAGACCATCTAAATAGGGGATATATCGGGATAGAGTAGATACCACCAGGATCTACCATCATCCATCACATCAACTGGGTATATATCAAGTAGCCCACACAGAACCAGGGTAGATCCTACCTATATTTCTCAGTTTAAGCCCTAGAAATATTGGATATACCATCTCTCGAATGCATATATGTTTCATGTTTTGTAAATACACACCATTCACAAAATTGTTTCGGTTGGGTTTGTTGACTAGGTGCAATTCAACATTGTCACTAGAAAAGCAAAGGTACCCACCATGCACAAGAGCAATTTAATGCTTATATTCGTCAAAATATTCATTATGTATCAAATGGGATTTACTTAATGTAATGCTTCATGAATTTTAATGGAAAATAGTTTTTAATTTGGTTTTAACCATTTTGATGGTATGTAACGTTGCAAGATAGCCATGCTAGAAAAAAAATATCCCTTTATGAGATTATAGAGTTGAGCCAGAGATATCCTTGTGTGTTGATTGTGTTGAATTTTTTATTTCTTTACAATTTTTGGTCACTAATTTATCCATAAATCTCCTTGATGCCATTAAGGTTTCTTGAGACAATCTCAAAACCTCCTTGATTCCATTAAGGTTTCTTGAGAAAATCTCAATACCTCCTTGATGCCATTAAGTTTTTTTAATTGTGCTCCATAATTCAGAGCTGGCGGAGCTCAGAGTTCAAACGCAAGTCTATTTCCATTCTTAACGCTTGATTCCATGCCATTAATTTACAAAATTTTGATTATCACAGTTCAACTATTCACTATTTCACTCATAGCAGTCCTAGTTATCCACGAGACTCTCCAAGTACCTGCCCCTCTTTGGCACCGAAATTTCCAAAGAACAAACAAGGCCTCAATTCTCAAACAATTGCAGATACCACTGAGGAAAGAGCAGACTAAGACCTTGGAGTCACCAAACAAAACTACATGCCAATGCAAACTCCCTTGAAGAATAGTTGCATGTTATGACTGTACATGATCCCAACAGGACTTGGAAAAACATAGTTCCATAATAAATGCTTCACAATTTTTGACTGGAGGCAAGAAGGGAAAACACCATCGAGGAGGCCACTCTTAGATAGTCAATCCTTGGTAGGAAGGTGTTGATAAATTACCAGCCATGCAAACACCTGGAGCTTATAAGATACCACATCAACCAGATTATGTAACCTCCAAATCCATCTGCTCTCGGCACCATAGAACACCGACCTTCCATTAAGTTTAGGTCCAAGTTCATGCACTATTGCAAAATGGAGTACAACTTACATGAATCATATTGCACCAATGGGTGCCTAAAACTCCACTCCCGGACATGCCGAATGGGTCCTGACATGACAATATTTGTCTTGAATAGATCCTCATGCAATATGAGGCCAATTATCACCATGATGGTGGGCCAATCATTGGAAGAAAGGGCATACACACAAGCTAAGGATTGGTTGTTTCACACTGAAACTATGCCCAAAACTCAAAAGAAATAGGTTTCACTGATGTTATTTTATGCCTAGACCTACTAGGAGTTCAAGAATCACCCCAAAATTGTTACTTTGTTACTGCAAGAGGATAGGAAAATCCCTGAATTAGGCCCAAATTTGATAGAACTGGCTCTTATTGCTACATACCTACCCAGAGATTGATTATATTGCTGTTTACTATCATCCTTTACTCCTAGAATCAGCCCAAATTTTGCTTTCACTGCTTCCAAGAGGCCCAAAATTTCCCAGGCCCCAAAACATGCCAAGATCTCATATCAATTATGTTTGATGGTTAAAAAGTGTCCAGAATTGATCTTGTTGTTGATTTATTGTTGTCTCACTGTCCATAATTACCCAAAACTGCTCTTTCATGTCAGTTTAGTCACTTCCAAATTACCCAATGTTGGTCTTATACTTGAAAGGTCCCTTATAGCCAAGAACCACTGCTGGAAATATATATGCATCTACAGGTAAAGGTCCTTAACTGCTTCTTTCATTCCACAAACATGCTCAGAAGTGCTCCTTTACTATTGTTTAGGATGTATAACAGTCTTAATTTGACCTAGCACAACCTGATTTGACCATAAATATGCCACCATTAACTCATATGGTTATTCAAAGCTGTATTGGTTTCAAATCATGCACGGATTTTCCCATTTGATAAGGTTCATTGCTATTTGCTATAGGTTCATAGTGATACCCTTCTGCCTTCAAGGAAAAATTAATTTCATGATCATCAACCTGCTGCCCCTACTAGATATGTGAATAAATCTACATAAGACACCCATGCAAATTGGGGGGGTAACATGGCCAAAACACTGATTTGGAGCTAGAAGATGTTGGATGTCTATATTGTTAATCTTCCTTGTTTTCAGGAACAACAACTTAGAAAGAAGAGGGATTTTCTTTGGAGGGACTTGTGGATACCAATGCACACTTTTGGAAACACTACCAATCCGTAGCGTGTGTGTATTCCCTTTCTTCCACTCACTACCAAGTACCGGTACTAGAAACTCGTAAACTTCTCAGAAACTTGTGCTCAAGATGTTTTCGTGAACTTCTCGGAAACAATAGGCAAAATTTTCATTGGGAGACGTTCCCAAGATGTTTTAATGAAGTCTTTTGTCCAAGCAAGGCGACATCAAGGAGGGGAAACAAGGCACTGAATTGGTATCAGAGTCCTCTCACTCTTACATCTGCCCCAAGGATCATATAGACAGACCTCCAATCTATGCCCAGTCTACCCCTTTGTCAATTCTGAGTTTGATTCCAATTTTCAAAATATTGGTTATAATACCAAATTTATCCTCCCATGGAGTTCATGTACCAATGGTTAGTACCACATGGTCATGACTCATGACTCATAGGCTATAGCTCATTACTCAGATATGATCAAAGTGATTCCTTAGAAGTGACCTCTTACCACACTAGCAAAATAAATAATGTTTAATATCTATTAATTTTGCCTCTCCTTAAGACTTCCCATGTTTTTGTGGATTTGAATTTTTGGCTTCTTCTTGTAATCTTATCTAATGCTACAGTTGCACATGATGAATATTTAGGGAGATAATGCTACAATTGCACATGATGAATATTTAGGGATCCACAACATCTGCCAAGTTCTATTGACCCCATTGGCCTCAATCCATTGAGCTTGAAGTAGTCTAGACCCCCATGAAACCTAATCCTCCCCACAGGGAGATTCAATCAGACAAACAATCTTGTCTAGCCTATCAGAGACTATAATATATTTACAGTTTGGGATTACCTGCAACTTATCATATGCTGCTAATAATATTTGATCCAAAAGATTCTCTATTCAATTGAAATCAACATCTAAAATGTATTATTCCCAATTTGGGATCTAAGCAATATCCATCTCTTAGTAAATTCCTGCATGAAGTCTTGATCTCCTCCACTCATAGGATCAAATTAATCTCAACCATACCATCCTAGTTCCCACCCATATCACATGACATCTACCTATATTTCACAGATGTTAAAAATTCTCAGTTTTAACCCTAAGACAAGTTGCTTGATGAGTAATGTAGAGGGTTGATTATTGTAGATTGAACTTTTAAAACATGGGAAAGTTGCAGTGGAAATCCTCTTTTACCAAATGCCATTTTGTGTCATGTATTGAATTATGCATGAGTAGCATGGTTATATTTGTACCTAATATTGTGTAAATTGTATTTTTATATGATGAAGTGTATTGAATAATGGCCTTATTGGTTTAGACTATAGTTTGTACCATTGTAGATAATGGGTTTCTTTTCAGCTTTGGGGACAATATCTATGGTAAATTTGGAAGATCATTAGAGGGCCCTCATCTACAAACAATGGATTTCAATAAAAAAGTAGCATCAATTGCTGCAGGCCTTGGCTATTCTCTAGCAAGTACTCTAGATCAATGTTCCAGTCATTAGGGAGGAGAGAGAAGAACAAATGAAAGCTACACTAGAGAGCTGAACATCAACATATTCTCGTGGGGGTGGAATTCAACTTCTCAACTTGGGAGGTCATGAGGGGAAATTACTGCAAAGCACAGGAAAGTTACGGGATTGGATGGAAAGAAGCTAGTAGTTGTGTCCAGAGGGCATGCACATTCAATTGTCATCACTTTTGAAAGGGAAATTTGGGTATGGGGTTGTGGAAGGAATGGTAGGATTGGGTTAGGAAGTAGCATTGGTGAACCAAAACCATATCCCATTAAGAGCCTTGAAGGTTTGAAATTTCTTCAAGCTGTATGTGTTTTTGATCATAATATTCTCTTAGTTGATGTATAGCTAGAAGCTTTTGGAGTTATCATTGGTATTGCCAAAAATGCATCTAGAATGAATACAATTTTTCCATATGTTGCTTTGCTTGGAAGGCAATAGTGATTATATAGTCTAGGTATTGTTGGGATTATTGTTTCTAGGTGCTTACTATCATTGACTGAGTCATTGGATATTGTTCCAACACCTAGTTTTTCCCATTGGGTATTGTTGTAATTACACCTAGTAGTGCCAGATGATAAATAAATATTAATTAACAACATATGTTTCTTTTGATTATCCCATTCAAGTTTGGATGCCAGTCTAGATGCTTTTATGGTATTGTTTCATATGTAGAAAAGGCATGGAAAGGTTAGATTTCCATTATATGTTTACCTTGTGTTTTTTTGTTGGGAAATACCTCTTATAGAATCTCTTTAGCTAAGCTACCACACTATGAGGGGCATATCTATGCTATTAAAGTGGCCCAGATGACCTCATTTGCACTCACTTAAGGATTTTTGAACCTAGGTCTCCGTATTAATACAAGCTTTATTACTTCACTACCTGCATCTAAATCACACTCGTTTTTAACAGCTTGTACCATTTATTAAGTTGATGTTTTCATCTTTAATTACATTAATCATTGTTAAATTGTAGCTTAAAAAAATGCTATTAACACTTAGTAACACATAATGTATTAGATTTCCCAAACAAGAATGTGTCCCATGTAACTTCATGATTAGATGTGTATGTCCATTTTTTATTATTATTTGGTAATGCATGATGGAAACAACAATTTGAACCATTTCAAACTTATATTGACATTTCTTTTTTCTGGGGAAAATTGGGTATTTTATAAAACTTATAGAAACTATGGTTTAACCTAGATTAACAAAAAGATCAGATTATTTATTCCTTGGATTATATTTTGGAAGTGTTTCAAGAAACAATCCCTGAGTGGTTGCTTTGTAAAGGACATACTTCCTTCATCTCTGGTGCTAGGTCTAAGGGGTGTCTATTCTACCAAAGGCGGATGCTTGCACATCGGATCATCCCTTTTTGAAACTCGTATATGATATTAATAGTCCTTAATGGTTCTATTCCATCTATTTACAAGGGATCAATGAGAAGTGGGAAGGACCCATATCCTGGGAAAACATATTTCTCTTTTTTTCCTTGACAAGGCCTTAGATATGCAGAACTATTTTGGTTGTCTTATCTGGTTGGGCTAATGTGAAAGATGAAGATTCCCAACATGGTTATATCCCACTTAAAGGGAATTCAAATAGTTAAAATGAAGGACTCCTACAAGGTATATAGTAGCCCCTGTGTTGAAGGTTAACTACCAATCATTTGCTGGTGATACTATGCTTTGGGGATCAACATAAGAAAACTTCTAGAAGATTGCCCTCAACATATTTTGTGAAGCTTCTAGATCAAAGGTGGATAGGATAACACTATGTCATACAACCACTCGTGCCAGACTCAATTGATAGCATGTGACTAAGATCTATAAGAGAGTGAGGAAATGAAAAATATCACCAAATTCAATAGATGTTATAGACAGTCTAGAGAGTTGTATTTAATGTAGAAACCTAGCTATATTCTAACTATTGAATGATCATCTAGTTCTGTTTCCAATGTTGAATGCAACTTCCAACACTATGAAATTTCTAGCACCAACGTCAATGATGGCCTATGTTGCAGAATACCTTACTGTCAAATTAAATGATCTATTAATGTGTAAGACCTGTTATTTCACCTCTATATCTACTAATTAGCTTATCATGTTACCAATATGGGTTACATGTGTTCTATTAGGCAGCCTAATGTTGCAGAGGATCATGTTGACTTGCTTTCATTCCAACTCCACTATTATTTCTTTGGTATCAGTTTATTAGATTATTATGCTACAAAGAAGTGTCATATGCCCTTTATTTGGTAGCCTAGTGTCCTAGCAGATCATCTAGACCTATTGTCTATGCCCTAAGTCCTAACTAAGATAGACTGACTATTTGAATTTGAATTAATCTTAGTGTTTGGTTGTAGAAAAAGTCTCCAAAAGGATGTTATTGGAAGCTGCATCCAACAAGGAAATTAGCTTGGAGAAATCCACAATTTTCTTCATCAAGTCAAATGCTAAAACTCATTAGAAGATTATGAATACCCTTGGGTTTAAAAAGGGGAGAATTCCCTTCCAAATACTTGGTATATCCCCTCATTGCTTAATATTATGATAATGTTGGCATAATATTATTGATAAGATCAAATGTAAGATGGAATTCTAGGCCAATAGATTCCTATGTGAAAGACTGGTATGTATATCATCCTTCCACTTTGCCATACCTATGTTCCTCAGCTCTATTCTACTTGCTCCAAACTCTAAATCAATGAATTGAATGCATGCTTATAAAATTATTGTGGGTTAGGGAAAAAAAGGAAAGCTAATGGCACCCCTTACCATGCAAGAGGGAACCCACAGGACCTTTAGTACAACCAGTGATTCACCTAGATGTTAATTCTATTCTCACTAAGATGCTTTTGGAGGTCCTCTTTTTTGGCATAACCATGCTCCATATCTCCATACTGTGCAAATATCATTGGCTTGGGGTATCTCTATTGTTGAGTTTAAGACTCATTTAAGGTTGCTATCAATCCCCTTGGTCAATTTTCATTTATGCTACTGGATACCCGTGACTCAAAAGTAAATGATTTCACCAAAATATGATTGAGGAGGCCTACAGGCCTTACACTACCATAACCCTTGATTGCCGCATTAGTTCTGTGCATAAAAATCATTTTATTTCCTGCATCTTATCATCAAGGCATCATCATTATATGACGTATGAGATAGCATTCAAGAATCTAGTCCATCCATAGCCCCACCAAACCATAAACCAACCACTTGTGATAGATATCACAAGAGAACTATCCTCCAAATAACTCTGCTGGATATGGGGTAACACCACCCACACTGAATAACATCTTAGCAACTCTGGTACAATGTATCAATCAAATACTGCATTTGTACAACACTGGGAGCACAACAATAACTTTGCACTAGAACAATTTTGTCAGAACAATGCACACCATTCTATTGAGGTGGCAAGTTAACTCAAGATGAGCCACTTGATCAATGTGAGAAAAGATGTGTGCGTCCATAATAGCCCTTGAGCATCCAAATAACCAATACATAAGATATGATCAGTCTATATTGCATAGTTGACCAAAGAATAAGATAGGAGTGGATGATCATGTAGCATGAGGATAACAATGCCAATAAGGATAACAAACTCCTAAGTAAGAGTGCTAAGCTATCACTCCAACCAAGGTCAAGTATCCACCCAAACACCCAAACTGAGTTGTTTGTATGTCCCTGAAGCATGCCAAGGGTCTAGCATTGGTGAAAGCACTTTTGGAGTAAGTTCAAAATCTAACAACAACTCCCAGAGTAATAATAATGGTGATTTACATAATAAAATGTTATATATGAGGAGAAGAACTAACAAATAACCCAATTCCATCCATATATCCAATCAGAAGTCCATGTATACTGGTAAATGGACGACTACACATTAGGCTTTCAAAATGTGCCCAGCATTATATTGTCAAGCTCACTTGATTGCATTTTTCAATTAATTTTTATTAAGGACTTTTCATAAGAGTCACTAAATCTCCTTTTTGGAATGGCATGGAGCTGTATCAGCTCTGGGTACAGACAACAATCAGCTGGGAAACATACCCTAAATAAATTTGTCCCTAAAAATGGATCTGGGATGGGTATGTAGAATGAATACGTTTTTTTGTCAACCTTGTAATTTTGTGAAGTATGATGCCTTTCGGTATCAAAAACCATCACTATAAAATCTAATAAAAAAGCCAGGAAATGAATAACACTAAGATGTAAACAAGAATACAAGTAATACAGGTAGTACTGGACAACTGCGACGATCAAAATTGAGCCATTCAATTTGAAACAAGAAAGAGAGCAAGGTTATTTTGATTTGGAAGGGAACTATGTAGAGTAAGGAAATGGCAATGAAATTAAGGTCTCTTCTATGATATTCAATATGATGTTTTCTTATGTTCATCACTGAATTTGAGGGAATCTCAAAGCATGTATTTATGATAGTCACGCCTCATCTGTAGAAACCTTTTTTTTCTATGTTGTATTTCATTACTAGTTACTTTTCTATTGATGAAATGTGCAATATGTTACATGTTTGAATTAGGATGCCTGGCTTGATAGTGTGGAGGTGGACACTTGTTTTGCAGAGGAGCACTTACAATCTATTGAAGCAAGTGAAGATGATGACGATCTTTCACCTGAATAAATTAGTATAATCAAGAGGCGTATAGCCAATTTACTTCAACCTGGAGAAATAGTATGTATTTTTCTCCTCTCTCGTTCCAATTATTTTCTTTTGTTGCAAGGTAAAAGAAGGAATACATGTAAAGTGCATCTTAAAAAATAAAAATCATAAAAAACATTGGACTGTTCTCTCTTCTTCATGTATTCTAGGGTTTACATCACAAAACCCAAGGTATGTTTATGCCCAAAGGTAAGCCCTGGACTTGTTCCTTCTGAGAGGTCTGTCTCTGAGAGGCTAGATCTGATCTAGAAGTCAATTTTTCTGAGTACAAGGAAGGTTCACTCAATCAGATAAATTACTTGACCAAAATGCCTTGAAACACCAGCTGGTTGTACAAAATACGTTTTAGGCCACATCACATGTGTTTCAAGGTTGTACCACATGCGTTTCAGTACATGGTATTGTCCCCTAGGGAGCATTTCCTACAACTTAGCTCACCAACTACCATTCTCTAAGAAGCAAAGTAGTTCTGTTTAACAAAGACACTCTCCAACCAACAATAAAAAATGGAAGAAGACCACATGCAACCTTAGGCTATGCCAACAAATAATGCCCCAAATAGAGCACTCCTCAAAGCAAGTTGTCCACGTGTCACACTAGGGTTTGTCCAATTTTCTCTCCAAGCTAGGTGTCGACATGTCAAGCGCAACTTCTCCAAGATGGTGTGCCATCCAATCAATGACTCCTCAACTCAAGCATTCCTCAAACCATGTAAGGTGGTTACAAGCACCCAACCTCCAAGTGCCTAATGCCCTCCTTCAAAGTGGTTTTTCCACATGTGACAAGTTCCCATACTCCTCAACAAGTGTGCCCTTGTAGATGATGCCATATATTCCTCATGTGCCAATTACCACATCAAGAAGTGCGCCTCCCTAACATGATCCCAAGGCAAGCATACACCCAATCTAAGCTCTCCAAATGCAAATAAAAAATAAACAAATGGGCTATGAGACCACAATCCGTTCACATCCTATCAAGTACTCCCCCTATCTAGGTGAAAACACTTTTGGAGCTACCAAAAGCTAACAATACTAACCCCTATCTGACATTTAGCTGGACACATGTTGAGCGGTGATTGTGTGAGCACCAATCACATTATGTTACAGGTCTTCCCTCAAGACCTTGGTATCATTTTCCTAGCTAATATCTTGAGTGTCTATTGAAACTCCTAGCAAAAGTTTTGTATAATAATTTGTTTTCCTTTTATTTTTTGTTTTGGGAAAAATGGTTCATAAATACAAATCATTAGGCAATTTGATATGTTCTAATGTAAGCATCTGTAATATCCATTCTTCTACTTTCCACACTTAAAGGACTTGAAATGATTTTATAATTTATTATATTGAACCAAACATGTACAACCAGAACTGAGCAAATTGCACTCCCATTCCCATGAACGACCACTGTGAATTCATGAATCTTTTTAACATGCCTCCAAAGAGGATAGAAGTCATTCCTCTTGTTGGGATTAGGAGTTGGAGCAAGCGAAGTAGATTGGTTGGCAGCCATTGTTCCTGCAAAAGAAAATAAAAAACAGATCTTCAATGAGTAATACAGATAATGGAAGCATAAACCCTAAGAAAACACTCAAATAACTACCAAGAAAGCTTATTGCTCACCTAAACACAGAGGAAGTGGTTGCTGAATCTTCCCAAAACACCACAAAAAACTGCTTGTAGCTAGAATCGTCCTTGCTCAAGCTATCCAAAAGACTAAAAATTTGCTTGTTGCAATTGCACTTGCTCAAACTGTATGAGGGAAAATCGGTTTGCTATTTTTTTCTAATTTGATGAATGCATCTAAAAGTGTCATTAAGGCTTAATTAAACTCAAATTAGGGTTAGAGTCTCATTGGTGGGTCCTTGCAGTCAAACCAAATAAAAAATTGCCAATTCAATTTGGAAATGCATTGTAGACCATGGCATGGCCTTGAAACACCAGCTGGTTGTGCCAAATGCATTTTAGGCCACATCACGTGTGTTTTGAGGTTTTACCACATGCGTTTCAGTACATGGTATTGTTTGCAGTCAAACCAAATAAAAAATTGCCCAATTCAATTTGGAAATGCATTGAACAGACCATGGCATGGCCTTGAAACACCAGATGGTTGTACAAAATGCGTTTTAGGCCACATCACATGTGTTTCAAGGTTGTACCACATGCATTTTAGTACATGGTATTGTCCCCTAGGGAGCATTTCCTGCAACTTAGCTCACCGACTACCAATATCTAAGGTGCAAAGTAGTTCTGTTTAACAAAGAAACTCTCCGCCCAATAATAAAAAATGGAAGAAGACCACAAGCAACCTTAGGCTATGCTAACAAATAAGGCTCCAAATAGAGCACTCCTCAAGGAAAGTTGTCCACATGTCACACTAGGGTTTGTCCAATTTTCTCTCCAAGCTAGGTGTCGACGTGTCAAGCGCAACTTCTCCAAGATGGTGTGCCATCCAATCAAAGACTCCTCAACTCAAGCATTCCTCAAACCATGTAAGGTGGTTACAAGCACCCAACCTCCAAGTGCCTAATGCCCTCCTTCAAAGTGTTTTTTCCACATGTGACAAGTGCCCATACTCCTCAACAAGTGTGCCCTTGTAGATGATGCCATATTTTCCTCATGTGCCAATTACCACATCAATAAGTGCACCTCCCTAGCATGATCCAAAGCCAAGCATACACCCAATCTAAGCTCTCCAAATGCAAATAAAAAATAAACAAATGGGCTATGAGACCACAAGCCATTCACATCCTATGAAGTACTCCTCCTATCTAGGTGAAAACAATTCTGGAGCTACCAAAAGCCAACAATACTAACCCCTATCTGACATTTAGCTGGACACATGCTGAGCGGTGATTGTGTGAGCACCAATCACATTATGTTATAGGTCTTCCCTCAATACCTTGGTATCATTTTCCTAGCTAATATCTTGAGTGTCTATTGAAACTCTAAGCAAAGGTTTTGTATGCTAATTTTTTAGCCAGCTGGTTGTACAAAATGTGTTTTAGGCCACATCACATGTGTTTCGAGGTTGTACCACATGCGTTTCAGTACATGGTATTGTTTGCAGTCAAACCAAATAAAAAATTGCCCAATTCAATTTGGAAATGCATTGAACAGACCATGGCATGGCCTTGAAACACCAGATGGTTGTACAAAATGCGTTTTAGCCCACATCACATGTATTTCAAGGTTGTAGCACATGTATTTCAGTACATGGTATTGTCCCCTAGGGAGCATTTCTTGCAACTTAGCTCACCAACTACCAATATCTAAGGTGCAAAGTAGTCCTATTTAACAAAGACACTCTCCTCCCAACAATAAAAAATGGAAGAAGACCACAAGCAACCTTAGGCTATGCTCACAAATAATGCCCCAAACAGAGCACTCCTCAAAGAAAGTTGTCCACGTGTCACACTAGGGTTTGTCCAATTTTCTCTCCAAGCTAGGTGTGGACATGTCAAGCACAACTTCTCCATGATGGTGTGCCATCCAATCAATGACTCCTCAACTCAAGCATTCCTCAAACCATGTAAGGTGGTTACAAGCATCCAACCTCCAAGTGCCTAATGCCCTCCTTCAAAGTGGTTTTTCCACATGTGACAAGTGCCCATACTCCTCAACAAGTGTTCCCTTGTAGATGATGCCATATTTTACTCATGTGCCAATTACCACATCAATAAGTGCACCTCCCTAGCATGATCCCAAGGCAAGCATACACCCAATCTAAGCTCTCCAAATGCAAATAAAAAATAAACAAATGGGCTATGAGACCACAAGTCATTCACATCCTATGAAGTACTCCTTCTATCTAGGTGAAAAAACTTCTAGAGCTACCAAAAGCCAACAATACTAACCCCTATCTGACATTTAGCTGGACACATGCTGAGAGGTGATTGTGTGAGCACCAATCACATTATGTTACAGGTCTTCCCTCAAGATCTTGGTATCATTTTCCTTGCTAATATCTTGAGTGTTTATTGAAACTCCTAGCAAAGGTTTTGTATACTAATTTTTTTTCCTTTTATTTTTTGTTTTGGGAAAAATGGTTCAGAAATACAAATTATTAAGCAATTTGATATGTTATAATGTAAGCATCCATAATATCCATTCTTCTACTTTCCACACTAAAAGGACTTGAAATGATTTTATAATTTATTATATTGAACCAAACATGTACAACCAGAACTGAACAAATTGCACTCCCATTCCCATGAACGACCACTGTGAATTCATGAAGCTTTTTAACATGCCTCCAAAGAGGATAGAAGTCATTCCTCTTGTTGGGATTAGGAGTTGGAGCAAGAGAAGTAGATTGGTTGGAAGCCATTGTTCCTGCAAAAGAAAATAAAAAACAGATCTTCAATGAGTAATATAGATAATGGAAGCATAAACCCTAAGAAAACACTCAAATAACTACCAAGAAAGCTTATTGCTCACCTAAAAACAGAGGAAGTGGTTGCAAAATCTTCCCAAAACACCACAAAAAATTGCTTGTAGCTAGAATCATCCTTGCTCAAGCTATCCAAAAGACTAAAAATTTGCTTGTTGCTATTGCACTTGCTCAAACTGTATGAGGGGAAATCCTTTTTCTAATTTTTTTAATGTGCTGAATGCATCTAAAAGTGTTATTAAGGCTTAATTAAACTCAAATTAGGCTTAGAGTCTCATTGGTGGGTCCTTGCAGTCAAACCAAATAAAAAATTGCCAATTCAATTTGGAAATGCATTGTAGACCATGGCATGGCCTTGAAACACCAGCTGGTTGTACAAAATGTGTTTTAGGCCACATCACATGTGTTTCGAGGTTGTACCACATGCGTTTCAGTACATGGTATTGTTTGCAGTCAAACCAAATAAAAAATTGCCCAATTCAATTTGGAAATGCATTGAACAGACCATGGCATGGCCTTGAAACAGCAGATGGTTGTACAAAATGCATTTTAGGCCACATCACATGTGTTTCAAGGTTGTACCACATGCATTTCAGTACATGGTATTGTCCCCTAGGGAGCATTTCCTGCAACTTAGCTCACTGACTACCAATATCTAAGGTGCAAAGTAGTTGTGTTTAACAAAGACACTCTCCGCCCAACAATAAAAAATGGAAGAATACCACAAGCAACCTTAGGCTATGCTAACAAATAATGCCCCAAATAGAGCACTCCTCAAAGAAAGTTGTCCACGTGTCACACAAGGGTTTTTCCAATTTGCTCTCCAAGCTAGATGTGGACATGTCAAGCGCAACTTCTCCAAGATGGTGTGCCATCCAATCAATGACTCCTCAACTCAAGCATTCCTCAAACCATGTAAGGTGGTTACAAGCACCCAACCTCCAAGTGCTTAATGCCCTCCTTCAAAGTGGTTTTTCCACATGTGACAAGTGCCCATACTCCTCAACAAGTGTGCCCTTGTAGATGATGCCATATTTTCCTCATGTGCCAATTACCACATCAATAAGTGCACCTTCCTAGCATGATCCCAAGGCAAGCATACACCCAATATAAGCTCTCCAAATGCAAATAAACAAATAAACAAATGGGCTATGAGACCACAAGCCGTTCACATCCTATGAAGTACTCCTCCTATCTAGGTGAAAACATGTCTGGATCTACCAAAATCCAACAATACTAACCCCTATCTGACATTTAGCTGGACACATGCTGAGCGGTGATTGTGTGAGCACCAATCACATTATGTTATAGGTCTTCCCTCAAGACCTTGGTATCATTTTCCTAGCTAATATCTTGAGTGTCTATTGAAACTCCTAGCAAAGGTTTTGTATGCTAATTTTTTAGCCATGAACTTGATTGAGGGATGAAAACGATGATTAATATGCTCTAAAAGATATAGATTGAATAACATGTTATATATAGAGATGTAATGATATAACAACTTTAGGCAAAAAAATGGTCAAAGTGAATCGTATATGTGATATCATATTTTTCTTCACTTTATATATAATCACCGGGATGTCTATTTTTCCTTGCATCTATGTCTTCTACTGTTGTGATATGAAAATTTATGGTGTACACGTGTGTGCACGGTTGTGGATACACTTTATATGTGGTGTTACTATATGTTGATGAGGTGATGTTTATATTCATGGTTGGAAAACTTGTGAGAATGCATAAATTATCACACTAATATTTGCAATATAACACAAAATATACATATTATGTAATGAAATTAATACTAATGTTTTAAATTTATTATTTCTTGTTGTTTGTAGAAAAATGGTGAATAGACTCCTTAGATGATCTAGATTATGTTGTCACCAATTTACCAGAGAAAGATATTGTTGATAATGATGCAAATGGATCAAATGAAAATGATGATGAATATGATGTTGGGATAGATGAGGAAGAGGATGATGATGATAAAGGTGGTGGTGATGATGATGATGATGATGATGGTAGCCATTGATGTTACTATTGAGATTATGGATGTTTATTGCTTTATCGATGCTACTAGACACATATTATTATTTTTGTGATGATCCAAGTTCATATTAAATTCTTGGTCATTTTGATTTGTATGGTGGATTTATGTTGACATATAAACTTTGATTATCCTTGATCATTTTGACATTTCTACATATGGATATTAAAAAAGATATTTCTTGTGATATGGGTATTTTCACTATATATATCGTTCACTTGTTCTTTTAACCTTAATATTATGATCTGTATGATAGGTTATTGATGTGATGATGTTTTATAATTTCACTTCTTTTGATGAAAGATAATGGTGATGTTATCGTTATTATATTGTAAATTTATCTATATTGGGAATTGTCGATGATCTTTTCATGAAAAATTAATATATATGATGATGTTACTACTTTGGATAAATGTTGTATGTTTGTGTTAAATTTTCTTCATAAATGGTATGCAGTTAATTTCAATAATGGTATCTACAATTAATTTGAATGTTTCATTATGTTATTTCAGAACTACGAAGTAAATGATATATGAGAACTATTGAAATTAATGAAATAATTATAATAATTTGATATAATAAATATATTAGCACACAATTGGATATAGTTGTAGGTGTTATATAGCAAGTCTAATGTGGTGCTAATAAGGAAGCAAAATAGGAAGCAAAACTAGGAGCTAAAATGGAAGTCCACTATGTCATAGATCTAGAAGCAACATTGGATGCAATACCTAGTGCTAAGTTGGAAGTCAATTCTGATGTTATTTTGGATGCTAAAGTAGAAGCCAAACCAGAAGCTAAACTAGTGGCCAACAAAGAAGCAAAATTAGATGCTTAATGGGAAGCTAAATGCGGTGTTCATGAGGAAGCAAAACAAGAAGAAATGGAAGGAGTTAAACGGGAAGCAAAATGTGGCGTTAGTGTGGGAGTAAAAATGGATGCTAAATTGGTAGCAAAACATGGTGCTAATGTTGACATAAATAGAGATGCAAAACTAGGCGTTAGAAATGATGCAACACTTGACGCTAATGAGGAAGCCAAACATGGCGTTGATATGGTAGCAAAATAAGATGTTACTTTGGATGCAAAACATGACACTACATAGGAATTAAAATATGGTGCAACAATAGAAGAAAAAGTTGGCACCATTTTGGTAGCAAACCACGATGCAAAAAATGAAGCGAAAATTGGTGCAAAATTAGAAGCGAAAATTGGTGCATATTGGAAGTAAAACGTGGTGCAAAATGGGATGCTAAAGTGGTAGCACATATGGATGCAAATATGGCACGAATGTAGATGCAAACATAAATGCTAACATGGCGCTTTTAAGGATGCAAATAGGGCGCTAATGGGGATGTCATTTAGGAAGTAAAAGAGGACGATCTCTAGGAAGCAAAATAAGATGTTATTTAGGAAGCAAACCTCGACGTCGTTAAGGAATCAAAATTGGACGTTATTCGGGAAGCTAAAAAATGGGCGCTATTTTAGACATTAGAAAGGATGTTATTTAGGAAGCAAAAAAAGACGCTATTTTAGACTCTTTAAGTTTTGTCCATGACGCGTCCCATTTAGCGTCTACTTCAACCACTCAATGATAAAAATATTTACACTAAAAAGGGATGCTAATTCCAGGATTTGTTGTAATGCAACTAGGGTTTTTAGGCTAGGATCTTGTGTTTCTAGGCTAGGATCCAAGCTCTAGGGTCACCATATTAATGTTTAATTCCACTATCATGACATCATTCTCACCAATACCATGCCCACTACTACAATCACCATCAAGCCTCTCAATCCCACTTTGTACATTTCCAATACTTCCAAGTTAAAATTTATAGGTCTTGTTGCTAAAATCTTTTCACTTATCTATTCACATAGACAAATCCACTTCGGTGAAAGATTTGTTGTAGCTTGGTATGTGCAAGTTCACATGCAATAATAGTTGAGAAATTCAAAACATCCTATACCTTGGAAAAACAACCTTATTAATCTTCTTTTGACAAAGGAAGGGGAGAACATCATAGTATAGTCTCAATAGCAATGTGTTTTTTAATCAATAGCCTCTATAAAGGGCATACTATATTTATCTGGTCTTTAAATCCAAGTCATTTGGAATAGAATGTCACAATTTCAATTACACCATTAATGCAACGTGTTGAAATTGAAAGTTTTGTTTTGTTGCATTACATGTGGCCAAACATCAAATTCCATGAATTATTCTTTAATAAAAAAATTATTAAATGATATTTTTTTAAGTCTAACTTCATTGTTGAAGGGTTATTTTGTCACTAAAACTTTGTGTCAAGGGCAATGTAAAAATTCAAAACGTAA
This sequence comes from Larix kaempferi, assembly GCA_027924585.1. Classification (NCBI taxonomy): domain Eukaryota; kingdom Viridiplantae; phylum Streptophyta; class Pinopsida; order Pinales; family Pinaceae; genus Larix; species Larix kaempferi. The sequence goes on from BSBM01000379.1 coordinate 1,487,673, forward strand.
AAAAAATTTAGTTTGAAGGGAGGAGATGAAATGAAATTCCAATGCGTAATGCCATTGCCAATAATTGAAATCTTCACATGATCAATGCTTTGTGCATGTTGGCTTGCATGAGTATTTCATGTTGACCAACTTTTATCTACACATTGCTACAAATACGTGCCAGGTCCAATTGATGCAAACGATCTTCCCATGTCTTGCTAAAAAGAAGAATGTCAACTAGATAGATGATCACAAATGGGTCAAAATACAATCTTAGCACTCCGTTCAGTTCATTATCGTCATAAATGTCACAAAGCCAACAATAAGATTAGATGACATCAACACCATGGGTAACGTTCACTTCATTTATTACCCAACAAATCTAAATGTATCGATTTATTCCTAGAGCCCCTCCCCCATAAAGGCCTTTAGGCCCTATTCTAACCCATAATCCCTAAGTGCATTTAAGTGCTTCTAGGTGTTTAGGGGTTTTGGGGTTAGGGTTATAAGGATTGTAGATTAAGAGTTAAAGGTTATAGGGATTATAGGCAAGTTATGGGGTTAAATTTCATCATCATCTTCATCTTCATCAGCATCATATAAATAGTCTTCATCATCATATGGAGCTTGTCTAATTTTGGATATAAGAAGGATATAAGATGATGATGATGATGATGGTGATGATGGAGATGATGATGATGGAGATGTTGATGATGATGATGATGATGGTGATGGTGATGGTTATGGTGATGGTGATGAAGATGATGATGATGATGATGATGATGATGATGATGATGATGGAGATGTTGATGAGGAAGGGGGATGACAATGATGATGGATATGTTGATGATGATGATGGTGATGGTGATGATGGTGATGATGATGCGAGGAGGGTTTGATGAGGAGGAGGAGGGTCTTCATCTTCATCACCATCATCATCTTCATCATCATTGTCATCTCCCCTTTCCTCATCAACATCTCCATCATCATCATCATCATCATCCTCCTCCTCCTCTTCATCATCATTGTCGTCTCCATGATGATGATGATGATGATGATGATGATGGAGATGTTGATGAGGAAGGGGGAGATGGGGACGATGATGATGATGATGCGAGGAGGGTTTGATGATGATGGGGGAGAGGAGGACTATGATGATGATGAGGATGATGGTGATGATGATGAAGATGATCATCATCATCATCATCATCATCATATTCATCACCATCATCACCATCATCCTCATCACCATCACCATCACGATGGTGATGCAGATGATGATGATGATGGAGATGTTGATGAGGAAGGGGGAGATGACAATGATGATGAGGAGGAGAACAATAATGATGATGACGGTGAGGATGATGATGATGGTGGTGATGATGATGACATGATGATTATGATGATGATGATGATGAGAATGATGGTGATGATGGTGATGATGATAAAGATGATGACGATGGTGATGATGGTGATGATGATGAAGATGTTGATGATGACGACGATGGTGATGCAGATGATGATGATGATGATGATGATGATGATGGAGATGTTGATGAGGAAGGGGGAGATGACAATGATGATGATGGTGAGGATGATGATGATGGTGAGGATGATGATGATGATGGTGATGATGAAGAGGATGACAACGATGATGATGATGAGGATGATGGTGATGAGGATGATGATAGTGATGGTGATGATGATGATGATGATGATGATGTTGATGGTGATGACGACGACGATGGTGATGAAGATGATGATGATGATGAAGATGATGATGATGATGATGGAGATGTTGATGAGGAAGGGGGATATGACAATGATGATAAAGAGGAGGACGATGATGATGATGAGGATGATGGTGATGAGGATGATGGTGATGATGATGAAGATGATGATGATGATGATCATCATCATCATCATCATCATCATCATCATACTCATAATCATCATCATCTTCATCACCATCATCATCATCATCCTCATCATCATCATCATCATCATCATCATCACCATCACCATCACCATCACGATGGTGATGCAAATGACGATGATGATGGAGATGTTGATGAGGAAGGGGGAGATGACAATGATGATGAGGAGGAGAACGATGATGATGATGATGATGATGGTGAGTATGATGATGATGATGGTGATGATGAAGAGGAGTACAATGATGATGATGATGATGAGGATGATGGTGATGAGGATGATGACGATGATGGTGGTGATGATGATGATGATGATGATGATGATGATGATGGTGATGGTGATGAGGATGATGGTTATGATGGTGATGATGATGAAGATGATGACAATGGTGATGATGGTGATGATGATGATGAC